>OX104113.1:54580359-55149651 GCA_944474755.1 Limnoperna fortunei
CCGTCGTCACATTGTATTTTACACTGACCGTCAACTTCAACTGCTTGCTGCTGCAAAGACTTGGTATATGGACGGCACCTCCCACCAGAACACATCCAGGAAACATTTATGGAGTTGGACAGATGCCATTGTTCCGGTAATGGACTACATATACAGCACTTGGATCACCAGCACAGTATTTAACGTCAATCACTGGTCTGTGTTCATGTCGTCTGTGCGCACCAACAACGACGTTGAAGGGTGGCACAACCACTTCAACAGCAAGTCGTCACCAGAGGAAAGGTACCTTTCTACTTCTTGGTAACGGAACTTTTTGCCGAAGCTTCAGATATTCCTCTTCAGCTGAGATGGGTTTCTGAAGGTAAACTTCAGCGGTATCAACGAAAGAAGTCTAGACAGCTACAAGGCCAGATATTTTCCCTATGGGGAACACTGTTGGCCGGGACATCAGCGCCAGTCAGCTAATGAGGCAGTGTGGATTAGTGTACGGACCACCAGCACAGTAAAATTTCATTGTTATTTAATTTACGGACTATAAGAAAAACACTGAAATATCATGGACAAAAGTTTAAAGTAGTGCTTTATTTAAAAATCTTATGTTTTGTATCAGTGCTTTATGTTTCATCATAATTTATGTCACTTGTTCTGTTACACTTTATTAATTGAATATGAAGAATTAAACAGTATTATTTTTTTTACATATTATGTTTATTTACTTATACCATAAGTGTGAATCAAATGATTAAATAAAGATGAAACGACTTACCATAGAAACGAATGAAAATAAATATTGGATGAAAATAAAATACAAAAACATATATATTTTATAAGTGCCGAAGTGTCCAATCACGGTGCCGAAATTTGAGATTGCCGAAGGGGTGTGACTTTTTACCACACGACACCACAGGTTACCACAGGCTACCACATGCACCATTAAAATACCACAATATACACTTTCTTTACAGTTTTATGGGGGTTTTACTTTATTTTATGTAGAAATAATGTCTTTCATGCGTTTTGTAACTTTATTCTAAATAGCAGAATCAGTATTTAATCGGTTTCATGTACCATTGAAAATGAGCCACTTATGATCATGAAAAAACAACCACAGGAACTTACAAAACTGAATATCGGTGTAGGTTCCCGCAAAATTACATGCGATAAAAATGCATAGAACAAATTAATTCATTTAAAAATAACAAATTAAGTAATGATAGAAATAAAAAAAACCATCATGCAGTTTTGTAAATTACTGTGGTTGTCTTTTCATGATCATAAGGGACTCATCATCAATGATACTCGAAATGGACTTAATGTTTATTCTGCTATTAAAAAAGATGCTATAAAAAGCACTAAAAAGACATTATTTCTACAAAAAAATAAAGTAAAAAAACATATAAAACTAAAGAAAGTGTATATTGTGGTATTTTGATGGTGCATGTGGTGGCCTGTGGTAACCTGTGGTGTCGTGTGGTAAAAAGTCACACCGTTGCCGAAGTGTCCAATTACTGTGCCGAACTGTCCGGCAGTTGAACGGCAAACGCCTGGATTTGACAGTTAAAGGTCATTGTATCGACACAAACGGTACCCGTATGTAGATCGGTTACGCCCATAAAAAGCGCCACCTATAATTTTGTGTGATTGTGGTTTAAAAACTATGTTGCATTCTTACGGAAAATAAAGTATTTATTTAAATGAAACTTCCACTAGACGGTATAGAAAACACATTAAGAGTTATTTCTTTACATGACTGAATATTTCTGATACGCGGGCAGTGTGCACAATGTGCTCAAATTTAAGATTGAAAACAGGTTTGTCTTCGATGTACACATGGCGGAAATCGAATGTTTACATTTTTAGGTTCCGACAAAAGCTGACACAATTTTGTGTCCGGGCCCAATCCTGTGCATCATTAATGAATTTAGGTAGGTTATCCAATGGTATTTGTCGTTATATAAGTGGCTATAGGTTACCATCCTTGTTACAAGTTTGTTTATGTTTTGGAAGAGGACCACCCAAAGGATGCTGTGTAATCCAATTTTCACGAGTGAAACTATATTTACGCCTAATAATTTCCAGTTTTACAAAACAACTGACGTAAAAACAAAATTTGACAAACAACCTACGTACAGATGTGCATAACTTCCTAGAAAATTCTGTTAAAATTTGGACTGAACGACCAACTCAGACCCGGGTCTCCTTTATGTGGACACACACGTTCAGTAAGATGTATATATACATAAACAAATACTTTTAAATTAAAATATATTATATTTATTATCAATAAGGAAATATTTTTAAAACAATAATTGTAACTTGTCTAGTGCAGTTGCGGTTTAATGATAAGTAGCACACTTACTACCACCCCCCCCCCCCCAAAACCAAAAAAAAAAAACCAAAACAAAACAAAAAAACCCAAGAAAAAAAAATGAACCAACTTATTATTTTAAATAGATTTACAGGTATTTTTTTAAACCAATTACATAAAGTTCACTACACATACATAGGTTGATGGGACAAATGAAATTCCCTTGATTTTAAGTGTGCTTTGCAAATTTATATTAATATTATATTAACCAGTGAAATCCCATATTAAGAGGAATTATTGCAGTTTCTTGGACATCTACCACACTCGTGTCCTATATATATATATATACATATGTGTGTGTGTGTAATATTTTCTTTTTGCTCTCTATTTTTCTCTAAATTCCATCTTTGCTATTAATTAATTTATTAATTAACCGGTCCTTTTGTATCTGCCTTGGGTCCATATTTGTGATATGTCTTAAACTCACAAATAAGGACCAGGGACATAGCGGACCTCTGTTGATTGAAATCTAATTATCATTGATTCCAATATCCTTATAGTTACATGAATAATAATACATTAATATTTTATTCCTTAAATTTAGAATTCCATCAAAAACTTTAGTTGCATTTTGCCTACCTATTCATGCGTAGAATGACCAAGAAAGCTCATTCTTCTAAATAAGAGACAAGGTGGAGCTCTACTGAAATAGTGTAATCTAAATAATTCTAAATAACATTTTTTCAAGTCCTTATGCCTAGGCCCTAGGTCCCTTTTCATATCAGTGAGCAAATATATTTTTGTCATTTTTTCTTACTGATGTGGATCAGAGACAAGGTGGACCTATGTTGATATACTGAAATCATATTCATATATAGTAATATACACGCAGCATGCATTCATTTTTTCTTAATATATTTTAGTTAAACAAAAAAATGGGTAAGATAAAATTAATAATATAGATGAGCTCTCCATAGTGCAAAACAAACTATCTTGATGACATTCTTATTATTATTGTTATTCTTCCTTGGTCTTTTTTACTTGCAATTTATGTATGTGTCTCTATGTTTAAATCAAAGGGCTGCTATGTATTGTAATTTTGCCCTTAATAACAATCAGATTAATACTTAATTTATAGAGAGTATCAAAGATAGTTTATAATCTTCACTGAGGCCCTCATTAAAGTTTCATGTAGACAGATTATACAAACATGATATACATTCATGTAAATTAATCAAACAGTACAATTTACATACATGTATTATAAAAAACAAAGAAATGGGTTTTGTGTATCTGCAAATAAATATATAATTAGGAAATATGACTGTTCCTGAAACTGGACTTTGGCCAAAGAACATAATGCATGATACATTTTGAAATTGCCTCACTTGTTTGTGCATGTCGAATATGTTACTTCTTTTATTCCTTAATTATTTTGGGGACCTCATTGGCCGAGTAGTTAAGGTAGTTCATGTACTATTTATCATATGGTCTATCAACACTGAGGTTGCGAGTTTGAGTTTCAATGTGGGCAGGGTGAATTCGACACCAATCTAAACTGACAAGGATTGCCAGTTTTCCTACTGAAGGTTTGGTTTTTCTCCGGGTACTCTAGCTGGCTTCCTCCCCCCAAAAAACTGGATGCCACAATATAGCTAAAAAATTGCTGAAAGTAGCATAAAACACCATTCAAACAAACTTAATTATTTTGCTTTTATTTTTTTCCTCTTGCTTCATATGCCAGTGAAATATTTTACTTGGAATATAATTTAACATGAGCCAGCTTAAGGTTTTTTTTTTCACAATACAATTTCACTTAGAAAAGATTTCCTAAAAATATGCTTCATTTGTTTATTTATTATTGCATTAAGAATTTAACTTTTTTATCATTTGTATATATTTACATTTGCTCATTGCAGCCGCTACAAAAAAGCTAAATTTGCCGCCCCTACCCAAAACTCCATACTTTTCCAGTGGCAGTCAAAATTGTATTCCCTGTGACCCATCCCCCCCCCCCCCCCCATTTTCCGTTGATTTATTGTTTGTTAACTTGTTCCCGTCCTGAATAAAGCTGAAATACTGCTCGCTTGACATAAAGCAGACATCCAATCAGTCTAATTAAAATTAGCCCATGTGTGTTTACTATTTATGTTGACATCCAATCGATCAATATATTTACATTTTTATAATTCAGATTTTTTTTCTATGTATATAGAAGTTTAAAGATAGTTTCAATATTGATAATAATTAATTAGAAAAGGTTTACAGGTAACAATTATACAGTTTAAAGATAATTTTAACATAATCAGGGGTCACCACACTCTAAAAAAGTAGGGAGAAGTGACTTCTCCCTGGCAGCAAAACAGGGAGAAGTCAGGCCCTGATAGGGAGACTTCAGGAGACACTAGGGAGAAGTCAGGGGGACCGTACAAATAAGTAATTTTGCAGTAGTTACATACATTTTTCATTATTTACATCAATTTCCAGGATTATTTCTCTTGTGTTTTAAAACCATAACACACTTAGATTCAGTTTTTTCTTTCTTTTTCATTATTATTCATGGTATGCAATATCAAACAGCACATAACCTTTATCATTTATCAAAGTTGTACTGATCCAAATTGCTTCACAGGGACACCCATCTACAGAACTTATCATGATGTCAATAATTACTATACATCTTTATTCTTTCAAGTAAAGCTCAAATACTTATCAAAGAAAATTGTTAAAGTACATTCTCTTTGAAAGAACTGAAGTTTGAAACCAATTAAAAGTGTTTGTTTATCAAAAATATTACGATTTTTAATTATGGGCCGTTGTACATTACTTTTCTTCGTAGTTCACTTCCGGTAATTAGTCACATCCGGTAAATAAACAAATGGCGCGTAATACATTTGAAAGACGTAAATCGTTTGAAAATATGTTAAATACGCATATTGTTTGCCGTTTTTTATTGGAATTACACATTCACTGATAAATTGGTAGTCAGAGTGAAGTATTTGGACCAGATTTACAAGTATCTTATGCGAACCATCGGGCGACTTAAGGGAAATGACAGGGCGACTTCGACTTCGCTTTTGAGGCGCCTTAGGGCGACTTCAGGTCCTAGTGGGGCGACTTTGTCGCCCACTTCGCCCAGTGTGGTGAGCCCTGCATAATTAATAATTAGAAAATTGTTGAATCTTCATGAGTTGGATTTTTTGAGTGAAATAGCTTAATTTATTGTTTTTCAGACAACTCTTTGCATTTTTTCTGTCTGGAACTGTAATATTTTATAGGGAATGAAAGACAATTTTATTTAATTTTCAGAAAACAGGAACATATTAATCAACTAGTTACATTCTTTCTACCTAAAAATATTTTAAAACATTTGATAATTTTTTAATTCATATTATTATTGTTTTTATTATTTTGATTAGATTAGTATAATTATTATATGAAGCCATTTTAGTTTATTATGTATTTTATTGTAATGGTATTCTTTAAGTGTGTCTGTGTTTTTAATGGCTCAATTGCTTTTATTTGTATGTATACATGCAAATCATTCTGGGACCCTTTGATGATACCTTGTTAATATATCTGTAAGTTATACACATAAAACATATACACTCTGTTGTGTAGAAAGTAATTCTTCAGTGACTACAAAAAGCAACTTGAAATATTCTAATATCCCATAACATTTTTTATTGTTACAAATATTAAAAAATGTAGAATAATAACTAAAATGTTCCAAAATATAAATTTCCAAATTTATATTTAATCCCTAATTGGTTTAAAGACATCATAAACAAAGTTTAATTATGTTCATAATGTTTGTAAAGAGTTATCTCCCATTTATCACAGTTTTCGTCACGAATAAGCTGACACAATTTCGTGTCCGGGGCTTTAACGATCAACAGTTGATAAAATTGGAACACAAATTATATAGTTCATCAGATTTTATACCCCTGTATTGGTTACCATTCCGATTTATATTATTATTTTTTATTTTTCCTCGACTCTCGCAAGGTTCCAGAAAAAAATTCTCAACTTCAATCGTCATTTAAAAATATTTCGGTAACATTTTTCACCAGGAAATATAGTGGAAAATTAAGCTTATTTATTCAAGATTTCAAAACATTAAGTTTTATTTGTGTACGATTTGAAACAAGAAGAAACGAAGCAAAAAACCACGAAGTGTGCATGTTGACAAAAAATCGCCGATTTGTTGACAAAAGTCACGTGACCAATGTCTTGACCTTAGACGCCATTAATTGGTTTGCCGTTCAACTGCGGGTGCCGAAGTGTCTAGAATTCCAGAGGTGACCCCCCCCCCCTTTCTTCCCTCACTGTAAATGATTCAATTCACACATGCTACACATTTTAATTTTGCAAGAATAATTTGATGTTCTTGCAGAATTGTTTGGTATAATTTATGCAGGGCTATTATATGTATAACTGTGTATTCAGCTCTCCTGACGAGTCGGCCATAGCCTAGGAAATGTGGAGTTGTATTACCATTTGCAAACATGATCCATTGATCATTTTCTTTTCTAGACACTCCATTACTAGTGGAATTACATAGTTCTTTATGGTCTGTTTTATCTTTTGTTATATTTACTCGCGACGACCGCCTTGGAGGCATTGTCCAATAAATTTTGCCGGGAAGTTTTCTACATGTACTGTCTATCTAGAGAGACTCGAACTAATTTCCAATATGTCAGCGCCCACGTTGAGTGCGAAAGAACAGCAGGCATCATTGCGGTCAAGATTACCAAAATCCGGAAAAGAAAAAGACAAGAAACATACAACGATAAAGAATGTTTTATTTTCACCTCACAATACATCTTGGTATTAAACTATTAATCAAATCGGCCTTTAAAACCTTTGTCGGCTGATAAGTAGCTCCTTTGACAATTGTGTTGGAAATTAAAGAACTACGGTTCAGTATCGGGTGCTTCTAAACAGAGAAAAGTAATTTAAAATGGTTTATTTCCATAAATAGTGGTTTCTTTAGATAACAATTTGTCTTATTAAAAAAAAAAACCTTATTTTTAAGGGGGGGGGATAAAAGTCAGATCGGCACTTGGTCAAAACGGCACCTGGTTAAATCGGCAATTAGTACAGTCAATTCGGCACTCAGTATGGTTAATTCGGCACCTGATATAGTCAATTTGGCACCTATGTTTTTTTCTGAATTTTTTATAATATGTTCAGTTAAAAACAAAAACCATTGAAAGATAATGTTTATTTTATTTCATTAAAAATCTAGCACATATAAATTCAACAACCACTATAAAATTAAAGCACAGTTCATAATAATAAAGTAATATATTAAATGATTTAAAAATCATTTCAATTCATCCTATTAAAGTTACAGTTAATGTCAGCATTACTGTGCAGGAGGTCCGTAAACCGATGCGCATTTCCTTAGTAAATTGCTGGCACTGATGGTGTACGTTGTTCTTGTATTGCTTCCACAAACTGAAAATCATTTGCTGAACCTGACGGGTCTGTTTTCTTTGATGGCGTCTTAATTTTCCATCTGCAACAAGTCGTCGCTGTAAGGGAATATCTTCTGCTTCTGCAAACAGTTCACAAATCAGGTGATAAAATGGAACTGGTCCTCTTGTGGCTTTCTGTGCATTTAACCTGTTGTGCCACTCTTCCATGTCATTATTGGCAGTTATTGTGTCTTTCCATTATGCATTGCCAGAAGATCAAGGAAAAAGCAGTCAAATTACAATTTCCATAGAATTATTTTCACTCAGTGGCTGAGTGGTTATGGTAGTTCGTCTACTATTGATCACTTGGTCCATCAACACTGAGGTTACTGTTTCCGACTCTAATTGTAATTGACAAGGATTGCCAGTTTTCCGAACAAAGGTTGGGGATTTTCTTCTGGTACTCTGGCATCAACTCCTCTGAAACTACTGGACCAAATTTTACACGAAAGTTGGTACATAGCAAGGACACCATATGTAGTTGTGCATATTACTAGGAAATTTTTATCCTCAAAATTTTGTAGGAGTATGGCCCTTTGAACTTCAAATTTTCCAAAAATTCCTAAAAAATCATGGTTTCCTCTCAACTCCTCTGAAACTACTGCTCCGAATTTTATGAAACTTCGTTTGTAGCAAGCACACCATATTTAGTTGTGCATATTACAATGAAATTTTATCCTCCGTGTCTGGGGAACTGCGGGGAGACATCGTTTATGTATGCAAAAACAAACTTTAATTATAATCTTTATTTACGTATTCTCGGCATAGTATGTCAGTCTTTTATTGTTCTTTCATTTTTACCTTATATCAAAATTCAGTATCAGGTAATAAATAAGCAAGGCATATCTAATATACAATTAAATCACAGAAATATCTCTAACCCCCCCAAGTTTTGGATTTCAAAATCAATAAATACCTGCTTTAGAAAATCTTCTTGCCAGCTTTTAAAAAAAAGAATTTTCTTATCAATGTTTTGTTTGTTTAAGGCCAGATTTAGAAAATGAAAAAGAAGCTATGGTGTTGGACAAGTTAAAAGAGTAAGTTTAATTATAAGTTAATAACAAAATGTGTATTGCCTCATTGTCTATATGTACACTTGTATATTACAATTGTATGAGTGACCTCATAATTCAAAATTATTTAAGAAATATAGCCAGATTGTATATTGATTTATCACAGGGGTCAATTTTGTGCAAATAATTGAAACATGGCTGAAAGACAGAATAAACTATTGAGATCAATTGTTCCAGTCAGTTCTTTACATTTAAGTCTTTTCCTGAAACCACAGACCACTTTTAATCAAAATTGGTGTGGATAATTCTTGGAACTACATTATCCCAAGTTAAACCAAGATGAAAATTGAAGATAATTTGTCTTCTTGTTACTTTCCGATGACAGATATATGTATCAGCAAAAGGAAAAGTGGAGCCTTGCATGTGTGACAAATTCTTTTATTTTAGGTAAATCTGCCTAAGTCAGTGAAGAGTTAACGAAATGTATCATTGTTACACTTTTCCTCTGCAATGTCTTAAGCTGTATGTCTAGCTTTAGGGCTAGTTACATGTGAATAGTTACAGTAATCAGTGTTTGGATATAGAACCAAGTAAAATCCCCACTTTTTGGAGGCTTTGTAAAGCAAAAAACTTTCATTCATTTTTCCCAACTCGAGAGTTAGAGCTAAACAAGGATAAAATGCATTCATCCTCCATATTGATAACATTTTTTTATCTTTTTGGCAGGGTTTGCACAAAGTGCCAACCTAGGTTATTGTATGGTGAAGTTGTGCGGGTAGGATAAAATAGCATATCTGTTTTTGTAATCAACTCCTAAAGCTTCAACTCAGATCTCTGAAACTTCACAAAAAGTTTGATTTATTGAAGTTTATCAGAAAGTTGGCACATGTATTGAAGTAAGACCAATTATCAATTTATTTTGAACTAGATAAACAGATAACATGTTCTGGAAATTAACAAGTTATTTCTTAACTAAAAAAATAGGGTAAACCCCCTGCCCCTTCACTATTTTATATTAAGTGACACAGTTGTCTAGTTGCAATAAAACTTTATACTAAATTATATAATCTTATACTTGAGTCTGGATTCTATCCCAAACATTGGACCAAATCTTACATAACAATGATTTTAAATCTGGTGACAAAAGTGATCCTGCAAATTATAGGGGTATCTTCTTGATAAATATTCTCTAAAAAAATATTTAGTAGTATATTAAATAACGAATTAAAGATTTTTTTAAAGATTGGCTCTCTAACTCCCGATTTTGGTTTCAGGGAAGACCATCAAACAAGTGATAGCCAATTCATTTGAAAGACATTAATAAAGAAATATATACATAACAAAAATAAAAAAATTTACTCATGTTTTGTTGACCTTAAGGGAGCATTTGATTCTGTTTGGCTAAACTGTGCCTTGGTAAAAACTTTTATAAAACTATAAAAATAAATCAACTTTCACATACAGAATCTGCATTAAAGATTGGTGATACTTGTTCTCCTTTCTTTTTACTAAAATGGAGGTGTTCTACTAAGTTTAAGCCCAACTTTATTTAATATATTTACTGATATTTTCCTAGATGATTTATGTAAACCATACCTGATATCAGTTAATTTAAATGGTTCTGTAAATTTTCTGTAAATGCCATTGGTCACAATACTTTGATAGATTATTGATACAATGAAAGGATTATTATATCATCAGCAAAGGGATGGCAACCAACTGTAAATGATAATAAATATATGAAATGATTTATCATAGAGTTTGCACATGTATTGGAGTTGTGCACCTACATATTATTGAAGTGTTCAAGGATTTTTTTTCTAATTTTCAAAACTTGGGGAAAAAAGTCATTAGCAGAAGATGATGCTGTTTTGTATTACCCAGATCTCTGAAACTAAACAGAATTTTCCAGATTTGAAAAAATCATTTTTCAGGACATTTGCAGAAGGCGTACCCTGTTTGTGTAGTCAACTCCTCCTACAGTTATTAGCCCAGATATCTGAAACTTTGCAAAGATTGCACATGTATTAAAATCGAAGTTGTGCACCAATTCAAGTATTATGGATTTGTTGTAGAAATTTTTTCAAATTTCCCAGACTTGAGAACTTTATTTTCAGAACATTTGCTTATGATACCTATTTTGTGTAATCAAATCCTCCTACAGTATAAATATTCAACCCAGATCTTGAAACGTCACAAAAAAATTGCACATGTATTGAAGTTCAGTTCTGCACCTGATATTATTGAAGTGTTCAAAGATTATTTTACTATAGGATTTAACACTTATTTTTGGTAATTTATTTATGTATGAACAAGTTCGACTCACTCACAAACAAATAAATGTCCAAAGACCGAGTACACTGACTCAATTTATAATTTTTTTATGAAATTACACAACACATGGCTGCCATATTTGTTTACGTTTAGCAACAAAACAGCAGTTCCCCAACAATCGTTCATCAAAGTATAAACAGATCTGGGAAGAACTGGTTTAAGGCATTTTTACCAATCTAAAATGACTGTAAACATAAATGAATGTAAGATAAGAATTATAGATCCGTGAACTTCGTTGTTTTTCAGAACATTTGCAGAAGATGGCACCTATTTTGTGTAATCAACTCCTATATTTTTTTTTACATAGACACAAAAACGTTACTTCAAATTGATCAGCACATTAAGGTCTACAATAGTACTATTAGTGTGTAGTTGTGTAATTGCTTCCTGTAGGAGTTATTGCCTTTTAACGACTATCTTTGACAAAATTTTCAGTATTTACAGTTTTTGTCTTGTAACTTAAAAACTATAACAGCTAGAGTGAAACTGTAAATGGCAAAACTGATCAGCAGTACAACCCTACAATTCTGAAATTGTCAGATGACTCCTTATAGGAGTTGTTGTAGTTTGTAGGTTTTGTCCTGTAACATAAATGTCATAACAGCTAGATTGAAACTGTACAAATGATCAGCAAAGCAAGGCCTACAAATTATTCCTTAGTCCAAAATTCTTTAAGGGAGTTATTGCCCTTTAATTACGATTTTTGGAAAAAATAATCAGTTTTTGTGTTATAAATTAAAGTCTATGACACATAGAGTAAAACTGTAAATAACTAAATTAACCTAGTGGACAAGGCCTACAAATCATTTGATTTTCAGAAATTTTCTGATTGCACCTTATAGGAGTTATTGTACTTGACCAAACTTTTGAAAATGTTTAGTTTTTGCCCAGTAAATTAAAAGCTAAAACAACTGAAACTGTCAATAGCAAAAATTTAAATATTGTTGAAGTTATTTGTGTTCCAGGTGAGCAATTACAGGCTGCTGGGAGCCTCTAGTTTAATGGTAATATACATCAACAGATTACAATAGATAATATGTTGATTGCTCTTACTTGATTGTAATAGATAGTCAATTGATCATTTTTCCCGATTGCACAACACTAGTATCAGTTGAGCCAGTTTGGTGAACCTGATATGTTGAGCCAAGACAAAGTCTGTATGAAAAATAGAAGGAATAATCATACCCTCATCTCTTTTTTTGGCGACAAATCACAAAACTAACTTCAGATTATAATGGCAGTAAAATTCAGCCTACATCAAAAATAAAATTTCCAATATTCCTGTAATCTGTAATTTTCTGAAAAGAGCTACTGACACTATTAATTCAGTGGTTCATTCCATTATGTGATTACTGACTTAATAAGTAAATTGTACAAATTACAGATAAAATGTAGATTTGAATAATATAAATACATTAAAACCTAATTTTATTGTTCTAATTTTCCATCAAATTGAAGCATTTAATGTAGTGATTTTTTTATTTATTACAAACAACACAATACAGAAAGTCATAACATTTAGTAATGTGTTTATTGATGAAAATGTTGGGTAGAGAAGATGTATGATGTATTACAGATTTCTTCAGAAATTTGCCTTGCCAAAAGAAAATGGTGGAAAACAGAAGAAAAACTCTGTTAAAAATGAAGTGAAAGAGATGAAACAGAATCTAAGGTACAGGGTTATTTGTAATTTTATTTAAAAAGATCAGGTTCTGTTGATTCTACTGCTATTACATGAAATCCAGAGCATTGTCTCTAATTTTAAATAACAGGGCCAATTTTTTCAAAGAGTGTCTACTTTCAATATTGTAACTTATAATCCCAAACTCTTTCCTACATAACTTTAGTGAATAAAATAGAACACAGAAATCAAAACAATTTTGGCTTATACATGAATATCAAAATTTCTAATAGAAAAAAAGTCACATCAGAATAATTGAACACCTTGATCTAAAATTTATTGGTACTGGTTTTACAGTCAACATAGGACTTCTTGCCCTTAAATGGTGATCTATCCATTTTTTTGTATTGTTGGGCTTGTGTGTTAATATTATTGATAAAAATCTTAAGAAGAGAAGCAAAAAGCAAAAATGATTTATAAATGTCTAATGACTGAACTTGTCTATATATTCCTTATATGAGTTATTTAAGGTCATTTTTTTTCTATGTTCTGAGTTATCGTCTTGAAAGCTGAAACAGTGAGATACTTGTAGAACATGTAAACAGCAAAAATGATCATCTAGAAATTGTTCTTTTTGCTTTAAATGGTAGAATATATGCAAGTTACTAAAAATGATACAAACCTTAGTTTGTCTGTAAAATTGCCCATTCCTCTTCTAATCATTTTGCATGTAAACTGACTGTCTCTTCAGTCTATTAAAATAAACAGTTGAATCAACATTTAACTGTTTTCAAATATTAATTTAAACATATCATGTGAAGAAAAAATTGTGACCATTCCATTATAAGTTTAATTATACATGTATTAAGTCATTTACATTTGACCTTTGCCTTGTCCAGTTCAAACCCAACTTTGGACAAGGTATGCTCGACTCCATTCTTTTACATGGATTGCCTATTCTCCCACTGAAGATCATGGGTTCTCACCTGGTATTCTAACAATGAAATAAGAATACCATGATATTGCTGACATTGATGCAAACCCAGACTCAATTAAAAACTAAAAATATTGTAGCTGCCACAAAAAAATGTTGTTAAGAAGGGTTGATGTAACTAAAAATAGAACATAGGGGTCAACATTTTTTTAACCTATATTTCGTAAAAAATTTAAGAGCTAAAGACAAATTTGTAACTTCAAGTTATCTGGAAATCAAGGTCTACAACTATTAAATAAGTCTGAATTTATGTCTTCTGTAGGAGTTATTGTTATTTAAACAGATTCTTTCAGTTTTGCTATGTAACTTGAAAACTTTAAGAACCAGATTGATATTGGAATATTAAACAAATGGGCTACAATTCACTCAGTTTTTCCAAAAATTTTCCAACCACTTTAAAAGGAGTTTTTGCTATTTAATTACAAGACAGAGTCAGGGTATATAGGGGCCCTTATGTTCGTCCATCCATCCGCTGGTTCTTCCATCCAAATTTGGTTTCTGGCTGTTGATTCAAAAAGTTTGCATCAGATTTGAATGAAACTTTGGTATATTGTTATATATCAAGTTGGTAAAAAGCCTATAAAATTTCAACGTTGCAGTTGCCAACAAATTTTAGAAACAAAAAACATTTCCGTACAATACCTCAAAATGTGTGCATTTGATTTCAATTAAACTTTAGGATATATAATACATATCAGGTGGGAATGAAGCCTATTGATGTTGGAGGAATTCCATCAATGGTCAAGGTTGCCAGTTGACAAAAAACTTAAGAAATTTTTCCAAAAGAAAAAATTTAAGCAGGGTATCCGTGATCACTAGATCTACTTTTGTCTTGTTGTCTCGCCTGCGACGAAAGTTGCTGGAGGCGAGACATATGTATGGGAATCCAGCGGCGGCGGCGTAAACACTTGACATCTTGCTTCATATCTTTGTAAGCCCAAGCCCTAAGTCCATCAAATTTGGTCCAGAGGTAGCTTATGATGAGTACTTGCCAGTCAGTCACCTGTCACCTGACCTTGACCTCAATTTCACGGTCCAGCGGCTACGTTAAAGTTTTTGGGTTACGACAGTTCCTCTGTAACTACACATGGTAGGATGACAATATTTGGTGTATAGGTTGCTGATGACTAGTACATGACTGTCTGGTAGGTGTCACCTGACCTTGACCTCAATTTCACGGTCCAGCGGCTACGTTAAAGTTTTTGGGTTACGACAGTTCCTCTGTAACTACTCATGGTAGGATGACAATATTTGGTGTATAGGTTGCTGATGAATAGTACATGACTGTCTGGTAGGTGTCACCTGACCTTGACCTCAATTTCACGGTCCAGCGACTACGTTAAAGTTTTTGGGTTACGACAGTTCCTCTGCAACTACGCATGGTAGGATGACAATATTTGGTGTATAGGTTGCTGATGACTAGAACATGACTGTCTGGTAGGTGTCACCTGACCTTGACCTCAATTTCACAGTCCAGCGGCTACGTTAAAGTTTTTGAATTACGACAGTTCCTCTGTAACTACGCATGGTAGGATGACAATATTTGGTGTATAGGTTGCTGATGACTAGTACATGACTGTCTGGTAGGTGTCACCTGACCTTGACCTCAATTTCACTGTCCAGCGACTACGTTTAAGTTTTTGGGTTACGACAGTTCCTCTGTAACTACACATGGTAGGATGACAATATTTGGTGTATAGGTTGCTGATGACTAGTACATGACTGTCTGGTAGGTGTCACCTGACCTTGACCTCAATTTCACGGTCCAGTGACTATGTTAAAGTTTTTGGGTTACGACAGTTCCTCTGTAACTACACATGGTAGGATGACAATATTTGATGTATAGGTCGCTGATGACTAGTACATGACTGTCTGGTAGGAGTCACCTGACCTTGACCTCAATTTGACGGTCCAGCGACTACGTTAAAGTTTTTGGGTTACGATAGTTCCTCTGTAACTACGCATGGTAGGATGACAATATTTGGTATATAGGTTGCTGATGAATAGTACATGACTGTCTGGTAGGTTCCACCTGACCTTGACCTCAATTTCACGGTCCAGCGACTACGTTAAAGTTTTTGGGTTACGGCTGTTCCCCTGTAACTATGCAGGGTATGGTGACAATATTTTGTATACAGGCCGCTGCTGATATTTAATGCTATTTACGTAATGCTTATGACGAAATTTATTTTCGTTACTGATGCGGAATGCAGGCGAGACGTTTTTCTGTGTCCACACTTGTTTTTATTGTTTTCAATAGGAATAATTCAATAATAATAATAATTAATGTACTAAACATGAAGTGAAATGTGCAAAAACAGAGTATTTCCATTAATGACCTTGATATCTTAAATAGTCAACCTAGCAAATATTTATAAAAAAAGTTTCATTTAATAACTTGCATAATCTGATAACAGAATACAATTGATTGATTGATTGATTGATTAATGGTGTTTAACGCCTGAGCAGCAATATTTCAGCTATATTCAGGCGATGAACATGAAATGGATGATAAACAGAATACAATTGAAAATAATAATACAAATAATTTTCAAATTAATTCATATTTATGGACAAAATTGAAACTAATATTGGAGGAAAAATGAAAAATGAGGTCACCTTAATGATCACCTTACCTTTTAAACTATCCTCCATGTAACATTTTGCAAAATGATCTTTGCAAACGAAGTTGTTGCTGCTGTTCTCACAGTTTTCAGTTCTTTCATGATTTTCTTTACAAAAATTTAATTTGATCTTTTTTCACTGAACTGTTAGAGGTACATGACGAAGCCTAACTTTGTATACATATTTTTTTGGTAAAATTTCAGATCATTGGTTGTGTTTGGTGTCAACTCAGTGACAAAAGAATTGGAAAAAGATAAACTAGATTTAGTTGTAACATGCAGATCAGCAAAACCAGCCATTCTTATCCAGCATTTAATTGATCTGTCAGCTACGAGAAATTGTGTAGCAATATGCATTCATGGTTTAAGTAATCTTATTTCTGACAAAATCAAGATTGGCTGTATTGCAATAGGATTTAAAGTAAGTATAGTATTTTCTTATAATTGAATAGTGAAATATTGTATCTTGGTGGTAACCTTGTTTAATTATTTTTATGTTTTTAAAAGTTTTCGGATGGTCTGTAGCTTAGAACTGAACATTAATATACCAGTACTGTTCAGGTCTTGTAGGCAGTCATTTTTGCTTATCCAATTTCAACCCTCATTACTACAATAGAAATCCTTCTAAAAAAATATTCATCTCTGATCATCTCTAAACTAACATGACCAAATAAACTGTAATTTTGTAGGAATAATACCTGGAAGGTCCTCTACAGTTTCCTATTTTTTGAACATTAAACATCAAACAGGGCTAATGTACTAGTATGAGAGACCCCAAGGCATCAGCAGAGGGCAGATATAGGAGGAGTGAAAATATCAGAGCAATATGGAATTCAACATGTAATAATCTATTTTCACATATTTACAGAACGTGCAACAACATTATTTAATTATTTTATTTTATTCGATTATGTTTATATTTGAGGCTCTGCGCTTGTCTTTTCATAGACTTTCTCTTTTAATTCTTTTCGCATAGCAGCAGAATTATTTTCAGGTCAACAGTGTCAATGTCTTCAATATTATAGAGAACTACTCTAGCAAGCCATTGCTTGATTATTCCAATATAGTATTCAGTTTTCCTTTTTGTGTGAAAATTCTTTATGGGATCAACGAAAGTGAACTATTTAGCTCTTGTCAATAAATTTGTCAAAAATATGAATGTCATAAAATTAAATATGCCAGGCATGGGTTTCATCTTATCAAGACTCATCTTTTGCGCTCAAACTAAAAACATATTAAAAATCCAAATAATTAAGATGTTATAGAGCTTTTATCATCAAAGTTCCAAAATGCTATTCCAAATCCGACTAATGTCAGCTACACCATGCAAATATAAAATCATTTTCGAAATTTCATGGCAGTCAATGTAGACAATAACTTTATTATAAATTGCTGAAAGAATCAATGATATTTAGCACCGAAGAGTGTAAACTTTGGGCTTGTGACACCCTTGGGAACTAACAGTTCACCAGCCACAGCAATAACCCAGTGGTTGCAAATATAATGTAATCAAAGACACTAAGGTTATAAAATTTACTAAAAATTAAAAAGTTTTGTCTTATCAAGACTTATTTGTGACTCTCAAACATGAAGCATATTTTTAAATGCTAAAACTCTCTTCGGCTATATCAATGTATGACCTCATAAACGCTGAGTAGATATCGGTTATCTGCCCAGGGAAGAGATATAAACATCTCACTTTTTTCTATGTTTACTACATGTGATAATTATAGATTATTTACGTTTTTTGAAACGAGATGCGTTTTCGCGTCCATATCTCATCGAAGGGCGACAGCCCTGAGATGAGATGACGAGAAAATGCATTGAGTTTCATAAAACGTAAATAATCTGTTTATCGCTGTTTTGTAACATTGTGACGTCACATTGTTTACTTAACGACGTCTTGACAGCGAGCTGAGATGGACCTATCTCAGGCTAGTAGAGTGAGATGGAATAATATCGCAGACAAAGATCAAAGGAAACTACTGCAAAATAGAGATAAATAGTATTTCTAAGTTTACTTTGAGCATTTCCCCAGTAGTTTATGTATCAATTCAAATATGTAAGCACATAAGCTATTAGGGATGGTATTTTGTTGTCAACAAAGAGAAAGTCTAAGTGTTTCTAGTCTAGTTGAAGACAGGTCATACTCGGCCCTTGATTTTTTGAATTGCAGATAGATATTACCTTTATACCCATAAAATACAGTTCAGGTTAGAAATATGTCCTAGTTACAAAAATGATATTTTTATTGCTGTCTCTGCATTCACTGAAGTTTTACAAGTAAACATTCGATGTGAAATTTTAAAATTAGCTTCAGACATGCTTATGTCCTAGTTAAACACATTTATTAATTAATTGTAAAATGTTTTTTTATTGGTTTTTGAGAATTCTGTACATAAGATTGACTTTTGTAATTTTAACAACAATATTAAATGCAGGTCAAGTTCATGTTTGAAATATGTGACATTGTGGTATCTAAGTTGTTACTTTACATGCTAAATTATGTTTGTATTATAGTCAAAATACTATCAATCAGTTTTATTTCAAGTTCTCAATCAGAAAGAGCTGGACATTTAAATTGCAGCTTTCATGCATGACTCAGGTAAAATAATAGCTACATGTACATTATTGTAGCTAGTAAAATAAATCTTTTAAATTGGTTCTCATACATTATACCATATGACATTCTAAATATGAAGCTTAAATTTACCTGAGTCATGCATGAGTAGCTGCAATTTAAATGTCCAGCTATTATTGATGAGGACATTGAAAGAAAGCAGAGTGAAGAAGTTTTCTAAACATTTCTTATCTGTTTTCAGAACTGATTGACCAATTGGTAAAAAATACCTGACCAGTCATTGTATTTTTACTATAACTAAAGTTCTTTACATTGAAGGGCTTTAAGAGGGGAAAATTTCTTCTGTTTCCTTATTATGTATATTAGTAGCCAATTTTCATCAACCTGGCAACAAACATCATTTCTGTTTGTTCACAAACAAGGTTTTATCAACATGAAAAAAGAAATAGTTCCAAGTGAAACTGCACCTTTACTTCAAATAAAGGATGCACTTTACATGATTTTAAATTTTGTTGTGATCATACTAAAGATGTTGCTGCCAAAAGGAAAAAACGTGTTCCTAGCAAATCTCAAGTACTTAAGGAGTGATTGAAGCCTTGAAGGTGCCATTAAAATAAATAAATAATTAAAATAATTAATGTGTAATTAGTAATTTCCATACTTTATTCTACATTTACTTGTAATTATTTGTATCCAAATAATTTCAGAAAACAACAGAAGATTCAAAGGTTCAGGATTTTAAGGAATTTATAACGTATGTACGAACTGTTGTTCCACAACTTTCAATTGCAATTTCAGACATTAGAAAACCTGATATTAACACATATATTGTAGAACCCTCTCAAGAAACAATAGAAGGAAATGAAAAAGACAATATTGATCCAGAGAAAAGGGTTGACAATGTTGAAATAGAAAAAAAAAAGTGCACTTTTAAATCTAGTTTACCAAAAAGCTCAGTTGACTTTTCAAGATTTTATGTGTTTAAAACAGACCCTGAAAATTTATCGTCATCATCTTTTGGTGATTTTATACCATTAGTTTCTGATGGTTCAAGTGAGGATGAACATCAAACAAGAAAAACGCAGAAAAGAACACTTTCTTGTTCTGAAATAGATGACCATGTTAGTAGATATGTTAGTGTGGATGTCAGGGAAATGAGGGGAAATGAAAAGAAAAGTACAACGAAGAAAAGAAAAAGATAAAATTAAGACAACTGTGTGTTAACATTTGTGTATTGACATTACTAGACATTAATCAGTAAAGATTGGATTGTGGTTTACTTACTACAGAGATACTAGTTATATAAAATATTAACAGTAAAACGATTATTTCATGTATCTTTAAGCAACAATTATTTAGTTATGAGTCATTTTTTTCATTAGGTCATTTATTCTGAGCTTTTATCATATCTTGTCTATCATCCTTTGCTATACCCTGTAAGCATTATATTAAGTCCAATTAGGCTACTGAAAAATCATGTTTCAACAAGTTCTCAAATGAAAATTAAATTTTTGTGCAAAACAAGCAAAATTTGAACTGCTGTCTCTTGAAAAGATGTAGTTACCCATAGGGTCAAGTGAGCTATTGTCATCACTTTGCATACATTGTCATAAGCGGTGGATTTTTAGCTCACCTGACCTGAAGGGCCAAGTGAGCTATTGTAATCACTGCCCGTCAGTTTTCATTGTTTACTTTTCTTAAAAAAATCTTCTCCTCCAAAACCACTGAAGGGATTGCTTTGAAAATTTGCACGCATCATCAGTAAAATGTCTTCTACCAAGTTTGCACAAATCATTGCTGCCTCGGCTAAAAATAAAACAATGGGGTCAAAATAAAGTTTTTGCCTTACAGTTCAAAAAGAATAACAGAAAAATGAAAACTGAAGAGACTTTTTTTCTTCAGAATCAAAAGCTCTACAAAACACTCCATAGAGTTGAATGATGACTCCTTGTAGGAGTTATTGCCCTTTTATCATCAAAATTGATGATTTTTGCCATTTTTGACATTTTTGAAAAATTATGAGAATTTAGAGAAAAAGTTAGGAGTTATTCCCCTTGACTCTTTTTTAATCAGTTTTACTTTAAAAAAAAATCTCCTCTGAAACCACAAAACACTAAAAGGACTGCTTTGCAACTTTGTGCACACATTGGTCAAATGTCCTCTACCAAGTTTGCACAAACCGTGGCCGCAGATTAACCAACATGGCCATTATGGCTAAACATAGAACAAGGTGGTCAAAATAAGTTTTTGGCTTATAGTTAAAAAAAATAACAGATACAGGAAAACCAAGGTGACCATCTTTATTTCAGCATCAAAAGCTCTCTTTTCTAAGACAACCCTCCTTGTTGGAGTTATTGCCCCTTACTCATCAAAATTTATGATTTGTGCCAGTTTTCCTTTCTCTAAGCACCTGTGGAAATGTATGAATAAAATGTAAAGAGCATATGCTATGTATTTACATTGAGCATAAGTATTTACAACAAAGATTATAATATCATCCAATGATAACTGTACATTTTCCAAATGATTTATAAGTTTCAGTATCATGGAAAATCCAGGAAATGTATGCAAAAGTATCAAACAGATAAGATAGAATTGTCTGTTAATATTACAGACTGAAGAAAGCTTAAAGGTTTCAAAAAAGCAATAATACTATATTGAAGATGTCAGGGAATACATACAAGTGATTATTATCCTTAGTCAAACGGAACCTTTCTGGAGATTTATAAACATAAACATAAGCACTAAAACATTCTAAAAGCCTTGCCATGTTAGCAAGCTATCTTTAAATTGAAACAGGCTTGTGAAACATAGACCTTATAGATGCAACCAAAAGCTACTCAGAATATTTTCCCACATGCCCCTTAAGTTAAACCAAGTAATGTGGTGACAGCCTTTTTTATTTTCAATCCACACGAAAACAAACATGGCAAAGGACCATTTACAGCTTTAATTAGTTTTATAGTTTCTGAGAAGAATACTTGTATTTCTTTTGGAGTTTAGCGTTAATTCAGGTTCTGAGGTTTTAATTTATCAAAAAGAATCAAATCTTAAGTTTGATTGCATGAACAATTAAGGAAAAAGAGTCATCTTCTAAGGCATAATATTATTAACAAAGTCTTTGTTGTCTAGGAAATTGCATTGTTATCTGTCTGTTTATAAATTTTGACTCCTCTTTCAAATAAGTTTCCTTGTTAAATTCGATCTTAAGTTGATGAGCGAGAGAGAGAGAGGTCCAGCTAAAATGTGGTCTATTCATTCATAGGTCAAGTTAACTAAATCAATTCTGGAAACATTAATAGATAAATTAGTTATACTTATCAAACCGCCACACAAGTCAGGGTTTTTCTGTCCACGTGAACCCAAAACCCTTTCTTGTGAGGATGAGGGAACAAACATTTTTTTGCCGCTAGCAAGTTTGGAAAAGGTTATCGGACAGAAAATGTTGAAGATGCGCCTATCTTTTGAAATACACAATGTATTATGCATAATGCACTCTCCAAACACGTTAACCCACTGTATGGTTCATTATCGGGCTTTCCATATTATAACCTGACAACCCCCTTTCAGCCAAACGGGAACGTGTTGAACATCACTGATATTTAAGCGAGCTTTGGTAACACATTTCACCACCCAGTCCATATACTGATATAATTAATGAAAAGTTCACTTCTGAAGATGTATGAAATTAAAATGTCGAATGTAGATACGATTAAGTCAAAAACAAAAAGAGAATAGTTGGAAAGAAAGGTTATGAAGAGAAGAAACAGGAGATTAACATAATCATGTGGGAAAACCAGAAACTAGTAGAAACCAACACAAATTAAAAGGCAGATATATTTGATTGAAAGTGTATATTTTGAACGTCAATGAATATATATAGCTGCTGTTTATGATGGCTAATGAGTTCTTGGACAAATAACATAAGTCGATGAGAATGACTGTCAAATAAACTGAAGCTGGAAAGTATTCCAAAATTTACAAGTACCGCCTGAAACCAAGATGAAATATGGATAAAATAGCTATTATCTATTTTTATTATTATTAACAAGGCTTATATAGCGCCAAACTAATGACAATTACTCTAGGCGCTTTACATACATAATATATACAGTGTTACAATACAAAAATACATAAAAATTAAATTAAATGAAATAAAAAATATATAAATAAAAAATTCTGCACAATAAACAGGCATAAAAATTTTATAAAAATCTATTAAAATCAGGGATTAAATAAACCTTGTTTTGGACATCCCTGTTAAAATGAATTAAAAAGATAAAATAAATAAATTTTGCAGTAAGTAACCAACTCAAAATTGTAAGTGGATATTCCAGTATATTGAAACGCCATAAAGGAATTAAACTTAAAGATTAAAATTGTGTATCACAGTTTGAAACAATAATTTAGCCATAATACATAATAATGTCCTATGTCAATAGCACTAAAAGAAACCAGTAAAAATGCAGAAATAAAAGCCAGTCTGGAAAAAAAAAAATGTTATGAGTACGCCAATCTGAACAATTGAGTTTTTAAATGTTTCTTAAAAAGTTCGAATGACTGGGTATTTTGTAAACTACATGGTAAATTGTTCCATGCTCTTGCTGCGGATACATCGAATCTGCGTTCACCATAAGTTTTGGTTCGACATTTTGGCTGCTCAAGTCTAATGTTTGTTTGCGAACGTAATGTTCTGGGTGGTCGATGGCGTTTCACAAGTTCTTTGATGTAGTGCGGGGCATGACCATAGATAGCCTTGTGTGTGAAAGTCAAGATCTTGTATAGAGGTCGAAATTTCACAGGCAGCCAATGCAGAGACACTAGAACTGGTGTAATATGTTCATACCGATGTGTTCTTGTAATTAATCGTGCAGCCGTATTCTGGACCCGTTGTAATTTATCCAGATAACAGTCATTTATGCCGTAAAGTAAAACATTGCCATAATCCAGACGAGATGTTATTAATGATGAAACTAGTGTCTTACACGCATCAGTACTTATAAAAGGTCTTATTCGTCCTATATTCCTGATGTGGAAGTAACATGATTTCGAAATTTCACACACCTGCTTTGCCATAGACATTGTTTTATCGAAATACATGCCAAGATTTTTGACGAATTCGGCATCTTGTACAACACAATCATTGAATTTAAGAGCACACTCGGAGAAAACATTCGGACGTTGTTTTGGTACAAATATAATTAGCTCGGTTTTGTCTTGGTTTAACTTTAACAAATTCGATTGCATCCACAAACTTATGTCTTTTAAACAAGCTTCAAAATGTTCCGCAACAGCGTCCCAGTTGTCTATAGGTTTGATGACCTGGTATGCTTGTGTGTCATCCGCATAACAGTGGTAGCTCATGCGATGTCTTGCATATCTCGCCTATGGGCTTTGCGAACATACAGTAGATCCTGGGTCCCAACACCGATCCCTGAGGTACACCATACTTAAGTTGTAGACTGTTAGATTGCACGCCATCAATTGTAACGGACTGAGTTCTTTTACATAGGTAGGATTTTAACCACATGAGTGCATTTCCAGATATACCATATGAATATTGTAGCCGTTGAAAAAGGATAGAATGGTCAATTACGTCGAACGCCGCAGAAAGGTCAAGCATTACCAATACTGCGCACTTGTTTTCATCTAAAGCTGTAACGATATCGTGGTGCACCTTTAGCAATGCTGTTTCCGTAGAGTGATTCGTTCGATATGCAGATTGAACAGTGTCATGTAGGTCGTTGGAGTCTAAGTGGTGTTGCAATTGAGCGGAAACAACTTTTTCTAATACTTTAGATATAAACGGTAAATTCGACACTGGCCGGTAGTTTTTCAAGGATTCTGGGTCCAAACCACGTTTCTTAATTAAAGGACGCACAAGTGCCTTTTTGAAGGAATCAGGCACACAGGATTCGCTTAAAGATGTCGTAATGATATTGGTGATAATCGGCACCAGGGGTTCGAGACACGATTTGAGAAGACTTGTAGGAACGGGATCAAGTTCACATGACTTAGAGGCAGCTTTAATTATGATCTTGCGAACTTCGTCGGTTGACACCGGATCAAAGTTTTGAAGCTGTTTTCCACTAAACTCAATATCAGCACGTAATGGATCGGCTTTTACGTTAGACTGATTATCAAAAGTCAATGAATTTCTGATAGTTTCAATTTTATCACAGAAAAAATCAGCAAATCTATTGGACAACTGGCTCAAATTGTTGTGCGACGGTAACACTGTCTCGTTCTTGTTGCCCATCAAGTTGTTGGTGAGTTTGTAGAGTTTTTTGTGATCGTTGCCACAAGCTTCTATTTTGGACGAATAGTAATCCTGTTTCGATTTCAGAATGAGTTTACTCACTGTATTCCGTTTGTTTCTATATATTTCTTTATGGACGGTCAACCCGGTCTTGAGCATCAATCTTTCTGCTTTTCGACTATCTTGTTTAGCAACTCGTAAGTCGGCAGAGTACCATTCAGTATTAGGTCGAACTCTTATTATTTTCGTTTGTACTGGCGCATGTTGATCAAGTATGGACTCAAGTTCAGACGAATAAATATCCGCTAACTGAGTAACGTCACCAACCGGTTCAGTTAACAAGTTGGAATTTTCTATATCTTGGATAAAGCTGGTTATATCTATATCTCCAGTTTTACGATATTTTATAGAACGTCTCTGTTTCGCTGGTTTCGACAAGGCCAGATATGACTTCAGAGCAAGATGGTCACCTGATGCCTGGCCCTTGTTATCAAACAGACTAGGATCAAAAACTCTCGGGGTATCCGACAGGACATTACTACCGACTTTGGTAATCACTAAATCAAGAGTGTGACCTTTCACGTGAGTCATACCCTTGGCATGTTGTTCGAGCCCGTGGTCATCTAGGATACTTAGAAAAGTTTTTGCATCTTTGTCGTTTTGGTCATCCACGTGGAAGTTGAAATCCCCTGTCAATAACTCCTCCGTTGTCGACGAAACACTATTTAAGAACTGTGACCATTCATTAAAGAATGTAGCATTTCGGAGCCCATTTCGATTTGACGGCGGGGGTCTATAAACAACAATAAGTCTAAATCGAATATCGTTGATGCAAATCAGTTTGTCGATATACTCAAAGTGCGAGAACACTCCAAGATTGGACGGAGACTTGCATGTGATATTGTCTTTGAGAATCATTGCAACGCCGCCACCTTTCTGGTTGTTTCTTGAAACATGTTGGATATTGTATCCGTCTGGGAGCATTTCGGATATTACGGCTTTGTCCACAGCAGTCCCAAGCCACGTTTCTGTGATGGCTAAAATGTCTATGTCATTAGATGTAATGAAGTCGTCTAGTGCATGAGTCTTGTTTTTAACAGATCGACAGTTTAAGGTAACTAAATTCATAGATGTACAATTGTTAATTCGTTTGGGAATACGTTTAAGGTTGGAATGGCATACACCGACAGATGTTTTTGGTGTAATGTTGCGTTCTCTGATGATAACAGATATAGACTGGTTGACATTTTCCGGCAGTGAAAATGTCAACCAGTCTATATCTATTCTTGAGTGAGGTTGAATAGGTTCCTCATAAGTCATCAAGATTAAAGAAAATGTAACAAATTCGATTGAGAAATCGGAGACAAAACTAAATTGAAACAATAAAACAAAGTTAAATAAAGAAATTCAATGATAACATTTACCATCCTCCCAAGTCAGGGGTTATGAGTCCGCTTTCGCTCGATGATGGAGCGAACGCGGACTCAGAACCCCTGACTTGGGAGGGTGACATTTACAGATATAAGATTTTTTCTAAATTGAAAATCATACATTTCAAACGCCTATTTTCCGTAACAATTGAAGCACACTTAGAAATACTCAATGTACACAATCGTCTTACTAATCTTTGCTTCAAATTACTTTTTTTTGTAATCCTAAATCCATGAGATAGAGCATCAAGTAATACGTGTTAAGATCCCACACCAAATACAATAGTTTTTTAAACTGTAATCAATTAGACATCTTAATTGATGAGAATGCACCCATTTTCCAACATGGAATAAAAAAGACATGCAGCATCACAGTTCTGGTAAGATGTCGATAAATGTCACATAGATACAGGTTTTCATGATTCCATTCTCGCTACATTCCAATGAAAGTATTACCATTTTTAAATAATACAGAATATGTCATATTTACGTGATGCTATAGTTTAGAATGGTCAACTCATTTGCCAATTGTAATTTCTCATCTTGTAAATGATGTGGCTCAAATTTTAATACTGTTTTCCTTTAACATTGTTTAGCTCGATAAATAACAAATCAACCACTTATTGTGAAGCTGAAATGAATAATTGTTAATGTAGGCTAACCGAATACATGAGAATGGCAATGGGGTGAATAAAGATTTTTCACTCTAGATTGCCACCAAAGGCAAAAATTTTGACAAGTTAAATGAATAACAATATAAATACAAGAAATGTATTTCAATTGAACAGTTTTATTGTTTTCAGTGATTTTTTTTAATTTGGTTAAACTTTATACTACTTTTCTATATGATTTTCTAAAAGGAGACTCCTACTTAACCTACCATACGTCTACATACTCCTGCCGTAAAAAATGTACGCTTGTAGTAAAAAAGTGTGCGCATGCCATCGTTATGCATTATATTTGGGGGTTTAGGTTGGTGCAATATAATGTAAAAAGAGTTTTAGAAGGAATTCTATGTACTTTTTCAAGTTTTCAATAAAAGTTTTGAGGAATTAGTCAATTCAGTGTACGAGGATGATTAATTTAAAAAGCGCAAGCGCAAATTTGGTTTAACTTTACTACTTTTCTATATGATTTTCTAAAAGGAGACTCCTGGACTGGTCCTACTTAAATACGTCTACATACTCCTGCCGTAAAAAATGTACGCCTGAAGTAAAAGAGTGTGCGCCTGAAGTAAAAAAGTGTGCGCCTGCCATCGTTATGCATTATATTTGGGGGGTTGGGTTGGTGTAATATAATGTAAAAAGAGTTTTAGAATTCTATGTACTTTTTCAAGTTTTCAATACAAGTTTTGAGGAATTAGTCAATTGAGTGTACGGGGATGATTAATTTAAAAAGTGCAAGCGCACATTTGATTGTCATAATTTTTCAGATTTTCATTTATGCTGTTAGCAATATAATGTTATTTATACGGCATATTGCTCGTGAAGAGTAAATGTTGACCTTAGATTTGTCACATCAAAGTATTATATGGAAACATCTAATTTTGAGAACACATTAACTAGTAATGAACCCCCTCTAGCCACATTCCGCATAATTTCTGTTTTGTTACTAAAATCGCTAAGTAATGCGGACTAAATACGATGGTGGCGACACGATATTTTTAGTATCGTATCGCTACACCAACGCTAACATCGCAAAGCATGGCGCATCGCAGTACCTGCCAAAATAAAAACCCACCTTAATTGTTTTATAAATTATTGAAACACATTTTTACACATGGTTGTGTAATTTACCAATCTTATCAAAATTAAATCTATTACTTGCTCCCCCCTTTTTTGCTACGGTCGTACACGCAGCGACCATATCAAAAAGGGGGGGGGGGAGCAAGTGAAAGATTTAATTTTAATTAGATTGGTCACTTACGATAATGACTTGTTTAGTCCAAAAACTTTGCTTTTATTTCTCGGACAGAAAACTTCGACATAAACATTATGTGAAAGGGTTGTACCAATTACAGTGATCCCATATACCCCCCCCCCCCCTTCACCCCTTTATTGTAAACTCTAACAAACACAGTTGAAAATTTTGCCAATGTGCCATTTTTCAAGACTTAAATTACAGTCAACATAGTGCTTCGTTCCCTATTAAATATGTGTGCTTTTAAAACGTATTGTTACTGGTGCGTTCAACTTTAAAAATCTAATTTCTTGAACAAATTATATTTTTACCGGTATAATTAATAAATGGCAAGTAAAAAATACTAAATCCAAATATTAAAATTATAAAGCCTTACTGATCCATACTTATAAAATATACTCGCGAACACAACAAATAAGCAATACAAATCGCTGCGATTCTGTCGGCCGAGAATACAACTGAAATACTGCTCACAGGACTAGAGGATACATTCAATCAACCCTCTGATCGGGGATCAAAATACCGAACACTATAGTTGACATAGTTAAGGCGTGGGCAGGGGATATCTTTCTCCTTTCTCCCTCCCCTCCGCTCCTTTCTCTCCCCCTTTGCTCCTTTCTCCCTCTCTACTGATCCTTTCCCCCTCCCCTCTGCTCCTTTCTCCCTGCCCTCTTTACACTTCTCCCTCTTTAAAACCCTCTAGCAATAGAAAGGAGCACTAAATTTTGACTCAAAACTGATATAAATTTGGGACATGAAGCATATAAACTGCTTTTACAAACAAAGCATCCCTCATGACACATTATCAAATGAATTTAATTGGCGTATCGTGCCCCTTTGTAACAAAATATGAGGATCATAAACTGTGACCGGTAGATTTTTGAAATCATGACATTGAAACCTACTAGCAATCATATAGCCAGATCTGTTGTCCACATAGACCCATAGTCCACCCAGACTTGTAGTCCACGTAGATCTCCAGTCCATACAACCCATAGTCCACACAGACCTATGGTCTATACAGACTTATTTTCAACATAGATTTATAATCCACTTACATTTCTAGTACACCAACACCCGTAGTCCACACAGACCTAAATGTCAGAAAATAATATAGTGTATTCATAACTACATTAATCGTTGTATTTATGGTCTCTTGGTAGCTGTCTCGGTGTAGTTTGAATAAAAACACGTTAGAAATTCTTTAACACTAGGAGAATTTTGTATTTTTAAACTTTTAGAAAACTGTGTTCACTATCATGTAAGATTAACATTATTCTACACTTTAATTTATAGGCAGCATTTAATAGTTTTACATTTAGAGTAAAATTTTGAATAGTTAAAAATACATTCATGTTTAGATCTAGATTTCTCGAAACAAAACTGAATTCAATTCTAATACTTTTGAGTTATTTTATCTTAACCACCACTGCAACATAAAAAATCTCAAGTTCTGATCGACTTAAAAGGGAATTTAAACTGAAATAATGGTGCTTATAAATGTAATGAATAAGGCATTATTTGCTGCTGTAACATAAATTGTCTGATTATTTTTGCTATTTACAATTTTACTTTTGCTGTTATAGTTTTTTTTTATTTAAAAGGAGAAAACTGATATTTCATAAATTGTCATTCAAGGGAAATAACTCCAAAAAAGAAGCCATTTGACAATCTTGGACCAAACGAGTTATTTGTAGGCCTTGACTTACAGATCATTTTTGCAATTTAGAGTTTCACTCTGATTTTTGGAATAAAGTATGGTTTAGTAAGGTAGACAGGGGAAATTGGGTATCTATGTTTATCAACTCCTCCTACAGTTTTCAAGCCAAATCTCTGAAACTTCCCATAACGATTGTACATGTATTGAATGGTTGCAACTGCTATTATGGAAGTGTTCCAGCATGTTTCTTAATTTTCCAGACCTTGGAACGTGGTCATTTTAAAGAAGATTTTCAGAAGACGGTACATATATTGTGTAATCAACTCCAACAGTTTTCAGTCTAGAACTCTAAATTTCACACAAAGATTGCAAATGTATTGAAGTTGTACACCTGCTATTATTGTTCGAGGAATTGTTCCCTTATTTTCAGACTTGGGAACTTTGCGATTTTGTTAACTGTTAAATTGTTGAATTATGTATTCCTTTATAAAAACTTAATGGTAAGTATGAGATAATTCATTGAGAAATTTATAAGTATTAAGTTACAAAGCAAACACTGAAAATTTCAAGAAAAATTATGAGTAAATGACATAAGGAGTAACTGGACAAATTTTTAAAATTTTTGCAATTGACAGTTTTACTCTTTAAATTTATAAGGCAATTCTTAAATTTTCATAACAAAATTGTTATTAAAGGGCAAACACTCCTGTATAAAGGATTCGTCTGAAAATTTTGGACCAAATGCGTCATTTAAAGGCATTGTCTTGCTGATTATTTTTTGCAATTTACAGTTTCACTCTAGTTTTTATTAAAGGGCAAAAACTCCTATAAGAATTTGTCAGACAATTTAGACTAACATAGTGATTTGCATTGTCTGGCTGATCATTTTTGCAATTTACTATATCAATCCGCTGTTTATTTTTCAATTTATACTGTCAAAACTGACAATTTTCTATCAAAAACCGTAACTTAATGGCCATACAGGCAGTTAAACAAAACTTCTCTGAAATTAAAAAAGATTGAATGTGCTGATCATTTTAATTTAACGGGTTTTTTTCTGTAGCTATATAACATTGTGAGATTTTGGCCAAAACATGTGTTGAGCCATGTTCTTCAACTTGCACTTGTGAAAAATAGTTCAGATTAATGCAGCTCTCAGATACATAAACCAGTGTACTGTATTACTTGTCTATACATCATGAATCTTTGGTACTGATCTAAACCAAGATGGCTACAACACTGGAACATAGAACCCCAGAGGCACTAAGAAAAACAGCTGATTTCAGAAACTATTTCACTTACCGGTATTTAAATCAAATTATGCAGAACTGAGATCAGGGTAATTTCCATCCATTTTAAAATGCATCGTGGCTACTAGAGCCATTGATGTTCTGATTGGCGGAAATTAAAATGAATCTTGCTCTGAAAATCTGAGTGGCAAATATAATTGTGATACTGTAGAAATGTACAATTTTAAGATTTTGACGCATGTCCTAAATTCAAGATGACCAATGCCGTGTTAAATATCCCGGCCAGAAAAACTTCCCAGAAATTATGTATCACAAATTTTGTGTAATGTTCATGTCGATTAAATTAAAGTTTTTGTAATGAGTAATGTGAGCATTACAGGCTTTCCGTGTGTAGAAATAATTTTTTTACAAGTGTAATTATGAATATAACACAACTTAGACGTACCGCAGGTTGTTGGGTGTTTTTTAGTTTCCGATACTAGTAATAATTATCAAATATGGACTTTTTACTCTGTCAATACGTAGTTATATGGACCTGTAGAAAAATATTGACCTCGTAAAAAGTCCATATTTGATAATTATTTTTTGGTTCGGAGACCTTTAACAGATGACGAAAGTGTCAATACACTTGCACTTGTATTTTTAGTTGTAGATCAAAACGAACTATATCAGTCTTTTGGGTAACCAATATACGGTACTTGAATTATTAGAAACTAAAAAATGTTTAACCAAGATTTCCCACATAAATCGTGTTGTAATTTGTAACAAGAAAAGCAAGACCAGGTCATTTGGACATTAAGAACTTTTTTATTTAGTCCCTTATTTTCCTGAAATTTGGCATGAGTGTTAGGTACCTGAAATTGTGTGCGTCATACATTTTTATGACGTCACTATCTAGTATGATGACGTAATCATTACTCTGAATTACTGTGAATAATGGAATATACCTATAAAAGATGCCGTATTTTAATATTTTTTATTCATATAAAACTGTCAAATTGAAAAATAAACACTTTTCCATTAGTGCGCTTTATTTTCATGTATTGTGACAGCGCTTTACATTCAACCATGTCGGGGCCTCGGTGGCCGAGTGGTCAAGGTAGTTCGTCTACTCACGTGGTCTGTCAACACTGAGATTGCGGGTTCGATTCTCACTGCAGGCAGGGTGTACTCGACTCCAATCTTAATTGACAAGGATTGCCAATTTTCATACCGCAGGTCGGGGGTTCTCTCCGGGTACTCCGGCTTCCTCCCCCAATAAAAACTGGACGCCATGAAATAGCTGAAAAATTGCTGAAAGTGGCGTTAAAACACCATTCAAACAAACAAAATCAACCATGTCTAGTTTTAAAAGTAACGTTTGTTACGAACACATTTTTGCAATTTTTAACCGATTTATTACGACTTTCGACTTATTTGCCGCACTTTAAATTCACACACTGAAAAATATAATAACATTTTAGATATGCGTTTTTCTCAATGATTTGTCCATGAATTTTTAGAGTACAACATATATTTTTGTCAGATTTACACGAGCTTACCTATGTCTATAGTCGTTTCGTTATCGTGACATTTTTTAAAACGATGTTTATATTATAAACAAAGTTGCATGAAAATATTATAAATATATTCGATATTGAAAATATTAATGCGCAAAACGTATGTGTGCGAATTTAAATACATTGGATTATAAAATGGTTATTTATTGTGGAATTTCTAGATAAAACCCTCTTTTAAGGTGCACGACCCGCGACGTAATATTTAACGTAACGTCAAACAGCTCAAACGACAACAGATGACATACACCTAGTCAATAAGTGATGACAATATGTAAAAGGGACAGACATACGCTTTAGGAAAAAAAACCTTACTGCATACTATCTGATCATTTGGGTGCAATTTATCTCTTTACTAGAGTTTTATGTATATAATTCTAGTCTTTTTCAATTAAATCAATTAATTGGTACCTATAAAATTATTTTTCGTGTACGAATTAAAGAATATATTTGTTCTAGTGCTGCCTCCCTCTTTTTTGATTTTCTCTCCCTCCTTCTTGCTCCCATCCCGTTGCTCCTTTCTCCCTCCCCCTCTCTCTCGGTCTCCCACTACCCTGTCCTTGCACCCTCTCAAAGTTAACGAAACTTAAAAACAAAAAAATCAAAACAAAAAAAAACCAACTGATCCGATTGAATGTACGATTTGTTCATTTTTTAATTATATTTATGTTTGATTGATGTTCTTTAATTGTAAATAATATTTTTAAAAATAGGTTTGTCTGATAAGATACATTAAATCGCTCAATAAACCAATCAATCGGGGAAGCCGTATGAATTTTAGGAAACGGATTAATATGTATTGGATCCTAGATTGTATATTTCCACTAACCATATGTTACCTTTTAATTACATGTATCTTTATGTCCACTGTCATACTCACCTGTGGATCAATACACTAGAATTGACAATATTTGTATTTTCAGTGTCAATAAAGAAACGTGTGGTGGCACAGTTTCCGTTTTTAGTAACTGTTCTATAATTAGATCTATTTAGGGATATCCCTTTGTGTCCAATGGAATCCGTAATGGAGAACACAGTCACGTGATAAATAACGTAGCGTGCTGGCTGCTTTCATAGCAGCTCAGTGTTGTGCGCCATAGTGTGAAGTACGGACGCGTATTGCGGCCGCTTGGTCATTTTACAGATAATTTGAAATAATACAGACATATCGCCATTTCTATGATTATTAATAATTGAAATGACGATCATACTTTTTCTAGTTGACACTAGTTCTTCGATGAATCAAAGAACTTATTTGGGGACTTCGTTGATTGACATAGCTAAAGCATCAGTTGAGACGTTTATGAAGGTAACTTCCGTGTTATAGTTGGTCAATATTATGTCAAATAATTACCAATTTGACTTTATATTATTTATTCAATTTTATTTTGTCCTTCAGATCAGATCTCGAGACTCGAACAGCCGATGGGATCGATACATGCTCCTCACATTCGAAGACCCGCCTGCAAATATCAAGGTAAACACGCTTTTGACAAAAATATTGACAGTATTGCTAGGAAGTATGTCGAAACGAATACACGCCGATATGAAATTAGAGCCTCTATAAAAATCAACGTGTAAAAAATGGCTATGCAAGGAAAAAATACGATCGGTTTACTTTTCCTTCTTGCCTATCCGCCATTTTCTCCTTGATTGTGAGGTTGTTCTGATTCCTGGTAACGTGTACGTTACGGATTGTAATATGGTCATATATCGGGGACCAGTCTGCGAAATACTAACAATGTAATTAGCATGTGAGGTACCTCTGGGATTTGCAAATAAATTATTGGACGACTTAAAAAAGATATTGGAAAATATTTTTTTTGAAACACAAATCTGTTTTCAGCAGCATTTTTGGGGCAAAATTCAAAAAATCAAAACTAATAATTAAAATTCCAGGAAAATATACAAAATATATTAATGTGAGGTTACCCTGAATTATTGTTCCACAACTGTGGTTTTTTGGTGATATGACAGGGGTATAATTTTTTTACATTGTTACCTTGTAAATTTTAACTGGATATATATAAATTTTACATTACATTTGTTTGAAATTTAAAAATATAAATATATGTTTTCCACATAATACAGTGCAAAATACAGCCTTATAATAATTCTATAGATTACTAATAGAATGAACAAGAAATAATTGTATAGACTCAATCAATTCGGTTATCAGATTGTTACAGATCATGCACACTGCATGCCAGATACTGCGTTTTCAGAAAAAAGTTTTACTCAATTTAAGGCTAGTTTTACTGTAAAAAAATCTAATTTTAAAATTTATTTGTCAAGAAATGAGAAAAATATCTTCCTTACTCGTTTCATCATTAAATTTCACTATGATATTAAATAAAAAAAATAATGTTTTCTGTTGATCATAAGAATTTTTTCCTGCAAACTTGCAATGCTTGTATTGTACTTTATTTGTTCTTACAATATGACAATTAATTGGTGATAGACAAGCAAGAATAGTAACTGTTACTTGTAATTGTATTTGAATAAAATTTCAGCAATCATTCTACCAAGGCAATTTTTCAAAATACATACATCATTTTAACAAATTAGTACTTTCACATTAAAAACTAACCTAATAATGAGCTTGAATTCAGTGCATTATCTGTTGAATTAAGTAAACACTGTGTTTATTTTTCAGTTTGATGGGCTTGAGAAACCTTTATATTTTTTGTGTTTGGTTTTAACGTTTGTGTTCCTTTACAGTAAGGAAGCACCTTGTGTTTCTGAAAATGCTTTTAAAATATTTAAAATATAAAGTAAAAACTACTTTTTAAACTTTCATACTAAATATTTTTTTATTCTTTCTCATCTAACTGTGAGGACAACATATACAGTGTAGAACCCAGTAGATTTTTATTAATTTAGGCTAAACAGTTTTTGTTTTTTTCCATTTGCAGGCTGGGTGGAAGGAAAGTCATGCTACATTTATAACAGAATTAAAAAATTTGAAATCAGGAGGTCTCACAAGCATGGGCCCTTCACTTAAACATGCTTTTGACCTATTGAATGTCAACAGAATGCAATCTGGAATAGATACATATGGACAGGTATTCACAATTCTCTTAAAAACACTTATTGCTTTGCCAAAAATTGCTTCTCTATTTTCAAATATTTATACCCCTGTTGACAAAGTCAGGGGTATTTACTGGTTCTTGTGTCTGTCTGTTCAAAATTGGTTTCCCAAAGCTTGCATCTGATTTAAATGAAAATATGGTATTTGTTGCATACTAGGTTGGTAAGAAGCCTGTCAAGTTTGGGGGGAAATATGTCAAATTTCAAGGTCGCAGTCAACAAAAATTGTTTAAAATTTATACAAAAAAGATATTTCCCCACAACAACTCAAAAAGTTTAAAATTGATTTCAATAAAACTTAAAAAAAAATAGTTTTATATTAGATGGATTAGAAGCCTATCAATTTTTGGGTAAGTCAATGAAATTTTAAGGTCACGTTTGACAAAAAATATTACATTTTTCCAAAAACAATGTTTCTGGAGAATAACTCGAAAGTGTGCATTAGATTTTAATGAAACTTTAGGATATTATTACAGACATGTGTATTAGGTAGGTAAGAAGCGTATTGATGTAGGACCAGGAGGAATTTCATCAAAAGTCAAGGTCACAAGTTGACAAAAAGTGTTAGAATTTTACAAAAATAGTTCTGCAAAGTTAAAGCAGGGTATCAGTGATTGCTAAAACAATTTTTTCTAGACTATATAATTCTCAACTTGTATAGATTAAATTTTTTTTTCATTAAGTGATATGAAATCAATTAAGCAAATTTTGGGGTTTTTTATTTCGTTTTCTGGCCAGGAACAATTATGGGCTCCTGGGACAACTGTTTTATTTTATAAATGAATAAAACTTACACAAAAAAATTGAAAAAGTTCTTCCTAAGCAATTAATTTAACTATCTTTGTATAAAAAATAGATATTGTTTTTTTGTTTCAAAATGAAGACACTGGTAGTACCAGATGATACTTATAATACGCATAATAGTTTTCAGTTTCAATTATATATGCATTCATCTACCAATGTGATGATGCAGTTCATATATGAATTATTATTTCAATCATAATTGACAACTCATAATCATAATATCTGTTAAATGTTGATACACAACTTCCAAGTAAGTAATAGTATGATGTAATATTTTGTAGGGACGATGTCCATATTATTTAGAACCAGCAGTTATAATAACTATAACAGATGGTGGAAAATTAACAACAAATGGCGGAGTGCAATATGAGGTATATGAATTCATATGTCAATCAAAATATTGAATGTACATAATAAGTTTTATAATGAAGTGTCACAGTATGGTGAAGTCGGGCAAGCCGGGAAAATACAGTATCTATTTTGTGTAATTAACTCCTACAGTTTTTAACCCATATCACTGAAACTTCAAGGAAAGATTGCACATGTATTGAAGGTGTGCACCTGCTGTTATGGAATTGTTCGTGGATTTTTTTCCCAATTTCCAGACTTGAGAACTGTGTAATTTTTCATAACATTTATGTGTCAACATTGAGGTTGAAGGTCTAATTAGCTTCAATCATATTAGGATGTGCTTAAAGACCCCAACCAAATTTGAAAAGTAGTGCAAGTTTTCCTCTCAATTGTAAGAGATTTTTACTTTCCTAACTAGGAAGCTATGAGCTACTGCTCACTCAGTATACCCCTGCTATTCACTCACTGAATTGAAGTCGGTAAACAGGAATAGACATGTGACAGACCTGAAATCGGTTCTTTCAATATAGGACCACATGGGAAGGTCTCATAAAATTTTAAGTGGTTGTGTTATGTAGTTTCTGAGAAAACTGTTACGAAAGTTATGTTGAGATGGTAGGATGGACAGAATGACTGACAGGGGTAAACCAGTATACCCCCATCCCCCCATCTTCTTCGAAGTGGGGGTATAATAAAAATAGGATCTCATAGTATAGCTTAAACATTGTTTATATCCCAATTAAAAAAAAAAGAACATGTTGTCTCTAATACAACTAAAGTTCTAAATATATTTTTTAGTTTATAAGTTTTAATTGAATTTTTGTTTTCAATATGCACAAATGATTACCAATTAATATTCTATATATTAATATTATGAAATATCTTTCAGCTAAATTTACCAATGAATACAGTTGTACCAGGATCAGAATTAACTAAGGAACCATTTCGTTGGGATCAGAGAATATTTGGACTGGTTCTCAAATTACCAGGAAATTTTCCTGTTGAATCTCCATACGTTAACCAATACATTCCTTCAGCAGACAGTCATCCACTTGATGCTATGTGTGAAGTAACTGGAGGTATTAGAGTCCTATTGTTTTATGAATATTCTTGTTGTAATGCAACTTGTTTTAATATTTTCAGGTCCTTCTCAATACATTTTTTGCATATTTGTATTGTATAAAGTGATTTTTCATAAATACAAATTTCCTACATATGATGATATATAAGGTTTTATAACAGCCAATTTTACATTACACATTCAGTACTTAGCTAGAGTACTTATTGGATACATATTTTTAGGCAGTTGTAAGCTCACATGACCTAAAGTGATCACTGGGTGAGAAAATGTTGTCAGCCGCTGGAGGTATGTGTGGCTGAAATGTACATAGGGGTCTTCTATTATTATTCATTATGTAAGAAGCACAATACTCTTGAACACTTCAGCAACTTTGGTCTTTGGTCATACATAACTGCAATTCTGTCTGCCATATGGGGACAAGCTGGGTAATGCTGAGTTGAGTTCCAGGGATCCAAGATGGCCACTTTATTTCACATATTACATAATAAGAAAATTTATCAGTAACCCTTTGGAAGCAAACTTAGAATAAGATTCTGATATGTAAAAAAAACATCTATACAGAAAGTGTTTGGTATGCCAATCATAATTCCATGATAAGTGGGTAAAACCAGGGAATTTTTTACGATTTTGAGGGCTTTAGTCACTTTAGCGGATGAGCCTTATAAGCATCTGCTCAGAAGCATGCATTCATTGTACTGGTGAAATATTATAGTATAAAAACTATATTCTTTCAATTGCATTGTATAAATTAGTTTAAAAAAATGATTATAACAAAATGTTTATAAATTTTCAAAGAATTTTAATTTTAAAACTTATTTAAAAAGCGTTTGTATATCAATCGTTTACAAGTTTTTCATTAAGGGCTGTTGTACTCTTCGTTTTTTAAGTGGTAGCCATCGGTAATTAGACTAATCTCGGATGTACACAAATGGCGCATAATCCATTTGAAACCAGCAAAACATACGAAAAATGAGTTAAATACGCAAAATCTTTGCAATTTTTATTTGCATTACATATTTAATCAAAAGGTGGAAGTCTGTTCATCAGTACGATCTACGACACTTTTGTTTGCGTATATTGACCAGGAGCACCACTTAATCATGTTAATCGGATTACCTGTAAAAACATCGATTCGACGATTGACACCTGCTGTTTAAATCTATCGAGGTGAAACAATTAAATTTCCTGTTAATTGGCATTGGTGTCATAAATATGTCGTTTTACACTTGGTAGAATGAATTTTTAACGAAAAATTTTAGTACTTGTTGGAAATCACGTGACAAAATTGATTAAGAAATCTATCGTCAATTTTCAAATGATTTCGTCAATGACGAAAGTGGCGAGCGCTAAAAAATTCCCTGCAAAAGCTATAAGGAAAAGTTACCTGCCAGATCATTGTTGAAAAAACCCAATAAAACATTTAAAACAAAGCATAAAGAATTGTTTATTTTACATTAATTACTTTTTAGCTCACCTGATCCGAAGGGTCATGTGAGCTATTGCCATCACTTGTCGTCGTCGTCGTTAACATTTCTTAAAAAATCTTCTCCTCCAAAACCACTGAAGGGATTGCTTTCAAACTTTGCACACATCATCAGTAAAATGTCCTCTACCAAGTTTGCACAAATCATGGCCTCAGACCAACCAACATGGCTGCCATGGCTAAAAATAGAACAGGGGGTCAAAATACAGTATTTTGCTTATAGTTCAAAAAGTATAACAGATACAGGAAAACCGAAGAGACCTTCCTTCTTCAGCATCTAAAGCTCTACAAAACACCACATTGGGTCAAAGTTGTATGATGACTCCTTGTAGGAGTTATTGCCCTTTAATTTTCAAAATTGATGATTTTTGCCATTTTTGCCTCAAAATCTTAAAAGATTGTCTGATTAACCATTTAAGAGTTATTCCCCTTGAACTTTTTTTTTTAATCGGTTTTTATTGAATTTTTAGCTCACCTGACCCGAAGGGTCATGTGAGCTACTGCCATCACTTGGCGTCCGTCGTCGTTAACTTTTCTTCAAAAATCTTCTCCAAAACCACTGAAGGGATTGCTTTGAAACTTTGCATACATCATCAGTAAAATGCCCTCTACCAAGTTTGCCCAAATCATGGACTTTGACCAACCAACATGGCCACCATGGCTAAAAATAGAACAGAGGGGTCAAAATACAGTTTTTTATATTTAAAAAAGTGTAACAGATACTGGAAAACCGAAGAGACATGCCTTCATCTGCATCAAAAGCTCTACGAAACACTCCATTGGGTTGAAGTTGTATGATGACTCCTTATAGGAGTTATTGCCCTTTAATTGACGAAATTGATTATTTTTGACATTTTTGCCTCAAAATCTTGAAGTATATTAGAACTAGAGAAAAAGTTACTTTAAAAGAAACTTTGTACACATCATCTGTCAAATGTCCTCAACCAAGTTTGCACCTACCATGGCTGCAGATTAACCAACATGGCCACCATGGCTAAAAATAGGATTGGGGGGGGGCAGTAAAATACAGTTTTTGGCTTATATTTAAAAAAGTGTAACAGATACAGGAAAACCGAAGAGACATGCCTTCATCTGCATCAAAAGCTCTATGAAACACTCCATTGGGTTGAAGTTGTATGATGACTCCTTATAGGAGTTATTGCCCTTTAATTGTTGAAATTGATTATTTTTTTCACATTTTTGCCTCGAGATCTTGAAAATTATTAGAACTAGAGAAAAAGTTAGCATTGCTTAATTGTTCTGCTCCATGAGGGCTACAAAAATGACTTAAGGGTCAAGATTGTCTGATTAACCGTTTAAGAGTTATTTGCCTTGAACTGTTTTTTTTAATCGGTTTTAATTGATTTTTTAAAATCTTCTCCTCTGAAACAACTGAAAGTACTGCTTTGAAACTTTGTACACATCATCCGTCAATTGTCTTTAACCAAGTTTGTACCAACCATGGCTGCAGATTAACCAACATGGCCACCATGGCTAAAAATAGGACGAAAAGGGGGGGGGGGTAAAATACAGTTTTTAGCTGATATTTAAAAAAGTGTAACAGATACAGGAAAACCGAAGAGACTTATAGGTTATTTACGTTTTTTGAAACGAGATGCGTTTTCTCGTTCATATCTCATCGAAGGGCGTCAGCCCTGAGATGAGATGACGAGAAAATGCATCGAGTTTCATAAAACGTAAATAATCTGTTTATCACTGTTTTGTAACATTGTGACGTCACAGTGTTACTTAACGACGTCTTGACAGCGAGCTGAGATGGGCCCATCTCAAGCTTGTAGAGTGATATGGAATAATATCGCACACAAAGATCAAAGGAAAATACTGCAAAATAGCGATAAATGACTTTATCTGCATTAAAAGCTCTACAAAACACTCCATTGGGTTGAAGTTGTATGATGACTCCTTAAAGGAGTTATTGCCCTTTAATTGTCGAAATTGATTATTTTTGACATTGTTGCCTCAAAATTTTGAAAATTATTAGAACTAGTGAAAAAGTTAGTATTGCTTAATTGTTCTGCTCTATGAGGGCTACAAAAATGACTTAAGGGTCAAGATTGTCTGATGAACCGTTTAGGAATTATTCTCCTTGAACATTTTTTTAATCAATTTTACTTGATTTTAAAAAACTTCTCCTTTATAACCAATGTGAAGGGACTGCTTTGAAACATTGCACACATCATCTTTAGGACGTCCTCTACCAAAATTGTGCAAATCATGACACCTGACTACGTCCTACATAGCTACGTTGGCTTAAAATAGAAAAAATGAAAAGGGGGGGGGGGGAGTTGAGAGAGTTTTCGACTGATAGTTAAAAAAGTATAACAGGTACAGCAAATTTGAAGTGAACCTCTCTTCTCCCTCTAAGCATCAAAAGCTCCTTCTTATAGGAGTTAATTCCCTTAAAAGGTCAAAATTAATGATTTTTCCAGAAGTGTTGGGCAATTCCTTATAGCAAAGAAAAGCTGGATAAAAAGGGGTTGTTTGGTTTCAGGTTCAGGTGAGCCATACAGGCTCATGGGAGCCTCTAGTTATTGATTACAACAGGTAGTCTTATGTGATATTATTGTTCCAGGGCGCTCCTATGCTGTATACACACAGAAAATGCTTCATTCTTCACTGGAAAGTTTAGTACAGAAAGTTCAAACTGGTGTTGTCATAAACTTTGAAAAGATTGGTCCTGACCCACCTCCTATAACAGAAGGTAGGTAAAATATTACAGTGTTAACATTCATGTTTTTTTATTTGGTGTAAATATTGTCCTACATGCATGTGTTGTTAAAGTAAAACAATAAAGGATATTAGATAACTGGCAATGGTTTGACTCTCCACATTGGCAACTGCTACAAGTACACTTTGTATCACTTGTCATTTTAACTCTTTATATTTAATTTATCTCATGCTGAAACTAAAATTTGCAGGATGTCTTTCCTTGGGTGCTGATAGAATATAAAATATTGACAGGCAGTGTTTTACAGTGTTCTGTGATTAGAATTCAACATCTTCTGAGATTGCATATTGATATTTTAATAACTGTACCTCAGATTGTTCTATAGAAATTTTTAAGCTATTTTTAAACCATTAGTCTCTTAAGCAAACTAATAAAATGTCATCAGTGTGAATGTTCTACTAGCCTACATGTACTTATCCCAGTTCTTTTGTGCATGTTGTAGAAAAACATAATCAGGGTTTTAGCTAGGATTTTTTAAGCATTAGTCACTTTTGCCTGCAACTAATTTTAAGATCTAATATGTGTGTATATTTTTGTATATGTCTAAATGTATGCAAGATCATTAATTAATTAATTAATTAATGCGATAAACATCAATCAATATTTAATATTTTCTGGCACCATTTTATAACATATATTATATATTCAATGTAATATTGCCACATATATTTAAACTTTAACAGTGTTTGCCAAATTATTCATTTTTGTTTATATTTAAATTTTTGCAATAGTCGTTTTTAATTGGCATCGTATTTTGCAATCTCCGGCACCGAATTCATATCCGCTCCGAAAACCTATCGGTATTATTTTTTTTGTTTCTCTGACTGGTTACCAGTAGTATTTTATCCTACGCTTTATGTACAAAGTAAAATCACGCCGGAACCAGAGTTAACAAATGGCGCGTCACATGATAAACAGAGGCTGTGACAAAAATATGACGATTCTGACGAGAATGGCAATATAATTAAAAGGAGACATAAGACATTTTTTTAAATGACAGAGCGACTTCAGCTTCTCGTTTAATGGTCAACAACGCGACGTGGGACCACAATAAGATCGCCCGAGTTGTCATCCAACTGGTTATGCTCGATCGCGTTTGACGGTGTGTACTGTAACACAGTAATTAAGTGATTAATTATCAAATAATAACAGGTGGCCTATCTCTTACATAACTACTTTGATTGCCTTGGGTCATAAACATGTACCTTAGGTCAGATATTTGGATTTACCTGTGCTGATTTTGAGGATGAAAATTTTGAAGTTTGACAATGGAAGTGGCGAATTACGTTCAAAATACTTTCGTCATTTCTAAAAAGGATTCCCCAATTGCGAAAGTGGCGAGCGCTAGCTAAATCACTGATAATTAACTTTATGAACATATTTATAATTTATATTTTTATATTTTTCTTATTGAATTAAATGTTTTATCAAACTACATGTATTACTGAAAAAGAAATAGATTTATGCATGTTCTATAGTGCAGTATTTAGGACACCATTCCAAATTTTAGTCGAGAAATCATCATCTTGAAATCCTGATTGTTTTTTGTATTACTTTTACATATAACATCTGGTTTTGTTATTTGGTGGTTCTACAACTGGATAGCAACAACAAATTGTAAGGTGATCTGCCTAAATTGGCTATGCTTAATTATGTGAAATTTATCATAGATGTCATTACATTCTAATTTAGGCAAAACAAATGTGTGGTGTATTGTTTATATGGATGGCAATTTGTTTGAAACACCTGTATTTATTTGTAATGATTCGTTTTTTAGAGTAATAAAATTAATATATCCTAACCGGAAACCTCACTTTGGATTCATTGTTTACATTGTGGAATAATGTTTGTTTTTGTTTGTTTGAATGGTGTTTAATGCCACTTTCAGCAATTTTTCAGCTGTATCATAGCGTCAAGTTTTTATGGGGGGAGGAAGCCAAGTAACCGGAGAGAACCCCCGACCCTCTGTAGGAAAACTGGCAATCCTTGTCAATTAAGATTGGAGTCGAGTACACCCTGTCTGCAGTGAGAATCGAACCTGCAGTGTTGACAGACCATATGATCAATAATAGATGAACTACCTTAACCACTCGGCCACCAAGGCCCCTGTGGAATAATGAAAAATCACTAGAAATTAGAGTGGGTGACCAAAGGAATGTTGTTTGTGAATATATTTCTGTCATACCAGCTGAGGCTAATAAAAATGCTTTTGATGTTCAATTGTCAATTTGCCAAAGAAATTGGTATCTGTTTGGGAAACAGTTAAATCATTGTAAATCCAAAACGTCTTTGGATACCTATTCCCACCAATATTGTCATATCATTATTTTATTATATACAATGAGAACTGCTAGTAAAATCACCACTTTCCAATTTGAAAAGATAAACCCTTTTATATCAAGAATACTTATAGACCTTGCAAGTCGTGTCATGGATCTTGGAATAAAAAGTAATAGTGCTACTAAAATCAGCACTAGAATAATAACTTCCACTGACATCATTACAGGCCCTCTGTGACCCTGAATGCTCTTTCTACAGTTAAAACATTTTTTTGTATGTTGAATCATCCCAAGCAAGATCTAGTGTCAAATTACAGACTGTGCCTGGCAGTATACTTTTTTTAGAAACAAAATTCTTTTACTTTAAAAAAAAATTACACTTATGACAAAAGTTCTCTAATAAAACCTTATATATTAAAATTTTTTTAGTGTACATATATCTCGATTCAGAAAGTCTTAAACAGAAAATATGAAGGTTTATAATGATTTCCAAGGTTTAAAGGGAACCAACATTAACCAAAAATCACAGAAAAAATTTAACTTGTACACATAAAACACATTAAAGTAAATGAGTCACTCCTCTGGGAGTTCCGACCAAAAAGAACCTGTTTATCAATGCATGTATTCTGGGCATGCATTTACATTTTATGACAGTACACGCTCGAGGTAGATAATTCAGTGTCATCACAAATTGGACTGCCTAGTTAAATTTGTTACTTTTCATTATTTTTCTTATACAGAACTCTTTTTAATGTATATCTATAAGTCTTTCATTAATATTATAAATTTTGTGGAATGTAAGCATTAACAATGAATAAACTCATATTGATTTCTCTGTAAAACTATTATTTTTTCTAAGATTTTCAGAAAAATGGCAGTGAAATATTTGGTCAAAATGTATATAGCAATTATTTATATGTCTAACTAACTATAAATGTGTATGGCAGAGAATCATATCATTAAATGCAGTGATTTTGAAATGTAAATTTTGTTAAAAGAAATTCAGTGTAGTAATCTGAGAACTTGAACAGACCAAATCATTTTTTGTCACTAAATTGACAATGATTTTCCTATCAAATGTCAGAGGTTTCTCCTGGTATTCTGGCTTCCTCAGCCAATAAAAACTGGATGCCATGATAAAGCTAAAAAATTGCTGAAAGTGTCATTAAACATCGTTCAACCAGTCAATCGATCGTTTTTGTCAAAAAAATTATGTATTGTTTGTCAAACAGGGTGGAGGTTCATTATGTGTTCTGTGCTGTGTAATGCTACTGAAACAGCTGGACAAATATGTAAAATTTCCCCAGAACTAGAGTAAAATTACCAGACATGTCTTTCAGTCCAATAACGTTTCTGACAGTTTTTGTCTCGCCTGATAGGATAGTCGCTGGAGGCGAGACATATGATAATGTATGGGAAAACGGCCGCGGCAGCATAAACACTTGGACATCTTGCTTCATATTTTTGTAAGCCTTAGCCCTAGGTCCATCAAATTTGGTCCATCATAATTATGATGTTGATTACTTGCCAGTCAGTCGACTGTCACCTGACCTTGACCTTTATTTCACGCTCCAGCAACTAAATGTACATTAAATTTTTTTGGTTACGGCAGTTCCTCTGTAACCACGCATGGTAGGATGACCTTATTTGGTATATAGGTTGCTGATGAATAGAACATGACTGTCTGGTTGGTGTCCTTGACCTCAATTTCACAGTCCAGTGACTACATTCAAGTTTTTGCATAAGGGCAGTTCCTCTGTAACAATGCATGGTATGGTGACAATATTTGGTATACAGGCCGCTGCTGATAATTAATGCTATTTACCTAATGTTTATGACGAATTTTATTTTCTTTACTGATGCCAAATGCAGGCGAGACATTTTTCTGTGTCCACGCTTGTCTCTGCTAATGTTTACATTTCTGTTTGTATGTTTTACAATTCTGTAGAAAACATTTGTGTTTCTCCACCAAAATGTTTTATCTAAAGTTTATAATGTAATAAGTATACTGTTGTTCAATATTTTATATTTTATTTTCAGGTAAAGCAGAAAATGACATAGATGGAGATGGGAATACCAAAGGTATTATATATACAGTAGTCCCCCTCTTATAAGACCACCCCATCTGAGTCATGAAAGTGGTCTTATAATGATGGTGGTCTTTCTTGAGGGGATACAATTTATACAGGTTTATACTTTATAGAGCTTGGTCGGTTGATTAGCAGCAAAAGCTGTGAAGTAATTAAGAATCACACAAAATAAATATTTGTATTTTATTATTCATTATAAATAAAAATAAAAAAGAATTCATGCAGTTCTTATCTGTTAAAAATGTGTAATGATAATATAACAATTCCAAGTCTTCTTAACAGTGAATGTTTCTGTTCCTGTTTCATCTGCATTATCATTGTTTTTATCACTTTTATTATCTGCCCAGGTTCCACTTCGTAGTTTATTAAAGTTCCGTCTAATTTGGAAAAATCCAGGTTTTGCTCTGTTTCAAATTTCCCAAGATTTTGACATCGTTTGTTGCAAATTTTGTTTTATGATTATGTTGGTACATTATACTATTATCTCCTTGTTGAATATTTCAGTCCTCTTGTGATAAACCCGATTTCCTTATGCCGAAATCAACTGATCTACTGTATCCTAAGTGTTTTCCCTTTAATCCAGCTTAAAAACCTTTCTATTACACGATTTCGACATTTTGTTAACCGGTTGTTGAACTGTTTCCGAACTGGTTTACGATAATAAAACCAAATCACATTCTATTCAAGACTTCCAAAATAAACATCCGGTTAGTGAAAATGGACGTTCGTGAGGTAATTTTACGTTAGAAACACCAAATGCATCAGGGTTTTGGCCGGATAAGCCGGTGGTCGCTGGCGAAGGGATTGTATAAGACGGGGACTACTATAATAATGTATCAGATTTTGCAGTATCTCAACATACATGACAAAATTCTGTGTATATAAGCCATAATAAAAAGATGATAGAATCTCATCCAATGTTTAAAAAAAAATAAGGTCTTGGTAGGAGGGGAAATTTGGAATTTTATTTTATATTCATAATGAGTTATTTTTAAAAGACATATAGGTGAAGACGATGCTTAAAATACCAGTTTTTTGCCCTTCCCTGTCCCTTGATCACTAAAAATAAATGGGCCAACCCAAAATTTTTATCAAAAGATAAAATTTTCATACTTACTATTCCATTTCAGATTTTGTCACGGACTGTACATATTTAAAATATTTTGTTGATTTCTTTTGATGAGTTAAAGATGTCAGACTGCAGATTTGCTGAAAGTGCTCAAAGGTCTGGCAGACCTCTATATTTTGTCTGTCCTACCAAGTATTTGTCAGATCCATATTTTTGATCATTTTTGTCTCCCCTACGACGATAGTTGCTGGAGGCGAGACATATATATGGGAATCTGGCGACAGCGGTGACTGCATAAACACTTGGATATCTTGCTTCATATCTTTGTAAGCCGAAGCCTTAGGTCCATCAAATTTGGTCCAGTGATAGCTTATGATGAGTACTTGCCAGTCAATCACCTGTCACATGACCTTGACCTCAATTTAGTGGTCCAGCGACTACGTTAAAAGTTTTAGAGTTATGGCAGTTTCTTTGTAACCACACATGGTAGGATGACAATATTTGGTATAAAGGTTGCTGATGAATAGTACATGACTGTCTGGTAGGGTTCACCTAACCTTGACCTCCATTTCACGGTCCAGCGACTACATTCAAGTTTTTTGTATTAGGAAAGTTCCTCTGTAACTATTCGTGGTAGGGTGACAATATTTGGTATACACGTTGCTAAAGAAGAGTGCTGAAAGTGGTATTAAACATCATTCAACCAGTCAATCGATCGTTTTTTGTCAAAATGTATATATCTTGCATTGACTTGTCTGTGTCACCTGACCTCAATTTCACAGCCCAATAGCTGCATTAAGTTATTAGATTAGGTTTCTGTTGAATAGTACATTCCAGTCAAGTAATAAAGTAATTGTCAGCTGACCATGGACCTCATTAACACAATCCAGTGGCTGCATTTACATTTTTGTATTAGAATAGTTCCTTATTGCTGATCAACAATATATGACAGTCTGATAGGTGTCACTTGACCTTTATGTCAATGACTGTCTCAGAATTATGTAACATATTTTATATGATGACACAATTATTCCATTTATATGCTGCTCAAAACAAAATTGTTCATGTCCCACCTGCCAAAATGGGGGGACATATAGTTTTTCAGTAAGTTGTTTGTTTGTTTGTTTCTCCCACCTCAGGTTTACCTCTAGGTTAAAGCTTCCCTATAAAGATGACTTCACATCTGCATAATACTTGGTACACAGTTAAAAAATGATTACATCTCCTCACTGGCAAAATTCTGTAAGGCTGTGCACGATACTCCATGATTGAGTGAACTTAGAAAAAAGGGGGGTGTTTACCATTATGCTCCAAGCAGGACATCCATGTTACTGAGAAACGTATTCTTTTTAGCTCACCTGACCCGAAGGGTCATGTGAGCTATTGCCATCACTTGGCGTCCGTGGTCGTCGTCGTCCATCGTCGTCGTCATTGTGGTTAACTTTTCTTTAAAAATCTTCTCCTACAAAACCACTGAAGGGATTGCTTTGAAACTTTGCACACATCATCAGTAAAATGTCCTCTGCCAAGTTTGCACAAATCATGGCCTCAGACCAACCAACATGGCCGCCATGGCTAAAAATAGAACCAAACAGACCTTCCTTCTTCAGGATCAAAAGCTCTACAAAACACTCCATTGGGTCAAAGTTGTATGATGACTCCTTGTAGGAGTTATTGCCCTTTAATTGTCAAATTGATTTTTTTTGCAATTTTTGCCTCAAAATCTTAAAAATTATTAGAACTAGAGAAAAAGTAAGCATTGCTTAATTGTTCTGCTCTATGAGGGCTACAAAAATGACTTAAGGGTCAAGATTGTCTGATTAACCGTTTAAGAGTTATTCACCTTGAACTGTTTATTTTATTTGGTTTTAATTGATTTTTTAAAATCTCCTCTGAAACCACTGAAAGTACTGCTTTGAAACCTTGTACACATCATCCATAAAATGTCCTCAACCAAGTTTGCACCAACCATGCCCGCAGATTAAACAACGTGGCCGCCATGGCTAAAAATAGGACGGAGGGAGGTGGGGTAAAATACAGTTTTTGGCTTATATTTAAAGAAGTGTAACAGATACAGGAAAACCGAAGAGACATGCCTTCATCTGCATCAAAAGCTCTAGGAAACACTCCATTGGGTTGAAGTTGTAGGAGTTATTGCCCTTTAATTGTCAAAATTTATTATTTTTGACATTTTTGCCTCAAAATCTTGAAAATTATTAGAACTAGAGAAAAAGTTAGCATTGCTTAATTGTTCTGCTCTATGAGGGCTACAAAAATGACTTAGGGTCAAGATTTTCTGATGAACCCTTTAGGAATTATTCTCCATGAACATTTTTTTAATCAATTTTACTTGCTTTTAAAAAATCTTCTCCTCTTTAACCCATTAAAGGACTGCTTTGAAACATTGCACACATCATCTTTAGGACGTCCTCTACCAAAATTGTGCAAATCATGACACATGACTACCTTCATAGCTACATTGGCATTGGCTTAAAATAGAAAAGGGGGGGTGGGGGGGAGTCAAGAGAGTTTTTGACTGATAATAAAAAAAAAAGTATAACATGTACAGCAAATTTGAAGTGAACCTCCCTTCTCCCTCTAAGCATCAAAAGCTCCTCCTTATAGGAATTATTTCCCTTAAAAGGTCAAAATTAATGACTTTTGCAGAAGTGTTGGGCAATTCCTTATAGCAAAGAAAAGCTGGATAAAAAGGGTTGTTTGGTTTCAGGTTCAGGTGAGCGATACAGGCTCCTGGGAGCCTCGAGTTTACTACTGATGTGGGATGCTGTATTTTCATCAGGTACTCGGACTGCCTTCTTCCCCCAAGAAAAACTGGTTTCCAGCATGATATCTCTAAAATTGGCATCAAACCTCATTTTAACAAAACAATTTCATCCTTTATGTCTGTCATCCATGTCTTGTAAAATACCAGTACATGTATTGCTGTCAACATTTTAAAATAGCAGTTAAGAAATTTTATGACCTAAGTTGTTTGACATAAGTGTTTTAATTTTTTACAGAAAATGATGATATTAACAAACCCATTGTAATTGTGGAGGAGGATGTGCAAAAATCTGTCCAGCTACCACAACAGCAGCAAGGAACCAATACATCATGGCATAATTGCAGAAGATTGATCTATGTACCTAGATCTGCACAGAAGGGATACTCTGTTGGACATTGGCCTATTCCTGAAGCATTTTGGCCTGATCTTCAGTGTTCTGCTTTAGTACGTTTGACAGAAAATTAAAATCCCTTATATCCATGTAGCTTTAATAATTAATTGACAGGGGCCCTATATTAAATCTGCTTTCCCTTCTGTCTGTTATTTTTTTCCATCCATCTTCTCATTTCAAACTGTTTAATCATTGGCTGTAAATGTAGTCAGTAGAAGCTTAACTTTGCAGGAATAATGTTTATGACAGCTTCTAGAAAGAGCCCATATTTTATCTTGAGAGACTAAAACAAGGCTGACATGGCATTGCTTGTTGCTCTTTTTCCATCCTTCTCTGAGAGTCTTGAAACTTATTTATTCTTCAAACTCATAATGTTTTGTAACATGGTACAAATGGTGTTTACTAGGTCCTCCTCAAAGATTATGAATTTCAAATTGGTTGGGAAAAGAAATCTGGCTGCAATGGTTGACTGTTATTTCTGATTGTCTTGAAATTAAAAAAACTGTTATTGAAAACTGCTAGGTCTAATAGATGTTACATTACATGATAAAAGTGTGATGGGTCAAAAGAATCATCAGAACAAAAAATCTTTGCCTTTAAAATTACTAGATTATTACTGCACTGCAGGATTGAAGTATTGTGAGTCCTTAACAAAGATTACTCATTTTTCTTCAATCACTGCTTCCTAGAAAAATCCTCATTTTTGATTATCAGAAAATTGGCTAATTGTTAACCTCTGCAACTGCAACCAAAATGGACTGTTACTTTGCAGGATAAAGGAGGAAGTGTGTACTGTAAGAGGTCTACAAAAAGTCCTTGTTTCATGCTTATCAAACATGACTGGCAGTTCTTATTGTCTGAAATTTAAAATTTAAAAATCTCTGAAAATACAAATAAAATTTGTAGGAATAATGTATGGAAGGTATTCTTAAAATGTTCCTTTTGAATTGATCACTCTACTGTAATTCAAGTTTTTGTGCTGCTTCCACAGCAGTGTCCACACATTGGTTGTCTTCCCTCAGCATTTTGTCTAAAACAACAATATAAACTGCCAGAATTCAATCAAACATTGTCAAACAAATTCTTTGTTATGAACTGCTGGCATTAGCTGTTGTATTTCTCTCTGAAAATTATTTTCTAAAAAAATCACCTCTTTTTACCTTGTTAACAGTATAGAAATGGTTAAAATGTAGGTATCGACTAAGCTTACTTTAAACTATGTAGTAATATCACTATGCACATGTTCTATATTATTAACTCATAATACTGGGTAGTTGTATTATTTTTCTCTGAAATGTGTTTGTGTTAGGAAACATTCTTATCAACAGGTGTTCATATGTTCATGGAAGACGTGCATGTTCAAACTTTTTATTTGTTTCACAGCCTTCAAGAACTGCTCAACCAGTTGTAAAGTTTAATTGTACTCCTTGTGAACCTATGGTTATAGAGAACTTACCATTTGATAAATATGAGCTGGAACCATCACCATTAACTCAGTTTATACTGGAAAGAAGAATGCCAAATGTCTGTTGGCAGGTAAGTTAATTTTAAATACAAGTGAATAGATAGCAGTCATGTCTCTTTATTGTGTATACTATCAAGCTTACATCCCAATAGGTATGTGCAATTGCTTGGCAGTATACATTTTTGCAAATGTATTATAGTATGGGTTCATATTCTACCTTAAGGACTTTATCCATTGAGTTATTTCATTGATTTTTGTCTTATTTTACCAATATAGTCCTGTTAAAAAGTTAGATAGGTGATGTTGGGTATTCAGGCCCTACAGTTTTAAACTAAATTTTTAAACATAAAACCTTGATGCAGATTTTTTATTTGTGAGAACATGTGCTGTTGTTAATATTCATATTATTTATGATTGCTTTAGTTGGAATGAATGCAAGTTGTGAAATTTTGTTAACTTTTTTTGTCAACATTATATTTGCACTTGTAATTTGTTAGTTATTACTGCTGCAGCAAAACATTTTAAGATCAAGTTATGAACACAAATAAAACCAAATCAAACTAAGTAAACTGACAAATCTGATTTGGTAATGAATCAAATTACTGTGAAATACTTTTTATTTGTGGGTATCAATTTTCGTGGTTTTTGTGGAGGCCTTAGACCACGAAATTCAAAATCCATCAAAGAATAAAACTTCATTAACAGATTGGAACTTGGGAACAATGATCTGGAAATGTCCAAGACTGGTATTTTATTTGTATATATGTAATATACTATTTTGTGGGTCGATCCATATGCTAGTTTTTGTTCAATATCTGTCTTAAAAGATGAAGCAAGCAGGTTTTATATTTGAATTGTGTTTTTAGCTCACCTGGACTGAAGGTCCAGGTGAGCTTTTGCTATCACTTGGCGTCCGTCGTTCGTCGTAAACTTTTTCAAAAATCTTCTCTGAAACCACTGTGCCAATTTTTTTCAAACTTGGCCACAATCATCCTTAGGGGTCTTAGTTTCAAGTTTGTACCCAGGATGTTGATCAACAGACAAATATGGCCACTGTTACTAACAATAGAACATGGGGGGTCAACACAGGTTTTTGATCATTATCTAAAAAACTATAATAGCTATAGAGAAAACCGTTACTTCAAATTGAGCAGCACAATAAGGTCTACAATAGTTGCTATTAGTGCGAAGTTGTGTATTGGTGTCTTGTAGGAGTTATTGCCCTTTTTTGACGATTTTTGTCAATTTTTGGTATTTACAATATAACCTGAAAACTATACGAGGTAGAGTGAAACTGTAAATGGCAAAAATAATCAGCAATAAAAGCCCTACAATTCACTTGATTGGTCTGAAATTGTCAGATGACTTCTTATATGAATTATTGCCCGTAAATGGTAATTTTTTATGAAATTTTCCGTTTTTGTCCTGTAACTTTAAAACTATAACAGCTAGAGTAAAACTGTAAAAAGCAAAAATGATCAACAATGCAAGCCCTACAATTCACTGTATTAGTATGAAATTGTCAGATGACTCCTTATAGGAGTTATTGCCCTTAAATGGCAATTTTTTATGAAATTTTCCTTTTTTGTCCTGTTACTGGAAAAACTATAGCAGCTAGATTGAAACTGTAAATTGCACAAATGATCAGCAATAAAGACCCTACAATTCTTTTGATTGGTCTGAAATTGTCAGACAACTCCTTAAATTATTGCCCATAAATGACAGTTTTTTATGAAATTTTCCGTTTTTGTCCTGTAACTTAAAAACTGTAACAGCTAGAGTGAAACTGTTAATAGCAAAAATGATCAGCAATACAAGCCCTACAAATTACTATTAAAATCTGAAATTGTCAGATGACTCCTTATAGGAGTTATTGCCCTTAAATTGCAATTTTTTATGAAATTTTCCGTTTTTGTCCTGTGACTTAAAAACCATAACAGCTAGAGTGAAATAATAAATTGCAAAAATGATCAGCAAAAAAAGCCCTACAATTCATTTAATTGGTCTGAAATTGTCAGATGACTCCTTATAGGGGTTTTTGCCCTTAAATGACAATTTTGTCTTTTGTCCTGTAACTTGAAAACTATAGTAGCTAGATTAAAACTGTAAATTGCACAAATGATCAGCAATAGAAGCCCTACAAATGATTGCTTAGTCCAAAATTGCAAGATGACTCTTTATAGGAGTTATTGCCCTTTCATTATGAATTTGGACAAATGAACAGTTTTTTAATTATAAATTAGTCTATAAAGCAAAGTACCCTAAAGGACAATGCCTAAAAACCATTTAATTTTCAGAAATTGTCGAAGGCACCTTATAGGAGTTATTGTATTTAACAAATTTTTTTAAGAAATGTTTAGTTTTTGCACAGTAACTTAAAAGCTATAACAACTAGACTGAAACTGTTAATTTCAAGAATTTTAATATAGTTTAAGTCATTTGGATTCCAGGTGAGCAATTACAGGCTCCTGGGAGCCTCTAGTTTATTAAATGTAGGCATCATTTAATTGTAAAGAGTACGAAGGAACATCAAATTCTGGTTAAGGAGGGGAGATATAAGGTGTTCATTTTCGATGTTACAAAGTAACATATTATTATCGGAATAATAAGTTTGGTTGCTTCTTCGTTCATAAATTAAAATAATAATAATAAAATATTTAAAAGACAAGCTTTTTTTTAATCTTCATTAGCACATATCAAGGACACACTGTATTAAATAGATGTTGTGATGGGTGCATTCCAGTTTGCTGAATCCCAAATTGCCGATTCCAGATTGCCGATTACATATTATTTATCCAATTAAGAACAATCCAAATGGTGTAAAAAGAATTGTATCGAGAGCAATGTGTATTTAGGAAAATGAATTATATAAATTAAATAATTTAAGTGACATAAAAGGAATTATCAGCTTATAAAATTTTAAAGTATTGGCTTGAGACTTTCTTTGCTTTAAACAAATATGTAAGCTGAGAAAAATCAATTACTTAATTTAGGCAATCTTTCACAATTATAATCAGCTTGGGTTGTTATTGTTTTGAATTAATATAAAAAGCTAACAATTAGTGATTGAGAAAATTTATAATTGATATAAAAAAGAAAATTTCAAATACAATCGCATTTAAGTTATTGAACTTAAGCAAAATATTTTCTTTAATGGTAAAATATCAATGAATCGGCAAATGGGAATCGGCTAATAGGACCCAGCAATCTGGGAATCGGCAATTTGGGATTCGGCAAATTGGCACTAAACCGTTGTGATAATACTGATTATGACACAAAGGACATTAATTTACACCTTTGTAACTTGTGTTTATTGCTACTCAACACCCTTAGACTGGGAATGTTTGTTTTTATCACAATTAAATAGACTCCAAGTATGAAACCACGTGTGTAAACAACAGCATGTCAGGATGCTGTTATATGTTGATATTTATTATCAACAGTGAAAAGGATTCTGCTGTAATAATTTATTTTGATTGCTTTCGCATTTTACGAAACCGTCAGTCCACGAATTTAAGAACCCACGAGTCAAATTTCACCAAACCATAAATTTGATGCCCATAGAGAAAAGTACTTTTACAGTAACATTTTGTTTACCCATATTGATTACACAAAAAATATGATCTGCTTTTATTCGGATGAAAATTTATGATGTATTGAGATGTACAAATATATCTACAAGATATTTTTAAGTAACATTATTTATTTTGTACCCATTTATTTTTTTTTAATAATATAAATATGCTTTTAGTACTTAGTACAAGAAGAAAATTGTATGTATCACATTTAAAAAAAAAATTTTAATTAACAGTTACATGTAATCAAAACTTTATGGGAAAGCCTATTTATAGTTACAAAAATATCCTAGAACACTGCATATATGTGTATGAATAGAATCAAAATGACTTCTTTATCATTTGAAGAAAACAGGTATCTATCAAATAAAATGAATTACAGTGGATCTTAAAGTGCAAAATTTCAAGACTTAAAACGCTAAAATTTGAAATCAATGACTACGGTTTGTTAATGTAATATTTCAATGTTGACTTGTCAAAAATTGTATCCAAATGTGGTAATGGTGCCAAAGAATAGACAATAGAAAACTAGCAGTAGCTTCATCGGTGTTCTTATTTTTTAGGTTTATGTTAGTAACAGTGCCAAGTACAGTGACACTGGCCATCCCTTTGGGTACCTTAAAGCTAGCAGTGCTTTAGCATGTGTTAATTTGTTTGTTATGCCATATAACTATCCAGTTTTACTACCATTGTTAGGTAAGTTTGTATTGTTCTGCCTGCTCAGTCAGGATTTGTTTAATATGCTACATATTCATTTAAGGTTGTTTAAAAAGAAACTTCAAAATCATTTAAGCCAATTTCAACCATACTTGGTGACAGTGTTCATTGGATTGTCCATTACAAAGTTTATGCTTTTTTATTCTGGTTCTGACAATAAAGCCCAAAACCCCAGAACTTAGGTTAACATGGGAACATGACCACATGCTTTTATGAATATTTAGCAGATGGTCTTTTAGAAAGTTTTTTTATTACTCTTGTCACAATCTAAAATGTCTTCAATGAAAACTTTCAGATAGTTAAAATCAAATGATCACATTATTTATTTGTCGTTTTATATGATCATTTTTGTTCTGATCAGAAAATCACAGTGGCTGCATATGCAATTTCATTGTATCCTTAGATGCTTTCTTTTTGAAATCTTGTTGAAACCCTATTGTTTATTGCAGTGTCTTCTATAAAAAGTATTTTTATTCAGATTGGAATTGTAAGAGGTTTAGTTTTACAGAGAAAAATATCTGCATAAAGTTTTTAAGAGTACTTCTCTTAAACCAATCTTGTTCATGGAATTGTAGGAGGTTTAGTTTTACAGAGAAAACTACATGTATCTCCACAAGTTTAAAAGAGTACTTCTGTTAAACCAATCTTGATCACAATGTTTTTGTATGTTCCTCTACAAGTTATTTTTTTATTGAAGAATATTCAAACATGACAGTTTAACAAAAAGACCCATAAACAAACGTTCATATTATATTTTATGTTGTCTTTCTTGTTTTCTATTTGTTGAAATTTAACCTAATCTTAATAAATTCTATGTAATATATATTTCCTGTAATAAATTTTTTCTTCTTTTCATCTTTAAAATCTTGTCTATTTTTTTAAATAGTATGAATTGCATTAAAAATGTTCAATAGTATAAAGGAATTTTTTTATTATTTTACAGATGAGTTATTTAAAGTGCATAAACTAAAACCAACAACAAAGTGGCGACAGCAGTTTGAAAACTACCTCAAAACAATGCCAGCTTATTATGCAGGGGTAGGCCAATCATTAACCATCTTTGTACAGGTTGATGTTTTTCTTTAAAAAAACAACCACCACTACAAACCACTACAAATATTATTGTTTATGAAATTTATTTCTTTTTGATTTGTAATTAAATATGTAACTGTACTTTTATAGTATAAATTGGGATTTACCATTGTTAAATATAGAGAACTGGTTTTATAAAGGGTAATGATGAAAAACAGGATTTTTGCACGGGAATATATTTCGTGCGTAAATAGGGCGAAGGTTTTTTTTTAAATTGATATTAAATGTTAACATAAAATTTTGCATGAGAACATAAATGGGGGTGATGTTTCTGTGATATTTGAAGTTCCAAATTTGGGTATTTATTATTAAATGTGCTTGCAGTAACGACCATCATGCTTAAAAGAGATTTAAACAGGTTTGCCAAAGCCCGACTGGCATCAAAATGATTGGGTCCGTGGGTGAAGTTATAGTTGATTTTTTATACCCCCGCTCAACAGAGTCGGGGGTATATAGTGGTCCTCATGTCCGTCCGTTCGTCCGTCCACATTTGGTTTCCGGATGATAATTCAAAAAGTTTACATCTAATTTGAATGAAACTTTGGGATATTGTTATATATCAAGTTGGTAAGAAGCCTATCGATTTTGGGGGAAATCCGTCAAATTTCAAGGTCACAGTCCACGAAAAACGTTAGAAATTTTAACAAAAAAGTTGTTTCCGGACAATAACTCAAAAAGTTTACATCCGATTTGAATGAAACTTTGGGATATTGTCATATATCAGGTTGGTAAGAAGCCTATCGATTTTGGGGGAAATCTGTCAAATTTCAAGGTCACAGTCCACGAAAAACGTTAGAAATTTTTACAAAAAAGTTGTTTCCGGACGATAACTCAAAAAGTTTACATCCGATTTGAATGAAACTTTGGGATATTGTCATATATCAGGTTGGTAAGAAGCCTATCGATTTTGGGGGAAATCCGTCATATTTCAAGGTCACAGTCCACGAAAAACGTTAGAAATTTTCACAAAAGCGGGGGTATCTGTGATCGCTAGATCAACTTTGTCTAGTTTTTTTGATTACCCTTCATGTAATTCTCCAAATTTTACCCCATATACATTTACTGTTAATTTCTCATTGATGCCATTTTTTACAAACATATATAGATATAAATGACAGGACTTAAAAAACTGTTCCAAAAATTTGGTGGTGTTCGATCCATCCAAGTTTGAGCTACCAAAGTTTTACTGTACTTTAAAATTTTTTTTTATTTTTATATAACCTACTAAAAGGGATTCAACTACTTGTAAATATTACTGGCTAAATTTCAACAAGGGAGAATTTATAATTGGACACAGCTCGACTCCAATCTAAATTGACAAGGATTGCCAGCTTTCCTATCGAAGGTCAGGGAGTTATATGGCCATAGGGGGGTATACTTGGTCATCTATGCCAAATACTTTTTGGCTGGGGTTTCACTAGTGAGCAATAATGGTGGAAATAGGTATTTTATGCCTTTTTCTGATTTCTCTGACAGAGGCCAATTTCTTCCACAACTTTTTGTGACTCGACAGTTGTAGCCATTAGAGCATCAAGAGAATTCCTATCTGCCCTAGATGAAATGATGGAAATGTTTTCACATTGGTTTAGGTGTAGCTGGTTGGGCTATGGAAAACAATGTTGTATATTTTATAGAATTATAATAAAAAGTTGCTGTCTTAAAAAATGTAGAAGTTACTGCAAGCAACTAGACTAAGGCCAAACAAAAAAATATGTGTGTTTCCGGTTACATAGATTTATAAAATAGTTAGGTAGGTCAATTTTTTTTTTTTTTTTTTTTTGGTTTTTGGGAATCGTGTTTGTTAAATTAGTTATTTAATGTTTACCTTTATCTTTGATAACTTTGTAGGTGTAAAGCTTGTAAGTTTCAAAAATTTACTATAAAGCCTTTAAAAGTATACACTAATACAGTCATTGAATGAGCTATCAATTTCGTTACAAGCGTTCATAGTTTACATTTCGCCGCCATGTTGGGGCGGAAGTATGAAAATAGAACTAAAACCCGGAACAATACCGGGATTTTTCCGGTTCGAAGTAACCTCCGTTAAAAACGCTAAAAAAAACTTTAGGGTCGGCTTCAAAAAAATAGGTAGGGTCGGGTAACCGGAAACACACATATTTTTTTTTTGGCCTAAATTATGTTTTTGTCATTTGTTGATTATACCATGTGTTGAAAGGGATTCTAATATGACATACTTTAACATTTTGAGACCACAACTGTGGTAAAAAAAAATATTTATGTATGAGCAACACGTGATGAGCATCATACTTGCTAACCTTTCCGGTTTTGGCAGAATTGTTATGATTTTTATCTTGTTACTCAGCGTAATAAATTCTGGTCTGATTGTTATCCTTTCAATTTTTCTTACTATAGTTTTTCCAAAACATACTTATGTTTATATTATTTTTCCAAAAGAAACTTATAATTATATTAAAATCTTTTACTGTTAAATGCAGACAAAATCAGGATTACAGCATGTTTATAAATGAACATGTTTGAAAATACATTTTTCACCCGCTGAAATGAAATGTGGCATTGTTCATTCAGGAGAATATGTTAATAAAATTGAATTTTGTATTGATTATTATTCCCTGTGTGTTAAATTATTCTCAGACAAGAAATTTTTAGTAAAAAAATCATGACAGCAGAGGACCTGTGCCCCTTGACCCACTGCTGTTCTGCTTGGAAACTTAGATATGTTGGCAAGTATGCATATCTTGAAAGGCTGTTCCAATGATGTTTTATCAAGGGAGCCAAAAATGTCTCTAGAAGCAAAATGTAGATGTAAAATTATCAATTATTGATGAAGTAAAGTTGATTTTAAGAATCCTGACTACTGAAAGTGGCACAGAAAGAACTTGCACAAATCCACTGTAATTTGTAAAAAAGACACTAGATTTTAATGAACCCAATGCCTCTGAAGAGGTTTCAATGTAATACTGTTACTGAACACTTTAATACTTTAATTTTGACAATATTAGATGCACACAGCTCCTGAACTTGCTATATTTGTTGTCATTTTATAATTTTTGCTGTATGGCTATTAAAAAGTATTTGGCTTATTCTAAACATATTATGTACCTGCATTATAAAATTGCAGCCATTAAGAAGAGCTTTAACCAGGATGGGAGCACCTAACTTGGTTCCAGATAATATGGATAACAGTTTAAGTTACAGTGTTATAACATACTTAAAGAAATTAAAAAACCAGGTGAGAAATCATTACCATTCAAGAGATAGTGGAAGCATGTACAATGTTTGCATGTTCTGTATATGTAGTAGTTCACATGTTGATGTGGTTTGAGTCGTCATGTTCTAATATTTCAGCTTTGTAGAACATGTTGATGCTAAAAATGTTTTGTTGGAACATAGTAGAACATGTTTTTGGTTGAATCAGTAGGCTTTAAAAGATGTTTGTGGTAGCATGTTTTGTTGGAACGTAGTAGAAAATGTTTTTGGTTGAATCAGTAGGCTTTAAAAGATGTTTGTGGTAGCATGTTTTGTTGGAACGTAATAAGAAAATGTAGAAGTGTTGTAAAAGCTAGTTGTTGGTAAGGATTTCTGTTTGAGTGAAGTAAAGAAGCTTATATTTATGAAAAAGAAAACTTCTTACTTGTACAGCATTTAAATATAGTCACCATTGTATGTGTCATTTTTATCTAAATGTTTTTTTCTTATTATTATCAAACTTTGTATTGTGTTCAGGGTTCAACATTAACTTTTTCATGCAGTTGTCCCATCGGGCAAGTTGAGTAACAAATTTACTTGTCCGAATCAAAAACATGCTTGTCCGAAAAAAATGTGGAATGTGAAAAACTTCTGAATAGTACTTTTACAAACTAAAAAATTTTCCCAACGTAAGTTGCTGGTGTGCCATGACTGACACCAAACTAAAATGGTTATGGCATTGCCGCATACAAAAGACAAGAGAAAAGAGGGGGGACATTTATTGTTTACGCTTTGCAACCAACGTGTCAAAAGTGCAAAATATCTAATAATTCGGGAAAAGAATAATAACACCAAATACCTTTCATTTCAATTTTTATTCCACACAAAACATTAAAGGCAAATAGCAGGTTAACACAATCCAGTTGTTTTTTTATTTCTGTTTTCATTCAACAAATTTGATCTTTTGATCACGTACCGCAATACACATCCCTGTCAAAAACAGAAGTCCTAAAATAGATACAGATCGCTCATTGGTTGGTTTAATTATAGCTGTATTCGGTCACGTTGTCATTGCATGATCCGTAGCTGTTAGATAGTAGACTCTAGAGGCACCTCGAACATAGAATTTTTATGATTGGATGATCTAATCTCGAATCGACCAATCGTGCAATAGACGTTCTAAAATTAGATGATGGAAATTTTTTGTTTAGAAATAGAGGAATAATGATATCGGAATTGATGTGTTTTATTTTAAGCAAATGAATAACACGATTGAAGAAATTTAAATTGTGTCACAGCGACATTAGGCCACATTTTTCACTTGCCCGATCGGACAAGCTTAGCACAACTTTTACTTGTCCGAACTTTCGTTTCACTTGCCCCGGGCAATCGGACAACCGTTAATGTCGAACGCTGTTGTTTAAAGAAAACAAGTTGTAGTTGTGCTATATGTACATAGTACATGAACAGTGGTGTTACTGGTAGTTCAGCATTTTAAAAATTATTGAAGTTTCTTATCCAGTGCAGCATTTTCTTTTATTTATTGTCTAGTTAATTATTTAGTTCTTACAAGAAATTTTACTTCATTTGTAGGCAAAAATGGAAATGGATAGATTAATAGCTGGTATTGGTCAAAAAGTACAAATTAATGAAGGAATCAAAGTTGAACCAAGGTAAATGTTATTTTAGTGCTGTTTTTATAGATGAAATGTACTGATTTTACTATTTTAAAATGATCATGAGAAAGCCTATTGGAAAGGAGAACAATCATCTTTCAACACTTAAGTTTGTATTTTATTGAGCAAATAAAGTGCTCCTGTTAAGGGGATCATACGTGCCCATTTAGTTCTAACAATGGTAGTTCACATTTCTTTTCAGAGGAAGGTTCTTTTGCTAATAAATATGTTTTTCATTTGTTATGTTATCAGATTTATTTTACCTCTGCAAACTTGTTTGGGGGGTATATAGGAATCACCCTGTCTGTCTGTCTGTCCACATCCCTTGTAAGCGAAACTTCTCCTAAACCACCTGATGAAATTTAATGAAACTTAGCATAAAGGAAGTAAATTATATGTAGATGTGCATGAAGGATTTTTATTGACCTTGTATATCATTAAGGGGAGATAATTGGACTTGAAAGCAAAGTGGGGGTATCTCTTTGTGAGCATTCTCACAGTCCACACTTGTTCATTTTAAGTACACATATTTGTAGTATGAATTACACTGGTAATGAAAACAAAAAAATGCAGAATTCAATGTCTTGCTTCAATGGAGTGTTTTTAAACTACATCCAACCCAGATGTTAGTGTATGGAAAAGTAAATTTCTACCATGATTACACAAGTTTAACCAGTTTTTTGGAAAATTTGAAAAATATGACTGATAGCATTAATCTTCTGAAAAAACAATTGCTTACAGAAAACAGCTTTGCAAATAAAAACACATTGTCATACTTAACAATTAGTACACACTGTGTTCTAAAAAGTATATGATCAATTAGTTAAATGTTGAGCATTTTCTATATACCACCATAGAAAGTTAAGGAACATTTACCTTTTCAGTGTTGGTATACAGGTACAGCAGTGTGAGACCTTTTTATTGCCAAATTCTGTAGAGTTGTGCTAAATATTTCACAGTTTAGAAAAGGGGGTTGGGGGGGGGGGGGGTGTTCACAATATGTACCATGCGGGACATTCACATAAGTGTCACAGAAACACATTTGTTCTGGTTTTTTTTTCAGAACAAAAACATCCGTGCTGCAAAGGAAAGACTTTAATCAGTTGTTACAGAACTTTGGGGATAATATGCAGAGTTTAAAACAAGAATTAACAGAATACAATACATTCACAGTTGGCATACCAGACAAAGATATCAAACCACAAATGTACAAGTAAGATAATCTTCTCTTCTAAATTACTATAAATATGTTTTGGGAATTGAGATTTTAGCTTACCTTAGCATATTTTAGTTTCTATAAACCCAACTAGGTAATTAAAATTATATTTGGTCACTTCTCAATGTTTATTGAATGTTCCTCTGCAGGTTTGTTTTTTATTATGATTAGAAATTGAAAATGGTCATCACCACTTGATTAAGATTAAATGTTCTGTCTTCTCAGTAACAGCTAAGCTAATTAAAGCTATATTGTTTAATAATCTCCTAGAAAGTATTTTTAATTCCTATCCACAATCGAACATGGCTTCCACCTCGGCACCATTCAGCAACATTAACATTATCTTTCTCTACAAAGTTCATTTGTAAATCACAAATTAAAAATTGCTGCAACTGAAGGACATGATAATGCCCCAGCATCATTTTCTATTTCTAGCTGGATGTGCCACAGAGATAAGTTGGATGTGTTTACATTATGCACATGCAAGCATTTAATTTTATGTATCTGTTATTATCTCTTAGAAATCCATGAAAGTTTCTACAATGTTCACAATAGAAATATCTACACAATGATACATTTTTCACTTTATAATGATCAATAATTAGTTCTTTAGCTTCTTGTAAAGATTGTCCAGATTGAAGCCAGTTAACTGCATCATCACTGAAAATTGCATTCAAATTTGTTTGCAATTGTTAAACCCCCCACCCCCACGCTGTTCGACAGAATCCGTTTTATAACCAGCAAAATCAAATCAGCCACTTTATTTATACAAAAAGTGGCAAGTTCGCCTTGTCCGCTGTCTAACTCAAACAGTTGTCCGATCTTCATGAAACTTGGGGAAAATGTTTATGGGCATAATATCACAGGCAAGTTCGATAACCAACTGAATCGCTTCAGCCACTTCAGACTTATGGCCCTTTAATTATAAAAAAATTTCAAAATCACCTTTGTAAGCTCTCAAACAGTTGTTGTCCGATCTTCATGAAAACATGTAAATTTGATGGTTATCAAGTAAATTATGATTAAAATGCCCTGTAACTTTACTATTAATGTGGCTGGTTATCAAATCCATGATAGTAGTACATGGTTCCTAAGATATAATTGACACCTCTGCAATTATCCCATACTTCTTTTGTATTCAATTGGCTGATTATCAAATTCATTTTGGTTATTGGATTCCAGCAACTTAATACATGTACACACCTCTCTGTCAAACTTTTCAACCATTTACTAAAATTTTCGAAAGTTGTATTTTATGGCACTTTGGCTGGCACTTGCTAAATTTTAAAGTAAATACTTACAGAAAAAAGCAATTAAATGAAATGTTTTTAAGCATTGTGAATTTTCAATTTATTGTTTAAATTCAGGTAAAGTTATAAAAATTTATTTTGTAGAAATCCTTATGATATTCCAAGAAGCAGTTTATTAGATCAGATAGCAAGAATGAGAACAAACTATTTACAGAAGTCCTATGGGACAACAAAATTAATTGATGAAGGTATAGTACAGTTACAAATAGGTAAATCACTCCTTTCTATAAATTCATAAAGGCATAAAATTTTCCAACATCAAAATTGGTATGGGCCCATCAAACACCTTTGCACTGCTTTTGCTAGTCAACGTGGATTAAAAAAATCAATATTTCTCTTCCATTACAGTAAAAATTGTCTGTTTTCTTTCTTTTTTGAATCTCATTTGAGAAGAAGGGCACAGATTATACATAATAAATATTTGTATTTTTTTGTTTCGTCGCTGGAGGCGAGACATATGTATGGGAATCCGGTGGCGGCGGCGTAAACACTTGACATCTTGCTTAATATATTTGTAAGCCCAAGCCCTAGGTCCATCAAATTTGGTAAAGAGGTAGCTTATGATGAGTACTTGCCAGTCAGTCACCTGACCTTGACCTCAATTTCACAGTCCAGCGACAACGTTAAAGTTTTTGGGTTATGGCAGTTCCTCTGTAACTATGCATGGTAGGATGACAATATTTGGTGTATAGGTTGCTGATGACTGTCTGGTAGGGGTCACCTGACCTTGACCTCAATTTCATGGTCAAGTGACTATGTTCAAGTTTTTGGGTTACGACAGTTCCTCTGTAACCACGCATGGTAGGATGACAATATTTGGAATATAGGTTGCTGATGACTAGTACATGACTGTCTGGTAGGTGTCACCTGACCTTGACCTCAATTTCACGGTCCACCAACTATGTTAAAGTTTTTGGGTTACGACTGTTCCTCTGTAACTATGCATGGTAGGATGACAATATTTGGTGTATAGGTTGCTGATGACTAGTACTTGACTTTCTGGTAGGTGTCACCTGATCTTGACCTCAATTTCACGGTCCAGCGACTACGTTAAAGTTTTTGGGTTACAACAGTTCCTCTGTAACTACACATGGTAGGATGACTATATTTAGTGTATAGGTTGCTGATGACTAGTACATGACTGTCTGGTAGGTGTCACCTGACCTTGACCTCAATTTCACGGTCAAGCGACTATGTTAAAGTTTTTTGGGTTACGGCTGTTCCCCTGTAACCATGCATGTTAGGATGACAATATTTGTTATATAAGTTGCTGATAAATAGTACATGACTGTCTGGTAGGTGTCACCTGACCTTGACCTCAATTTCACAGTCCAGCGACTACGTTAAAGTTTTTGTATTAGGACAGTTCCTCTGTAACTATGCATGGTATGGTGACAATATTTGGTATACAGGCAGCTGCTCATATTTAATGCTATTTACGTAATGCTTATGACGAAATTTATTTTCGTTACTGATGCTGAATGCAGGCGAGACATTTTTCTGTGTCCACACTTGTTGTATTAGGACAGTTCCTCTGTAACTATGCATGGTAGGATGACAATATTTGGTATACAGGCCGCTGCTGATATTTCATGCTATTTACGTAATGCTTATGACGAAATTTATTTTCTTTACTGATGCGGAATGCAGGCGAGACGTTTTTCGGTGTCCACACTTGTATTCAGTATAAATAAAAATATAAAGAGATCATGCAGTTTTTATCTGTTGAAAATGTGTAATGATAATAGAACAATTCCAAGTCTTCTTAACTGTGAATGTTTCTCTTCCTGTTTCATCATTATCATTGTTTTAATCACTTTTATTGTCTACTAGGTTCCAATTCGTAGTTTATTAAGGTTACTTTTAGTTTGGAAAAATCCAGGTTTTTCTATGTTTCCAGTTTCCCAGATTTTTCTCTGTTTCCAGTTTTCCAAGTTTTTATCGTTTATTGTAAATTTTGATTTATGATTATAATGGTATATTGTACTATTATCTCCTTGTTGAATATTTCAGTCTTCTTGTACCAAACCCGATTTCTGTAATGCCAAAATCAAGCTGATCTACAATAGACTACTTGTTTCTGCCTTTAATCCAGCTTAAAAAATCTTTCTTCTATGGACCAGAAGACATTTTGTCTACAGGTTGTTGAACTGTTTTGGAACTGGGTTTACGATAATAAAATCAAATCTCATTCTATTCGAGACTTCCAAAATAAACATCTGGTCAGTGAAAATGGTTGTTCGTAAGGGGAATTCACATTGTTGTGTCAAGAAAACGTGTTCGCTGATCATGTTTGAGGGGTGGTTGTTCGAGAGATGTAATTTTACATTAGAAACACTTAATGCATCAGGGTTTTGGCCGGATAAAGCGGGTGGTCGCTGGCGAGGGGATCATATAAGAAGGGGACTTCTGTATGTAACTTTGGAATCTAAGGAGTTTTTTTCCACCTGTATAATTTTGGTTCTAGCGATCACCATTTGGTTGTGATCTGTTGTTTGCATATTTATAATAATACAATCCATTTCCAATTTTCAATGAAAAAAGTTATGGAGGTTAAAAATTGCTTTTTTAGCTCACCTGACCCGAAGGGTCATGTGAGCTATTGCCATCACTTGGCGTCCGTCGTCGTCCGTCGTCGTCGTCGTCGTTAACTTTTCTTCAAAAATCTTCTCCTCCAAAACCACTGAAGGGATTGCTTTGAAACTTTGCATACATTATCAGTAAAATGCCCTCTACCAAGTTTGCCCAAATCATGGCCTCAGACCAACCAACATGGCCACCATGGCTAAAAATAGAACAGAGGGGTCAAAATACAGTTTTTTGCTTATAGTTCAAACAGTATAACAGATACAGGAAAACCGAAGCGACCTTCCTTCTTCAGCATCTAAAGCTCTACAAAACACTCCATTGGGTCAAAGTTGTATGATGACTCCTTGTAGGAGTTATTGCCCTTTAATTGTCAAAATTGATGATTTTTGCCATTTTTGCCTCAAAATCTTGAAAATTATTAGAACTAGAGAAAAAGTTAGCATTGCTTAATTGTTCTGCTCTATGAGGGCTACAAAAATGACTTAAGGGTCAAGATTGTCTGATTAACCGTTTAAGAGTTATTCCCCTTGAACTGTTTTTTTTAATCGGTTTTAATTGATTTTTTAAAATCTTCTCCTCTGAAACAACTGAAAGTACTGCTTTGAAACTTTGTACACATCATCTGTCAAATGTCCTCAACCAAGTTTGCACCTACCATGGCTGCAGATTAACCAACATGGCCACCATGGCTAAAAATAGGATGGGGGGGGGGGGGGGGGTCGGTAAAATACAGTTTTTGGCTTATATTTAAAAAAGTGTAACAGATACAGGAAAACCGAAGAGACATGCCTTCATCTGCATCAAAAGCTCTACGAAACACTCCATTGGGTTGAAGTTGTATGATGACTCCTTATAGGAGTTATTGCCCTTTAATTGTCGAAATTGATTATTTTTGACATTTTTGCCTCAAAATCTGGAAAATTATTAGAACTAGAGAAAAAGTTAGCATTGCTTAATTGTTCTGCTCTATGAGGGCTACAAAAATGACTATAGGGTCAAGATTGTCTGATGAACCGTTTAAGAGTTATTCCCCTTGAACTGTGTTTTTTAATCGGTTTTAATTGATTTTTTAAAATCTTCTCCTCTGAAACAACTGAAAGTACTGCTTTGAAACTTTGTACACATCATCTGTCAAATGTCCTCAAGCAAGTTTGCACTTTGCACCTACCATGGCTGCAGATTAACCAACATGGCCACCATGGCTAAAAAATAGGATTGGGGGGGGGGGGAGCGGTAAAATACAGTTTTTGTCTTATATTTAAAAAGTGTAACAGATACAGGAAAACCGAAGAGACATGCCTTCATCTGCATCAAAAGCTCTACGAAACACTCCATTGGGTTGAAGTTGTATGATGACTCCTTATAGGAGTTATTGCCCTTTAATTGTCGAAATTGATTATTTTTGACATTTTTACCTCAAAATCTTGAAAATTATTTGAACTAGAGAAAAAGTTAGCATTGCTCAATTGTTCTGCTCTATGAGGGCTACAAAAATGACTTAAGGGTCAAGATTGTCTGATGAACAGTTTAGGAATTATTCTCCTTGAACATTTTTTTAATCAATTTTACTTGATTTTAAAAAATCTTCTCCTCTAAACCAATGAAAGGACTGCTTTGAAACATTGCACACATCATCTTTAGGATGTCCTCTACCAAAATTGGTGCAAATCATGACACCTGACTACCTACATAGCTACATTGGATTAAAATAGAAAAAATGAAAAAAGGGGGGGGGGGGGGTTTGAGAGAGTTTTCGACTGATAGTTAAAAAAGTATAACAGGTACAGCAAATTTGAAGTGAACCTCCCTTCTCCCTCTAACCATCAAAAGATCTCCTTATAGGAGTTATTTCCCTTAAAAGGTCAAAATTAATGATTTTTGCTAGAAGTGTTGGGCATTCCTTATAGCAAAGAAAAGCTGGATAAAAAAGGTTTGTTTGGTTTCAGGTTCAGGTGAGCGGATACAGGCTCCTGGGAGCCTCTAGTTTGCTTTATAGTTCAAAATAGTATAACAGATTCAGAAACCGAAGAGACCTGCTTCTTCAGCATCTAAAGCTCTACAAACACTCCATTGGGTCAAAGTTGTATGATGACTCTTGTAGGAGTTATTGCCCTTTAATTGTCAAAATTGATGATTTTTGCCGTTTTTGCCTCAAAATCTTGAAAATTATTAGAACTAGAGAAAAAGTTAGCATTGCTTAATTGTTCTGCTCTATGAGGGCTACAAAAATGACTTAGGGTCAAGATTGTCTGATTACCGTTTAAGAGTTATTCCCCTTGAACTGTTTTTTTTATCGGTTTTAATTGATTTTTAAAAATCTTCTCCTCTGAAACAACTGAAAGTACTGCTTTGAAACTTTGTACACATCATCTGTCAAATGTCCTCAACCAAGTTGCACCAACCATGGCTGCAGATTAACCAACCTGGCCACCATGGCTAAAAATTGGATGGGGGGGGGGGGTCGGTAAAATACAGTTTTTGGCTTATATTTAAAAAAGTGTAACAGATACAGGAAAACCGAAGAGACGTGCCTTCATCTGCATCAAAAGCTCTACGAAATACTCCATTGGGTTGAAGTTGTATGATGACTCCTTATAGGAGTTATTGCCCTTTAATTGTCGAAATTGTTGATTTTAGCCATTTTTGCCTCAAAATCTTGAAAATTATTAAAACTAGAGAAAAAGTTAGCATTGCTTAATTGTTCTGCTCTATGAGGGCTACAAAATTGCCTTTAGGGTCAAGATTGTCTGATTAACCGTTTAAGAGTTATTCCCCTTGAACTGTTTATTTTAATCGGTTTTAATTTTTTTTTTTAAATCTTCTCCTCTGAAACCACTGAAAGTACTGCTTTGAAACTTTGTACACATCATCCGTCAAATGTCCTTAACCAAGTTTGCACCAACCATGGCTGCAGATTAACCAACATGGCCGCCATTGCTAAATAGAATGGGGGGGGGGGGTAAAATACAGTTTTTGGCTTATAGTTCAAAAAGTATAACAGATACAGGAAAACCGAATGACATGCCTTCATCGGCATCAAAAGCTCTACGAAACACTCCATTGGGTTGAAGTTGTATGAGGACTCCTTATAGGAGTTATTGCCCTTTAATTGTCAAAATTGATTATTTTTGACATTTTTGCCTTAAAATCTTGAAAATTATTTGAACTAGAGAAAAAGTTAGTATTGCTTAATTGTTCTGCTCTATGAGGGCTACAAAAATGACTTAGTGTCAAGATTGTCTGATGAACCGTTTAGGAATTATTCTCCTTGAACATTTTTTTAATCAATTTTAATTGATTTTAAAAAATCTTCTCCTCTTTAACCCATTAAAGGACTGCTTTGAAACATTGCACACATCATCTTTAGGACATCCTCTACCAAAATTGTGCAAATCATGACACCTGACTACCTATATAGCTACGTTAGCTTAAAATAGAAAATGGGGGGGGGGGGGGGGGGGGGGAGTCAAGAGAGTTTTCGACTGATAGTTAAAAAAGTATAACAGGTACAGCAAATTTGAAGTGAACCTCCCTTCTCCCTCTAAGCATCAAAAGCTCCTCCTTATAGGAATTATTTCCCTTAAAAGGTCAACATTAATGACTTTTGCAGAAGTGTTGGGCAATTCCTTATAGCGAAGAAAAGCTGGATAGAAAAGGGTTGTTTGGTTTCAGGTTCAGGTGAGCGATACAGGCTCCTGGGAGCCTCTAGTTTATATTAATTATATCCATATACAAAAATATTTTCTGCTGTACCATCTTTTGGTAGTACAATGAGCATTTCTGTATTATGCCCACCTAATTTTCTGCATTAAGAATCTTGAAAAAAATCTAGTTCATATGTATAACACACACGGACTTGAAAATGTTACTTTGTCAAAAGGATGTTCTCAAAAATAAGACTATTTCCTTTAAACCTCTATACTGAAAGGTTTAAAATATTATTATTAAACAAAAATTAACAAATTTGGTAACATTCAATTGAATAAAATAAAAGAATTATTGTTTTCCTTACTAATAGAAAGATTTTAAAGATTTTTGCAGTTTTGTTTTGTGTGTACATACCTGTATAACAATGCGGTCAGCTTTGTCATGAATCTAAATGCTGGACATAAAATAACAATCCATCAATCAATAAAATGATTATACATAATCAAATGTTTGTATATGCTGGCAAGAAAAGTGATGGAAAAAACAAGTTCTAAGTACTTACTTGTATGTTTTATGCACACATGGATTTAAAAATATGTTCTAGAAGAATAAATATGTGCATTATACACACCAAAAAACAGTACACATTAAAATGCAAATGGCATAGTAAATAGCCTGTTTTTTGCTTATCAAAGTTTTGATTCAAGCAGACTTTGTGAAAGATTTGCCCCTGGTCATCTGCCTCATATCTTTGTCAGCCCATCTTTCATTAAGTTACCCTTGAACCTGTGCACTGATGCCAGTTGGAAACTTGAGTTTTGGCATTGTATTTCTTTTGAAGACTATTTGGGTCTGATGCGATCTACCATCAGAAGTACAGTAAAACCTGTATAAACCGGCTACCTATGGGGCAGAACAATATGGCCGGTTTGGACAGTGGGTCCGTTTGTTGTGATTAGGAAAATCACCGGAAGTGAAGTTGAAAAAAGGAGGGTGTAAAAGACTACAGACACCTCTGATGCACACTTGTTTTATATGCACAGAATACATGAAAGAATAAAAAGTATTATATTTAATAAAAGTTATCATGCACACTGATATTTTATTGATATATACGAGAGTAATAATTTCTCAATAGATTACTGGAAATTTGTCAGGAGTTCCTTGTCTTTTCTCCATTTTGCTTCGCACGATAGTGTTCTCTGTTAGTGATTGCATAAGCAAAAGCAACTACAGGTAACGATAATCTTTACTTTTGCAAAGTTTATCATGTATGCTATGTGTCATAGCATATCCTCCGACTTAATTCTTTTCTAGATAGTTTTGGCGACTGAGTGTTACAACTCAAATCATCGTCAAATTTTTGCTTTTTTGGTGTGCTCTCCATTTTGACTTTTGAAATGGTTTTGAAAACGATTCACATGTATGTAATACATTGGTAATAGGAATCACTTTTGAAATTAATGTAAATTATGAAAATAAATTAATGGTTTTGAAACAATTCACCTTTATTTTACGCTTTGGTTCATTAATTAAATACGCCCTCAAGGAGACCTTACAAGTCATGTAAATTACCTTGTTTGGATAGCTATCAATTGCTAAAATAAATACATAATACATCTGGTCATGTAAATTGTTCTGTTTAAACAGGTAAATTTTAATTGAGAAATGTTTATTGGGACTGGACATAAGGGTCGTAATTTGGAATACATGAGGTCCAGTTTATACAGGTTAAATTAATGAAGACTTTAAGAGGAAAAAATAGGACCTAAATTCTTGACAGGAATCAACAGGGAACCTGTTTATTCAGGGGCCGGTTTTAAAAGATTTTACTATACAATCTAACATGACAGTAAATCAGTTCTTTGCCTTGCCAGTTGTCTGGACAGTGACAGATTTGGAATCTTTTAGGACAATGGTGGTTTCAGCTGGCATATTGAATGTCAATGGTGTTTGATCTGCATTTCCTATCAAAGACTGATCATACTTGTGTTATTTTGCTGGATTGGATTTTAAAGGACATGAATATTTCAATTTATCTGTAAAGTCCTTTTGGGAAACATGAGCCTTCTGCAGATTGAGAGATTGGGTCTTTGAAAGGTGTATGCTCAATCTGCTGAAGCTGCAAATGGCTTGATACATTGAATGTTGTAAGGTTTAAGGCCTTAATTAAGTTGTGTTTCAGTCATTGATACAGCAATCTTTTTTTTTGCTTTCTGCTGTCTTCAATCCAAGGTAAAAGTGCAGATATCTGGTTAGTGTACTGCACCACCTCTTTTGGTCATTTTAGTGCATGGCATTGCTTCTTTCTGATCTTTTTTGCTTTCTCCCTTTCTGGATATTTGATTCAATAATACTATAATCTGTTCCACAATTACTGTGAGCTTCTGCATAGTTTTTCCTTCACAGTGAACAACTGAATTATTTTTCCTAAAAATTGAAAATGAAAATTAGTAGGTATGATCAAATTTTAAAATTTGAATAAATTTATAGGCTAGAACAAAATTTTGAGTAAACATCAAACAGTTATCACTTAGGTATTATTGATTTAAATTTTATGTATATCACATCTATGAAAATATTTCTGTACAACTGCACTTGGGCATGCCAATAATCAATGTGAAATAAATTATTTCTATTTTCATCTTTATGTGACATCTATTAACTTTTAGTCTTTAAACACTCATTTATTGTAATCATAAAATATCAAATAATAATCTCCGATCAGATATAACATTCTTATTTTTATTTTTATTTACCTTTAATCACAGATCAGACCCACAGCATACCTGTACAACAGATGGGTAATTACCAAGATTACTTGAAAAAACAACCTCCTCCCCTGAGAGAACTGGAAAACATTCCTGCACGTCTTCATACATTTGGAAATCCATTTAAAGTCAAAGTAAGTGCATGATGAATGAAACTGTCAGTAATTGTAGTTATTGGGAGTTTGTGTCAATGTGCATGATAAAAAATTACCTTTATTTTCTAGGCATTGGGAAGAAAATGCCCAATGCACATCTTGCAAACTGACAGTAAAATAAAATGTCATCAAAGATTCTGTCAGTTTGTAAGTTGTGTGTAGGGCATTTTCTTCAAAATGTCTAGAAAATAAAGATAATTTCACACCCAAGAATATAAGATTAAACAAAAAAGACCATGGACAATACACAACTTTTTACAGTATATAGCATGATCATGCAGCATTTAAAAAAAAAAATTATTTGGAAAGGAAGTGTGCGTATTATATATACATATGGACATGAGTGTTTTTTCTGACCCATTGGTCCTGTCACTGGCAGTCCCCATTTTTGTCTCGCCTGTGACCAAAGTCGCTGTATGTGAGACATATATATATATATATATGGGAATCCTGTGGGGATGGCATCAACACTTGAACATTTTGCTTTATATCTTGGTAAGCTTAAGCCCCAATTCCATCAAATTTTGTCAAGTGGTAGCTAATGATGAGTACTTTAAAGTCAGTCACATGTCACCTAACCTTTAATTCAATTTCACAGTCCAGCAACTACGTTAAGGTGTTTGTATTAGGGCAGTTCCTTTGTAACCATACATGGTAGGATTACAATATTTGGTGTATAGGTTGCTAATGAATAGTACATGACTGTCTGGTGGGGGCACCTGACCTTGACCTCAATTTCACTGTCCAGTGACTACGTTAGTTTTTTTTTATTAGGGCAGTCCTCTGAAACCAGGCATGTTAGGATGTCAATATTTGGTATATAGATTGTTGATTAAAAATGAATGACTGTCAGACTGTCACCTGACCTTGACCTCAAATTCACAGTCCAGTGAATATGTCAAAGTTTTTGGATTAGGCAGTTTATTGGTAGCTATGCATTTTATTTTTGTCCCCACCGCAACACGACAGAGCGACCTAGTAATGGTCTGTGTCCATCCGTCACACTTGTTGACATAACTTCTCTGTAAACGCTTGACTGTTCGTTTGTTTGAGTATGGTTTAAGGCCACATTAAGTAATTTCTCAGCAATATAACATGTGGTCCAGTTATTTCTGTGGGAGGACGCTAGAGAATGTACAAAAGTCAAATAGGTTAAAGTTGTTTTAATTTAATCCTGATTGCTGGATCGGGTGTGTATTTATTACACACTGCTTATTACAATAAGCTTTTATTGGACGGGTTGCATAAAGTAGGGTGAAGTCAGACTGGACAATAGGGTATCTATTTTGTGTAGTTTACCAACAGTTTTCAACCCAAATCTCTTAAACTTCACAGATTTGCACATGTATTAAAGTTGTGCACCTGTTCTTATGGATTCTTGTTTTTTCTATTTTTCCAGACTTGGGAATTAAATCTTTTTTGGCTGGGTTGGATGAAGTGCAAACCCTGGTTATAGTATGGTGAATTTGGGTGGGCAGATGGTTGGGCTGAAAATAGGGTATTTATTTTGTATAATAAACTCCTACAGTTTTAAACTTAAATCACAAGGGTTTGAAATAAGCACTCGCCCACGGGCCAATGGCCCTAAAATTTGCTGTGGGCTTCTAGAATGTTTACCTTTTTTGTATAGAACCATATAGATGGACTACTTAAAATTTAGTTGTGGGCTTCCAAGCAAAAATTCTTAAGTTAAAACCCTAAAATCTCTGAAACTTCACAGAAAGATTGCATATGTATTGAAGTTGTGCACATGGTATTATGCAATTGTTCAAGGATTATCTCATTACTTTCCAGACTTGGAAACTTAGTCTTTTTTCAAAACTTTGCAGAAGACGGTACCTATTTTGTGTAATCATTTCATCAACTTATATAACTTTCAACCCAGATCTCTAAAACTCTAGAAAGATTGCACATTTAAATTGTGTACTTGCTACGATGGATTTTTTTCTTTATTTTCGTAATTCAGGAACAGAGTCATTTTTCAGAACATTTGCATAAGATTTTTTACATTTTATATAAAGAATTCCTCCTACAGTTTCAACCCAGATCTCTGAAATGTCACACTTGTAGTATCAAAGTTGTGCACCTAATATTAATATGAAATTGTTTGAGGATTTTTTTCTAAATTTTCTATACCAGGGAACTCAATTGTTGGCAAATTTTCCCAAAGTGGGTACATATTTTGTGTAATCAACTCCTAAAGTTTTCCACCAAGATCCCTTAAACTACAGAAAGATTGCACAAACAATGTAGTTGTGCACCTTGCTATTATGGAATTGGTCAAGGAATGTTTTTTAGACAATTGAACACTTTTAGCACACTTTATAAATGATAGATCTGTATTTGTGTAATCAACTCAGACCCAAAACCTATTTCCACCAAATAGTAAACCATTCACTGTTTATTAAGGCACTTGCTTTGCAACTGGGCCATTTCAAACTTTCAAGATTTTTAATTCTTATTTTCAATATTTTTATTTTTGTTTCATTTCTGCTTTTCTTAATGGTTTGGAAATCATTTCTGTGGTTAAAGTTACAAAGAAGTCGTACTACATTTTTATAAATGGTTATTAACATTTCTGTCATCTTCCAAGTGGTTAAGGTAGTTAGTCATCTACTATAAATCATGAGGTTGCATGTTAAATGAAAACTTGGAGCAACGATATAGCTGAAAATTGATGAAATTGACATTAAACACCATTCAAAGAAACAAACACAAAACGTTTCTGCCAATTAGAACTTCATGTTTTACAAAATGAAAAAAATGAAATAATTCTAACTTAATGCAGTGATGCTACACACATATTCTTAATTACTGCATCATTTCATTAAAATAATTTCCTAATTAAGATAACTGCTAATAGTTATGTGTTTTTAATTGCAGGAAAATTTCAAGATGGTTGATGAAGCTGATGAGGCAAACTTTGGTCAGCAAGCTCATACAAAGAAAAGGCAACATGAAACTTCACTTTCTTCACCAGGACCCCGGAAGCGGAAGCCTGGTAATCTGTTCTGTTTTAATGTTTAAGAATTTACAAGTGCTTTGAAAATTAACCCTTGTTTTCAGTAAAGCATTATGTATGAAGTACGGTATGAAGGAGAATTTTTCAATTTTTAAAGTCATATTAATGTTTCTGTTATGGTAAGCTCTATAAATGTTATCTGTAACCCTTAAACCATTTTTAAATCGGTAAATATCCCAACACCAACAATCATAATATATATTTTCTTTATCATTCTTCTAATGTGTTTGATTGATTGATTGGATGTTTGCTCTACGTCCTGCGAGCAGTATTTCAGCTATATTCAGGACAGGAACAAGTTAACATACAATGAAATCAATGGGAAAATGGGATGGTCCAATGGGAACAAAATTTTGACTGCCAGAGAAATGTATGGAGCTTGAGGTAAAGACAGAAAATTTAGCTATTGTAGCAGATACAGTGACTGTTCTCTTTTACAAAGTTTGAAAAAGAGGTCTTTACCGTGCAAGGAGCTTGGTACTCTGCAAATATTTTACCCACTAGGATCTGCTGTTAGGATTTCTGTATAACTTGAATGACCTGACAACCCTCATGTGTTTGACCCCAACCACTTTTAGCTTTGGTCTTAAATTATTTCCCATAAGTACTATAAGCATATGTTTGTGTTCTTACATCTATTTGCCTTGTAAAAAATAATTGCAAAAATGATTTTTTTCTACAAAATTTACAACAGTACCTTACGTAAAATTTGAGAAACCTGTTAACTCTCTAACCTTATGTTTTAAATCTTAATCACAACATTTAATAATCCTCTACTGGCTTCACCAAAGGGCACTATAGGTTTGCATTCTGTCAGCCCATCAGTCGGTAAATCTGTCACACATGTTTTCTGGACTTTTTTTCGAAACGCTTGTAGATATTGAACTGATATTTGGTGCACAAGTTACAGATCAAGTTCTATAGTTGTTCTGGTCTGATGATTTTTTATAAAAATTTTGGTCCACGATAAGTTAAAAATCAAGTTTGATTATCGTTCCAGTCCAATTATTTTTCAGGCAATTATGTCCCTTTGACTTGTACAGTTCACTTTGAGGGTAGGGACTTAGTATTGCCTAAGCAATAATATCCAAACTTGTTCTGTTTTGTCTTGCCTGTGATGATAATAGCTGGAGGCTAGACATATCCAGTGGCAGAGGCAGCAGCCTAAACACTTTATATCTTTGTAAGCTAAAATGCTAGGTCCATCAAATTTGGTCCATGATGAGTATTTGCCAGTCAATCACCTGTAACCTGACTTTTACCTCGATTTCACGTCCATTAACTACATTCAAGTTTTTGTATTAAGGCAGTTTCATTGTGACTATGCATGGCAGGATGACAATATTTGGTATATAGGTCGCTGAGGAATAGTACATGACTGTTTGGTAGGTGTCCCCTGACCGCAATTTCACGGTCCAGTGTATACATTAAAGTGTTTGGATTAGAGAAGTTCCTCTGTTACTATGCATGGTAGGAGGATAATAATTAGGTCTTTCCACCTTTCTGTGGAAAGACCTATAGTTATTGTTCTGATTATTATTATTATTAGGTCTTTCCACCTTTCTGTGGAAAGACCTATAGTTATTGTTCTGATTATTATTAGGTCTTTCCACCTTTCTGTGGAAAGACCTATAGTTATTGTTCTGATTATTAGGTCTTTCCACCTTTCTGTGGAAAGACCTATAGTTATTGTTCTGATTATTAGGTCTTTCCACCTTTCTGTGGAAAGACCTATAGTTATTGTTCTGATTATTATTATTATTATTATTATTTTCTCTTTTCTTCCGCCAACTTATTTCGATGTCTGGTTTTTTCACTTCGCGACATGTCGCTTTGATATTTTATACCTGATATCGGTTACCCATTGCGCTTTCGCAGTTCACCCTGACTGACCGCACCCTTTTCCTTTACGGAGTTATCTCCCCTTTTACTAAAAAGCTTGTTCCTGCTACTCCTCCTTAACCAAAGAAGATAGCAATACCAAACCTTTACCAAAATGTGTCCTATATCCTTGCGCAACTTTGGGACAGATTGATTGAAGGGTTCTGATGACATGTTATAGGAGTTATCTCCCTTTAAATAAAAGTATTAAGTGATATTCAAACAAATCTCAGCAACTAAAAGAGATAGAGGCCTGGGGTCTTCACTTTAGACCATCATGACCTTTGACCTTGAAAATGGACACAAGGTCAAAGGTCAAGGTCACGTTCTAAATTTTGACATTTGCTTGTGTCCGCTACTCCTTTGAAACGGTAAAAGATAGATAAACACTTATTGAGAGTAAAATGTTCGTCTTATTAAGACGCAACTTTGTCACATTTGGAGGGAAGTAATTCGACTTCATTTTATAGGAGTTATCTCCCATTATATATGTAATTTATTGGTTTTTCACATGTTACTCATTAACAATTACTGATAAAAGGAAACTAAATAGTGCAAAATGTTGGTCTTTTTAAGGAGCAACTTTGTTACATTTGTAGGGAAAGGATTTGACTTAATTTTATAGGAGTTATCTCCCATTATATATGTAACTTATTGGTTTTTTGCATGTTACCCATTAACAATTAAAGATAAAGGGAAACGAAAGAGTGCAAAATGTTGGTCTCTTAAAGGAGCAACTTTGTTACATTTATAGGGAAAGGATTTGACTTCATTTTATAGGAGTTATCTCCCATTATATATGTAACTTATTGGTTTTTTACATGTTACTCATTAACTATTAAAGATAAAGGGAAACGAAAGAGTGCAAAATGTTGGTCTCTTAAAGGAGGAACTTTGTTACATTTATATGGAAAGGATTTGACTTCATTTTATAGGAGTTATCTCCCATTATATATGTAACTGATTGGTTTTTCACATGGTACTCATTAACTATTAATGATAGAGGGAAACTAAAGAGTGCAAAATGTTAATCTCTTAATGGAGCAACTTTGTTACATTTACAAGAAAAGGATTTGACTTCATTTTATAGGAGTTATCTCCCATTATATATGTAACTGATTGGTTTTTTACATGGTACTCATTTACTATTAATGATACAGGGAAACTAAAGAGTGCAAAATGTTGGTCTCTTAAAGGAGGAACTTTGTTACATTTACAGGTAAAGGATTTGACTTCATTTTATAGGGGTTATCTCCCGTTATATATGTAACTTATTGGTTTTTTACATGTTACTCATTAACTATTAATGATAAAGGGAAATGAAAGAGTGCAAAATGTTGGTCTCTTAAAGGCGCAACTTTGTTACGTTTTTAGGGAAAGGATTTGACTTCATTTTATAAGAGTTATCTCCCATTATAAATGTAACTGGTTGGTTTTTCACATGGTACTCATTAACTATTAATGATACAAGGAAACTAAAGAGTGCAAAATGTTGGTCTTTTATAGGAGCAACTTTGTTACATTTGCAGGGAAAGGAATTGACTTCATTTTATAGAGTTACCTCCCATTATATATGTAACTTATTGGTTTTTTACATGTTACTCATTCACTGTTAATGATAAAGGGAAACTAAAGAGTGCAAAATGTTGGTCTCTTAAAGGAGCAACTTTGTTACATTTACAGAGAAAGGATTTGACTTCATTTTATAGGAGTTATCTCCCATTATATATTTAACTGATTGGTTTTTCACATGGTACTCATTAACTATTAATGATAGAGGGAAACTAAAGAGTGCAAAATGTTGATCTCTTAAAGGAGCAACTTTGTTGCATTTACAGGAAAAGGATTTGACTTCATTTTATAGGAGTTATCTCCCATTATATATGTAACTTATTGGTTTTTTACATGTTACTCATTCACTGTTAATGATAAAGGGAAACTAAAGAGGGAAAAATGTTTGTCTCTTAAAGGAGCAACTTTGTTACATTTACAGGGAAAGGATTTGACTTCATTTTATAGGAGTTATCTCCCATTATATTTGTAATTTATTAGTTTTTCACATGTAACTCATTAATTATTAATGATAAAGGGAAAGTGAAGAGTGCAAAATGTTGGTCTTTTACAGGAGCAAATTTGTTACATTTACAGGGAAAGGATTTGACTTCATTTTATAGGAGTTATCTCCCATTATATATGTAACTGATTGGTTTTCCACATGGTACTCATTAACTATTTATGATAGAGGGAAACTAAAGAGTGCAAAATGTTGATCTCTTAAAGGAACAACTTTGTTACATTTACAGGGAAAGGATTTGACTTCATTTTATAGGAGTTATCTCCCATTATATTTGTAATTTATTAGTTTTTCACATGTAACTCATTAACTATTAATGATAGAGGCATGGGGTCTTCACAATAGACCCTCATGCCCTTTGACCTTGAAAACTTGTATGGGTCAAGGTCACGTACTAGTTTTTTACCTTTGCTATTTTAAAAGATATTAAAATTATTTTCGTCTTAAAATGTTCTATTAATAATTACGAGTAAATAAAGACATGGCATTAAAAGTTGTATAAATCTTTTATCAGAGTTATCTCTCTTAGAATGCCAATCTGTAGCAAATAATATAAAATAATTTCTATTTTAAATATTTATAGCAAAGTTATAACATTTTGCAAAAAGATGATTATTTTAAATGTCATCATGTAATACAAAATTAAAATTAATATGGAAAGACCCTCAAATGTTCAACCGAACAGTTGATCTTTAATTATTATTATTATTTTCTCTTTTCTTCCGCCATCATTCTTCGCTGTGAGGTTTTTTCACTTCGCGACATGTCGCTTTGATATTTTATACCTGATGTCGGTTACCCATTGCGCTTTCGCAGTTCACCCTGACTGACCGCACCCTTTTTATTTTAGGAGTTATCTCCCCTTTTACTAAAAAGCTTGTTCCTGCTACTCCTCCTAAACCAAAAACGATAGCAATACCAAACCTTTACCAAAGTGTGCCCTATATCCTTGCGCAACTTTGGGACAGATTGATTGAAGGGTTCTGACGACATCTTATAGGAGTTATCTCCCTTTAAATAAAAGTAGTAAGTGCTATTCAAGTAAATCTCAGCAACTAAAAGAGATAGAGGCCTGGGGTCTTCACTTAAGACCATCAAGACCTTCGACCTTGAAAATGGACACAAGGTCAAAGGTCAAGGTCACGTTCTAAATTCTGACATTTGCTTGTGTCCGCTACTCCTTTGAAACGGTAAAAGATAGATAAACACTTATTGAGAGTAAAATCTTTGTCTTATTAAGACGCAACTTCGTAACTTTTGGAGCGAAGTAATTTGACTTCATTTTATAGGAGTTATCTCCCATTATATATGTAACTTAGTGGTTTTTCACATGGTACTCATTGACTATTAATGATAGAGAGAAACTAAAGAGTGCAAAATGTTGATCTCTTAAAGGAGCAACTTTGTTACATTTACAGAGAAAGGATTTGACTTCATTTTATAGGAGTTATCTCCCATTATATATGTAACTTATTGGTTTTTTACATGTTACTCATTAACTATTAACGATAAAGGGAAACTAAAGAGTGCAAAATGTTGGTCTCTTAAAGGAGCAACTTTGTTACATTTACAGTGAAAGGATTTGACTTCATTTTATAGGAGTTATCTCCCATTATATATGTAACTTATTGGTTTTTTACATGTTACTTATTAACTATTAATGATAAAGGGAAACTAAAGAGTGCAAAATGTTGTCCTTTTAAAGTAGCAACTTTTTTACGTTTGCAGTAAACGGATATGACTTTTTTTTATAGGAGTTATCTCCCATTATATATGTAACTGATTGGTTTTTCACTTGGTACTCATCAATTATTAATGATAGAGGGAAACTAAAGAGTGCAAAATGTTAATCTCTTAAAGGAGCAACTTTGTTACATTTACAGGGAAAGGATTTGACTTCATTTTATAGGAGTTATCTCCCATTTATATATGTAACTTATTGGTTTTTCACATGTTACTCATTACCTATTAATGATAAAGGGAAACTAAAGAGTGCAAAATGTTGGTCTTTTAAAGGAGCAACTTTGTTACATTTACAGAGAAAGGATTTGACTTCATTTTATAGGAGTTATCTCCCATTATATATGTAACTTATTGGTTTTTTACATGTTACTCATTAACTATTAACGAAAAAGGGAAACTAAAGAGTGCAAAATGTTGTCCTTTTAAAGTAGCAACTTTTTTACGTTTGCAGTAAACGGATATGACTTTATTTTATAGGAGTTATCTCCCATTATATATGTAACTTATTGGTTTTTTACATGTTACTCATTAACTATTAATGATAAAAGGAAACGAAAGAGTGCAAAATGTTGGTCTCTTAAAGGAGCAACTTTGTTACATTTACAGGTAAAGGATTTGACTTCATTTTATACGAGTTATCTCCCATTATATATGTAACTTATTGGTTTTTTACATGTTACTCATTAACTATTAATGATAAAGGGAAACGAAAGAGTGCAAAATGTTGGTCTCTTAAAGGAGTAACTTTGTTACATTTATAGGGAAAGGATTTGTTTTCATTTTATAGGAGTTATCTCCCATTATATATGTAACTGATTGGTTTTTCACTTGGTACTCATTAACTATTAATGATAGAGGGAAACTAAAGAGTGCAAAATGTTGATCTCTTAAAGGAGCAACTTTGTTACATTTACAGGAAAAGGATTTGACTTCATTTTATAGGAGTTTTCTCCCATTATATATGTAACTGATTGGTTTTTCACATGGTACTCATTAACTATTAATGATAGAGGGAAAGTAAAGATTGCAAAATGTTGATCTCTTATAGGAGCAACTTTGTTACATGTACAGGAAAAGGATTTGACTTCATTTTATAGGAGTTATCTCCCATTATATATGTAACTTATGATTTTTTCACATGTTACTCATTTACTATTAATGGTAAAGGGAAACTAAAGAGTGCAAAATGTTGGTCTTTTAAAGGAGCAATCTTTTTATATTTACAGGAAAAGGATTTGACATCATTTTATAGGAGTTATCTCCCATTATATATGTAACTTACTGGTTTTTCACAAGTAACTCATTAACTATTAATGATAAAGGAAAACTAAAGAGTGCAAAATGTTGCTCTCTTAAAGAAGACACTTTGTCACATTTACAGGAAAAGGATTTGACTTCATTTTATAGGAGTTATCTCCCATTACATATGTTACTTATTGGTTTTTCACAAGTAACTCATTAACTATTAATGACAAAGGGAAACTAAAGAGTGCAAAATGTTGCTCTCTTAAAAAAGCAACTTTGTCACATTTACAGGAAGATGATTTGACTTCATTTTATAGAAGTTATCTCCCATTATATATGTAACTTATTTGTTTTTCACTTGTAACTCATTAACCATTTATGATAGAGGCACGGGGTCTTCACCATTGACCCTCATGCCCTTTGACCTTGAAAACTTGCATGGGTCAAGGTCACGTACTAGTTTTTGACCTGTGCTATTTTCAAAGATATTGAAATGATTTTCTTCCTAAAATGTTCTATTAATAATTACGAGTAATTTAAGACATGCCGTGAAAAGTTGTATCAAAATTGTATAAGAGTTATCTCTCTTAGAATACCAATATGTAGCAAATAATACAAAATAATTTCTTTTTTAAATATTTATAGCAAAATTATAACATTTCGCAAAAAGTTGATTATTTTGAATGTCTTCACGTAATACAAAATGAATATAAGTATGGAAAGACCCTCAAATGTTCAACCGAACAGTTGATCTTTAATTGGTATATAGGTTGTTGATGAATAGTACATGACTTGTATTTTAGTGGTCCAGTAGTCATGCATTGTATATTTTAAATGATGACAATTTAATGCTATTTAAATGTTGCTCGTGACGTTATTTTTTCATTACTGATGTGTAATGCAGACATGACATTTTCCTGTGTCAACTCTTGTTATATTAGATTATCATAAGGTATGCTGTCAGTCAAATGTCTACTATAATTCAGATGACTGAGACGTTATTAATTCACTTTTTTATGTGTCATCAGTGTATCCTATCTGTCTCCCCTTCTTTTGAGGCCTTCAATATTTGGTATGTTGGTAGGTCACTATGTGTCGCGTACCTGCATGGTTGACCTTTCACTTTGACCTCAAGGTCAAATTAATGGTTATTTTACATGCCAAGTGTGTCTTGGCCATATCTATTTTATCCTTTTACCTAGGGCTTTGATATTTGACATGTGAATGTATCATCACGAGACAATACGTGAAGTGCCACAGTAACCACCTTCATATGACCATGACCTTTGCTTCCCCAAGGTCAAATTAATGCTTATTATACATGCAAAGTGTGTCTTCGCCACATCTTTTTTCCTTTGACATAGGGCATAGATATTTGGCATATTGATGTATTATCATGAGATGATGTGTCCCGTATCAGAATGATCTTTATATAGCCTCAACATTTCACCTCAAGGTCAAATTTCTGTTCAATTATCCTGTCTGATGGAACTGAATTGATACACTACACATTCATGTTGTTCAGCTCCAATGTGTATATTTATTTGCTCCCATGTAGAAAGATATTCCTAGCATTTATATTTGCACCCACAGACAAAAACATCCACCTTGTTGATAATATGGAAGGGGAGACATCGGTTTAGTGTGCTAAAACAGTTGCCCCTAGTTAAAATCTGGTTTTCCAAAGAACAATTTCACGAAAATGTACACTTCTGTAAAGATTCATGTAACTTCCAGGTACAAAAAATATTTATAATGGAAAGTCATTTGGTATTAACAATAATATTACTGAAATCTGAAATTTGGACTGGAAGGTCATAGGATGTTAATAATACTATTAGGGAAATAAGACTTGATTGCAGTGTAAAACTATATCCCCTAGATTCTATCATAGCATCGACTGTCAGTTATCTCAAATTTGATTGATATCCCATACCATTCTATAATTTCACATACCTTCGAACAACCCACATGTATTCATTGAAGTCATATTTTGACCCCACATAATAGAAGTAATGTGTCAAAATTGCCTGAAAAACCTAACTGTCATAATATGATGGCTATAAGGAGGGATTATTGGAATACATGTTACATCTCCTAAACTTTTTCTATCTTGCCCCAAAACTTGGTACTAATGCAGTTTAAATTGTGCACTTTTTATATAGATGCAGATTAACTCTTGTAGATAAACATCTTTGTTTAACATAGGATTCTTGTACACAATTTTAAATTAAACATGACTGAAATCATCATGAGGCAGTTTTCATACCAACCACCATCTAAGATGGCTGCTACATCAACTATAACAGAGGAGCATATGGAATTGCATGTAAAAGTAAATTCTCTAAAACCAATATTGATTAAAAAATAACAATTGCTTCTGTTTTTATGGGATCCTGTTTCCAAATTTTGTGTGATGCCTCAGCAGTTATTCTAGTTGTTAAATACCATGATGCATATGTCTTCATGGGGAATTTATGAAAATTCTCTTGAATTATTATTGAACCGTGATTCTTGAGACCCTCATTTAGTTTGATAACATAAGTAACATATGTTTCCCACAAAATATATTGTCTGTAAATCGAGAAAAATTACAAAGTTATCCTGCTGGCTAAAAAGTCTGGTTGTCAGATGTTCGAAAATGAACTTCTATAATAGTTTGCAAACCTCAAACAAGGAATTTAGCAATCACAGGATATGCCAGTCTGTTTTAATAAAGTTTTGAGTAGAGTTTTTTATGCCCCCGCGACGACATGTAAATACGTCCGTCTGTATGTACAAATTTCCGTCAAGCTTTTCTCAGAAACCGTACATGAGAACAATTTGAAATTTGGCAGGGTTGTTCAGTATCACAAGTTGTATGTCCTAAGCGACTTTCAGACCTGTTGGACAACTACTTCCTGTTTGGGACTGGGCCGATATGAAAATGTGTTAACACAAGTATGAAAATTTCCGTCAAGCTTTTCTAAGTAACCGTACATGAGAACAATTTGAAATTTGGCAGGGTGGTTCAGTATCACAAGTTGTATGTCCTAAGCGACTTTCAGACCTGTCGGACAACTACTTCCTGTTTGCGACTGGGCCGATATGAAAATGTTCTAACATGAGTATGAACATTTCCATCAAGCTTTTCTCAGAAACCGTACATCAGAACAATTTGAAATTTGACAAGTTGGTTCAGTATCACAAGTTGTACGTCCTAAGCGACTTTCAGACCTGTCAGACAACTACTTCCTGTTTGGGACTTGGCCGATATGAAAATGTGTTAACATGAGAATGAAAATTTCCGTCAATCTTTTCTCAGAAACTGTACATCAGAACAATTTGAAATTTGGCAGGGTAGTTCAGTATCACAAGTTGTACGTCCTAAGCAACTTTCAGACCTGTCAGACAACTACTTACTGTTTGCGACTGGGCCGATATGAAAATGTGTTAACATGAGTATGAAAATTTCCGTCAAGCTTTTCTCAGAAACCGTACACAAGAACAATTTGAAATTTGGCAGGGTGGTTCAGTATCACAAGTTGTACGTCCTAAGCGACTTTCAGACCTGTTGGACAACTAATTCCTGTTTGGGACTTACTTTAGCCGGGGCATCCGTGTCCCATGGACACATTCTTCAATTTTTTTAAAATCTTTTTGTGCTGTTTATTTGTAGGACCCTTACCAAGAGATTTTAAGTTGCAGCGGTCATCTTCCATGTCTTCGCTATCTTCTGAGTCTCTGGAAGCAGAACCAGCATCACCAATATCTACAGTTTCAGACAGTTCACTAGATAGTTCTTGTTCAGTGGGTATGTTCATATATTGTGATATATTTATTATTTCTAGGTAATCAGTTATCATGGATTTCATTGGACCTCTAATCCACAAGTTTATTAAAATCAAAATTACTTAATAAATTGTTTGCAGATATTTGTTATTTCACCATATATGGATAGTTGTGACTTAATTGTATTAAAATCTTGCTAATTTGCATACTAAAACAAGCATTACATATATGGCACCTTCCCAGTATGCACGAACAATTCTTGATGTTCTTTAAGTAACTAAACATAGACAAGTTAAGACATGATGCACAGCAGTTATTTTATTTTAATTTCATCTATATTCAGGAGTAGTTTGTGCATATTGTAAGGCCTTAAGTTTTTGGTTAAATAAATTTAGTGTTTCTACATGGTTCTATTCATTTTGTTAATTTGTATGTGTTTTAGGTTAATTAAGCAGCATAAGGGACCTAACTGATAACCTCATACAAAACCTATAGCAGTCTGTAGATAGTCAAATACTGCTAACATCTTCCCCTTAATCATAATCAAAATGGACATCATTACTGGAATCTACTGTAAAGTCACCAAGGGTGGTTATAGGGAAAAATAGCAAAATTTGGGAAAGAATGGACCAATGTAACAGCCCATTATTATTGAATAAATAAAGATGTCTGTGTTGTTTCTCATTTATTTGTATCAATCAGCGGAGAAATATTAATGATTAATCCCAGTTTTCTGTTGTTTATAGCACCATACTTGATTCGATTTCAGGTATAGATTTGATTGAAGGTGACTGATAATTTTTACACACAGATAATAAATAGATGTACTACAGGCATAAAGTATGCATTATAAAATGGAAATGCCATGAAATTAGAAATCTGCCATTGACAAAAATTTTTCGTGTTGATTACATTTATATATATATCATGAGATTTACTAAATGATAACATAATATGAGAGGCTGTTATTAATCCCCTTCCTAACCATCCAGTTCTAACTTATTATAATTGTTGAAGAAATTATCACTTGATTAAAATTCAGTAATATCTTAAATAACATTCAATAACTGTGAACAATTAGGAAATATTGCCAATCAAAGTACCTCAAAATATATAATTAGCATTGTCTGAATGAATGTTGTTTCCAAACACGTCCAAGCATCTGGCATCAAAGCTTTATAACAACAAGATGAATATTTGTTATAAAAAAACTTTATTTATTTATTTATTTATTTATTTATTTATTTATTTATTTTATTTTTCTTAATTTAAGCACAATAATAATACAATGTATATAATGTAACACTAAAGCTGTAATGCAACATACTGTGCATTTGTGAAAGTACTTTTCTTTGTGGGCATCAAATTTTGGAGTTTGGTGAAATTTTTCATGTTTGTGGGTGCCTAAATTTATGGACTGGTGTTTGCTATAACAAAAAAAAATTAAAATAGCAATCAAAGTAAATCATTACACAGAATCCTTTGCACTGTTTATAATAAATATCAACATATAAAGAAGACAAGAAAGTTACATGACAAGCTGTTGTTTATGCACATTGTTATGATTTTACACTGAAGTTTTCATTAGTGGTCATGATTGCATTTATTTTGTAATAAGAATACATCATATTTTAAAAAAAATTATTATCATCTAAATATTAGCCGTAACAACATGGAAATCAATTGCTTATTATACCCCGCAAACTTGTTTGGGGGGGGGGGGAGAGTATAGGAATCACCCTGTCTGTCCGTCTGTCCACATCCCTTGTAAGCGCACCTCCTCCTCAACCACTTGATGATATTTAATGAAACTTAGCATAAAGGAAGAACATTATATGTAGATTTGCATGAAGGATTTTTATTGACCTCAGATATCATTAAGGGGAGATGATTGGACTTGAAAGCGAAGCAGGGGTATCCCTTTGTGAGCGTGCTCACAGACTACGCTTGTTATAAACTCTGTAATTTATTAATTGATTAATTGCCATTAAAATACTTTTAGTCTATGTAATTCTCTAATTGTTATCAAAACAAGCATTGCTAGCCAAAGGGTCATTTTGTGGGTCATCAATGCAGGTGTGGAGTAGCAATAAACAACTGTTACAAAGGTGTAATTTAATGTCATTTTTGCAGCAAAAATGGGCCATGATCGGTATTATGCAATCACAAAATAGGATTGATAAAGTGTGTCATTAATATGCACTAATGAAGATAAAATAAAGCTTATCTTTTAAATATTTTGTTCAAGGAGCAATCAAAATCATAATATCTCAATTATTCACAATTAAACGATATCTTCATTTAATAAAAACACAATTCGAGAATGAAACCTGCTTGTAATCATTAAAGATGGATATTGAGCTACAAATTAGGTATGGATCGAACCACAAAATCATATTTTACATTTACAAATAGATTACCAATCTCTGACATTTTCGTATTGTTGTTCCCATGTTCCAATCTGTTAATGAAGTTTTATTCTTCATTTGATTTATCATTTTGGGTCTGAGGCCTTGATGAAAAGCACAAAAATTGATGCCCCACAAATAAAAAGTATTTCACAGTATTGTGAAGTGACACAATGGCTTATTTTATGGTTTACATTTCCAATTTTCACTGCCAACACCAAGTCTGTGTAGCTTTACTGTAACCCTGGTCCTCAACATAAAAAAATTCTTGTATTAGGGGATTCTGCAAACCAAACAGCTCCAATTTTAATAGTTCGTCTATTATTGATGATGTAGTCTGTCTACACAGACTGGTTTGAGTCTCACAGGGTGTGCTTGACTCCAATCTTTATTGAAAAGGATTGCCAGTTTTCCTACTGAAGGTCCGGTTTTCCTGTGTACAACAGCTTCCACCTTCAATAAAAACTGGATGCCACGATATGATGCTTAGTGAACTTAGAAAAATTGGTATGTTTACCAATATGTGCCAAGTCAGAAATCAGTATCCCTGATACACACTTGTTAGAAAATCCTTTTGATTAAAAGTCCCATTGGTTTTTTAAATTTTAAATAGATGCAGATTTTCCAAATGAATAAATATATTGTCCAAATATGAAAGATGATACACATGTATATATAAGATATATAAGCCCATTCAGGTCATAACCTTAGGTCATGTGGCTTTAAGGACAAACCAAATGATGAGCAGTCTCAAGTTTAGTAGCATTACTGGGTGCATTCCAGTTTGCCGATTCCCAGATTGCTGCATTTAATTTGCAGATTTCTTATTTTTCATTTTTTTCAACCAATTAAGAACAATCATTTTTCATTTTTTCAACCAATTAGGAACAATCAACAAGGTATATTCAAGAATTTTATCGAGAATTATGTGCATTTAGAAAAAATATATAGTTAATTACATTAATTAAATAATTCAATTAATCTAATTGACATTAACAGAATTTAATTTGTTACTTCAAAATATAAGCTTGGGATGTTATTCGTTTTACATCAATATGATAAGTGGATAAATTTCATTAGAGAAAAAAAAAGTTAATTTAGGTCACTGAACTTAACCAACTAGAAAAATTAAGCAAATTAATCACAAATACTTTTAGCGATCTTTCATAATGATGAATTATTAGCTTGGGTCCTTATTAGGGCCCTATAGTGAACAGTCTGTCCGTCCGTCCGTCCGTGCGTCCGAACTAATCGTGTCTGGGCTGTAACTTTTTTATCTTTTGAGGTAGGCTTTTGATATTTGGAATGGTTGATGACCTTTGACCTTGACCTCGAGGTCGGATGGGCCCACAGAGATGGGTACCATCTCACTAATATCTAGTTTATTTTGTAATAATATGAAAAGATAATAATTAGTGATTGAGAAAAATTAATTTAAACAAAAAGAAAATTCCAGCAAGAATTGCATTTAAGTTACTGAACTTAACCAATCTATATTTTACAACTTTACCATCAATATTCCTTATGCATCCAATACCTACAATCATTGAGTATACACCTTGTAGATTGTCAGGGAATCAGCAAACTGGTACTAAACCAAATCACTGGACCGTAAACTTAGTTCTTCCAATAATAGGTTTACTTTTAGAATGTAGTTTGACAAAAGTTTGTAGGTTTAAATTTAAAATGCAATTTAAAGGTGTGAAGGTTAACTTTGAAGTTTTTCCTTTACCTGAAGTTTCATTGCAGATTTGTGGAGCTGTCAGATTAATTGCAGTATCTGGCCATACTGTTATTAATACAGCTAATGTATTGTATTTTTATTTGCTGCTAACGATATTTGGAAGGCATGCAGATTTTAATTTTGTTTGTTTTTATGTTTCTATCTTGGCAAAATGCTACATTACAGAATGGATAAAAAAATCTAAATAAAATAAATAAAATTTCTTTTTGTAGATGATATATATAGTGATATTGAAGATGATGATCGGTTATTAATTGTTGAAGACTCTGAAAAAGAATACGAGAAATTGAAAAATGGAACGGAAAATAATATTGATCATGTAACCAGTATAAACAATGGCATGATATCAAAACCAGTGAACCATAACAACAATGATGTATCAATATTACAGAGAGTTAAATCTGTGGATGACAAAAAAGATACAATTATGTGGATGCATAATATAAGATTACGCAATGATCTCTACAAAGAAATTAAAAAGCCTGGTAGAAGTATGTATTGTAATCATTTGTTACATTTTTCCAATTATTTTAGTGTAATTTGGATAAATATTATTTTAGTGTAATTTGGATAAATGTGACAACATTTATTTCAGCTTACTTAGCTGATATTGTATGTTCTGCAATATTTACCTTACTGCTCTGTGTACAGTCTACAATATTGACTCTTATGCAGTCAGTCGTGGTATTTGTAAGCAAACACATTGATTTCTCATGTCTTTTTTTAGTGTCTAATTTGGGCAAATAAAAGGCGTGAAATATCTTCAATAGCTATTCACTTGGAGCTGTCAGAGTTTCCATTCACTATTTCTTAGGTATCTTAGACTGATCACTTTTGTGTAAAATTATCAAACATTGAATTAAAAGGGAACAAAAGCAGTTTTGCCATGGAAATGCATGTCGGTTACAGTGATTTGTCATATATGTATGGCGACATTACTGAGATTTAAGTAGAAATATTTGAAATATTAAGTTTGGTTTCACTGACATCTTTAACTACACTGATACTTTCATGTTCTTTTTATTTTTCATTGTAGATTATGAAAACATATTTAACCAATTAAACACTGTACAAGGATCACAAGAAATTAAATGTGCTTTTATCAAAGATATTATTCATGAAGCAGGGAGATTTAAGAAAAAAGTACTCATAAAAATGCTTGAACAGTTTGAAAATTCCTTATTGACATCTGAATATAAGAGAAGAAATGGATCATTCAGTAGCTTTTTACCAGCCAGCTGACACAGTGATTTTAATATTGACTGTATTTATTAATAGTGCCCAGGGGTCACCACACTCTAAAAAAGTAGGGAGAAGTGACTTCTCCCTGGCAGACAAACAGGGAGAAATCAGGCCTTGATAGGGAGACTTCAGGAGACACTAGGGAGAAGTCAGGGGGATCGTACAAATAATTAATTTCGCAATAGTTACATACATTTTTCATTATTTACATCAATTTCCAGGATTATTTCTCTTGTGTTTTAAAACCATAACACACTAAGATTCAGTTTTTTTCTTTCTTTTTCATTATAAATTCATGGTATGCAATACCAAACAGCACATAACATTTATCATTAATCAAAGTTATAATGATCCAAATTGCTTCATGGGACACCCATCTACAGAACTTATCATGATGTCAATAATTACTATACATCTTTATTCTTTCAAGTGAAGCTCAAATACTTATCAAAGAAAATTGTTTAAGTACAATACTCTTTGAAAGAACTAAAGTTTGAAACCAATTAAAAGTGTTTGTTTATCAAAAATATTACGATTTTTCATTATGGGCCGTTGTACATTACTTTTCTTCGTTGTTCACTTCCGGTAATTAGTCACATCCGGTAAATAAACAAATGGCGCGTAATACATTTGAAAGACGTAAATCGTTTGAAAATATGTTAAATACGCATATTGTTTGCCGTTTTTTATTGGAATTACACATTTACTGATAAATTGGTAGTCAGGGTGAAGTATTTGGACAAGATTTACAAGTATCTTATGTGAACCATCGGGCGACTTGAGGGAAATGACAGGGCGACTTCGACTTCGCTTTTGAGGCGCCTTAGGGCGACTTCAGGTCCTAGTAGGGCGACTTTGTCGCCCACTTCGCCCAGTGTGGTGAGCCCTGGTGCCATGCCTAAAGATCACTAAAAATAACGAATTTTAAGTATATATAAGGTGTATGAATTTGAATTTTTCTATCCAGCCACAACAAGGTATTTTTTGGTATTTGTAAAAAATTGTGCCCCAGAAATGTGTTTCTCATATACTACAAAATATTGTTCATTAATTTCGTTGGTGAGCAATGATTCTATTTCACCTTCTTGTGGCAGCTAATTTGGCAGAGTTTCTCTAATTGAACAAGAATTTAAAGGGTATATGAACTTTACAGACATTCTGTTTTTCAAGCAATTATTTTTTTTATTGATGTATTTGTTTAAAATGGTTAAACTTTTGTTGAGTTTCTTATTACTTGTGGAGTTGACTTTCTATACTATGGAGTATTTTCACTATTTGTTAATAAATTGCAAGGCAAGAATCACGGATGAAGAGGTTATCTAATAAATGTGTGCAGAACTGAGTTTTCTACAACTATTGTATGATGCCATCTTGGTGACCAGTAATATATTCTGCATATATTCCAGGGGGGGGGTTCCAAGACACAAAACCATTTCAATGAAAGTGCTATTTTAATATCGGTTATAATTCAGCGGCGTCAAATTAGTCTGGGAGTATTATTTGTTTACTAGAGTGACTCATGATGAAGTAAAGTTTTGCTTCATCATATTTTTGACCCAAATAATGCTTTGAGAATAAGAGATAAAATACATATGAATAAAATGAGGTTATGCATTTGCAGAACTAGAAAACCACAAAACATTTCATCTATTAAGTAATCAAGTAAAATAAGAAATATAACTCTTCTGACAATCTTAATTGGCCTTCTATGAAAGTTTTAGTGAAATGTTCAGCTCAACTTTCAGCACAATCCCATTTGTAGTTTTTGAGTAACGCCATGGAATTAATCTTTAATTTTAATTTCCATAGACAAGTGTCTCTGACTGAAAGTTCTGAATGGATAATCAAAGAAAAATATTATTTCTGACAAATTATAATTGTATATATTGAAACCCTGTCAACAGCCATATCGGAACAAAACTAAAATATGAAAAAAATCCAAATGAAATGCAAAATAATTTTTGAGAACAAATTTTTGTGCAGAATGAAGTTAGTTTCATCTTTAAATTTGAAAAACAAAACAGTATACTTATTTGATATAGTGAAATAGAAAATAAAAATTTATTTAGCTTTTTTTATATGCCGTCGATGAGGAACATATAATGGTCCTTAGAATGACTTCACAGAACTGCAATCAGTTGTTAGCCTCATGGTCTGTATACTTTTTGGTGAATTTCTTATTAATCATTATAGATTTGTTTGAGCTGTTTATTTTGATAGATTCAAGATCCCTTTCATTTTTAGTAAATTTCTGATGGGACTTTGTAAAAAATGGAGGGATTTTTTAGTTTTCGTCAATTTTCTTGAAATTTCAGTACTCTTAAGATTTCATTATGTCTTAAGATTTCATTATGTCTAATCAGTGCAGATAGAATGATGCATATATCTTCAGACAGGTGTATCATGTGCTCATCTTGCAGCTGTTTATTCATGAATTTATGGATGAATTGAGCATGGGAAAAATAATTTAACGTTTTTATACCCCGCCACACAAAGTGGCGAGGTATTATGACCCTCAGTTTCGTTCGGTGTCTGTCTGTTCGTCCGTCCCCAGAAGGTTTCTAGATGATAACTTGAAAACGCCTTAAGGGATTTGAATAATATTTTGCAAAGCAGTACAATAAAATACAGGTCAAGTTCAATTTTCAGGATGATCCGAAAAATATTATTGAAGTTTTGCCACTTTATAAATTTTCAAATTTGACAATAATGAAATTTTCTGGTATAAGAAGGACAACTCATTTCTTTCTGTCTCTATATACTAGTATATAGTGGATGTATAGTATAACAGTATAGTATACTAATATATACAAATATATTTAACTATGATGAATATTGTGGCAGGGTATCATTTAATGTCCCATTAGATGCCCTATTTTTATGCCCCCGCGACGACATGTCGGGGGGCATTAAGTTTTACTCATGTCCGTCCGTCCATCTGTCCGTACGCACGTCCGAACAAATTTCCGTCAAGCTTTTCTAAGAAACCGTACATGAGAACAATTTGAAATTTGGCAGGGTTGTCCAGTATCACAAGTTGTATGTCCTAAGCGACTTTCAGACCTGTCGGACAACTTCTTCCTGTTTGGGACTGGGCCGATATGAAAATGTGTTGACACAAGTATGAAAATTTCCGTCAAGCTTTTCTAAGTAACCGTACATGAGAACAATTTGAAATTTGGCAGGGTGGTTCAGTATCACAAGTTGTATGTCCTAAGCGACTTTCAGACCTGTCGGACAACTACTTCCTGTTTGCGACTGGGCCGATATGAAAATGTGTTAACATGAGTATGAAATTTTCCGTCAAGCTTTTCTCAGAAACTGTACATTAGAACAATTTGAAATTTGGCAGGGTGGTTCAGTATCACAAGTTGTACGTCCTTACCGACTTTCAGACCTGTCGGAAAACTACTTTCTGTTTGCGATTGGGCCGATATGAAAATGTGTTTTAACATGAGTATGAAAATTTCCGTCAAGCTTTTCTCAGAAACCGTACATGAGAACAATTTGAAATTCGGCATTGTGGTTCAGTATCACAAATTGTACGTCCTAAGCGACTTTCAGACCTGTCGGGCAACTACTTCCTGTTGCGACTGGGCCGATATGAAAATGTGTTACCACGAGTATGAAAATTTCCGTCAAGCTTTTCCCAGAAACCGTACACAAGAACAATTTGAAATTTGGCAGGGTGGTTCAGTATCACAAGTTGTACGTCCTAAGCAACTTTCAGACCTGTCGGACAACTAGTTCCTGTTTTCAACTGGGCCGATATGAAAATGTGTTAACACCAGTATGAAAATTTCCGTCAAGCTTTTCTCAGAAACCGTACATTACAACAATTTGAAATTTGGCAGGGTGGTTCAGTGTCACAAGTTGTACGTCCTAAGCGACTTTCAGACCTGTTGGACAACTACTTCCTGTTTGGGACTTACTTTAGCGGGGGCATCCGTGGCCCATTGACACATTCTTCAATTTTTATTTATACTATGGTATTCTTTTTATGCCCTGCAACTAACAGTTGGAGTATATATTGTTTTACCCCTGTCTGTGCATCCGTCCCACCAGCTTATTTTGTACATGCTTGTAGATATTTGGCTGATTTTAGGAAAGCAAGTCTACAGTGATATATTACAGAACATGTTTGTGTTTCATTCTGCTCCATTGATTTTTACAGAAATAATGTGCCTAGGTCTGTCAAAATGGCATGCGGGTTGGGGTGGGGGGTGGGGGTTCCAAGACACAAAACCATTTTAATGAAAGTGCTATTTTAATATCGGTTATAATTCAGCGGCGTCAAATTAGTCTGGGAGTATTATTTGTTTACTAGAGTGACTCATGATGAAGTAAAGTTTTGCTTCATCATATTTTTGACCCAAATAATGCTTTGAGAATAAGAGATAAAATACATATGAATAAAATGAGGTTATGCATTTGCAGAACTAGAAAACCACAAAACATTTCATCTATTAAGTAATTAAGTAAAATAAGAAATATAACTCTTCTGACAATCTTAATTGGCCTTCTATGAAAGTTTTAGTGAAATGTTCAGCTCAACTTTCAGCACAATCCCATTTGTAGTTTTTGAGTAACGCCAATTAAAAAAAAATGTAAAAAATTGGCAATTTTCAGAAGCTTACTTGAAGAGCAGATTTTGTAAAAACTTTTCAAGTACTAAAAAATGAAGATCAAGTGAATTTTCAGCACAATCTCATTTCTAGTTTTCTAGTTCGACCAATTACAAATTTTTTACTTTTATAGGTCCAAGGTCAAGGTAAAAATTGTCTTCCGAGATGGACTGTTGTGCTTAGCTTTTTCTTTAGGCTGATTTATTATTCAGTAAAATGTGTTCATGAAAATAAAAACAATGCAACATGGTTGGTTATCATTAATGTCCCATCACATGTAGTTACCCCATTTTTGAGCACGTAATTTGCAAGATTGCACATCAGTGATAAACTTAAGCTTATTAACAGTTTTATTTTCCTTGTGAATGTGAGAAATAAATAAATGTGTTTGTGAACATTGTATAATGTGTCTTATTATTGAATGTGTTTACTACAGATGTGTAGTTCATCCTAGAGAATCAGCATATTTTTTTTTATTTTAAAAGACACTGATTCCATGAAGAAATTTGTTTATTGTTCCATAAATATTTGCTTTTTGAACTAAATGAAGCTGAATTCATTAAAGGTACCATCGACATTTACACTATTATACATATCTCAGTTGATAATTACTCCAGGCCTTCCGACTTCACTGAGAGATCCTTAAGCATTTATAAGTATTGTCAACATCATTATTGGTCCTGATGCTTGTCTGGTAGATGCAATGAAGAACACCTATGTGATTGCTAAGCCAGTTGTGGTCAACGTACTGTACTGATTTTGTCCTTAGTCATAACCAGTTAAAACCCAGCTGAATGTCGGTTAAAGGGGAGAAGAGTGCAAATAGTGGCAGAATTTCACGATAATTTGTTTGTCTCGAGCACCTATCCTGAGTCTTCCAAAACGCTTGAAAAAAATTCCACATGCTTATATCCGGAAATTTTTCTGGGATACATCCAGCTATTCTAGCCTGAAAATAACATAATTATTTGTAAAGCTCTTTTGCTAACCCGAACCAGAGTTTTTGCCTATGTCTAAACAAGTAGCCACTCTACCTTTATATTGCTATTATTTTCCATGTTTATTTCAGAAATATAGATTGTAGGGAATATAGTTAATGACATAATGGGTTTATAGCTGGCTAAAGTAATAATATGTTTATCTCTAAAAATAGACAAAAATGTTAAACATTTGCAGCACGTTTCTTGCATTTTGCATGCAGCAAAATTTGAGTGATTTGTGTTATTAGAAGTGTTCGATGTTTCCTGCCAGATATTGCTTATGCTTTCATATAAGAGAGTAAATATAATGCTCCCCTTTTATGGCTAAAACAATCGAATACGAAATATGTTTTGATACAATTAATCTGTGAGCAGTAATCAATTTCGATGTGAGATAACTGTATATAACTTTTTTTAATTTATGTTTACCCTTCTCCGTCCTTCCGTCCGCAACATAACTTTCGTAACAGTTTTCTCGGCAATTAAATATCACAACCACTCGAAATTTAATATGTGACCCTATGATGTGTTCCTACATTGCGAGTATCGATTACAAGGTCTGTCGCATATCTACTTCCCGCTTATCGACTTGGTTGATTCAATGATGTGAATAGCGGGGGGTATTGACGATATCGAAATCGCAAACTCGCGCACCAGTCCACCGAGAACGAGGCGGTTGTGGGGGTGGGGGTAAGAAATATTTCTGTAATCGTATATTAAATGTGTCGTGTTCATTCGTTTTTATACGAAAATAAGATTTAAAAAACAGGTATGTTATCAAAAAAGATGTCTTCATCAGTAAAAATCAGTGATAAAAATGCAAAAGCAAAGAGAAGGATAATACATATTTTATAATAAGAGAAATCACAAAAGATATTAATTTTTATTTATTTTAAGATTTAAAAATTTTGAAGGAACCGCTGAGCGTTTTTGCTACTAATTGCTGGAATCGGTTCAGTTGGTCCAGATCACGTGTTTTCATGTCGTACCAGGTTTCACATCCGTACAGAATAGTAGGTAGTATTACGAATTTATAATTATAACGATTGATGTAGTATTTACATTGTCACTTTGAAAAATTGTATATAGAATAAACGGTATTTCGACCTTTCCGACAGGCGTTTTGGACTTTTTTCCATGGTTTCACTGCAGATTTCGATACCAATATGTATATGGTTGTCTGTAATGTTTATGGATCTGCTGTTCATTGATAGTCCATGCCTATTTTGCCTCTTTGGAAAACGCATTATCCCGACTTTACACCGCTGCATTGAAATTTATTTGCATATGCTGAACATACATTTAACATTTCTTGAAGTTTCCTTGGCGATGTTGTCAGCAAGACAGGGTGCACAACAGTTTGAATTATTTATACCCATTTTAACACTGTAGGTGCTTATCTCAAGTAGTCCTACACAAGAGCTTTCCTCCAAAGAGTGTCGAAGGCTTTGCGACTATCCAAAAATGCAATATAGACGTGACTCGATCTCAAAGTTAGGAAATATAGTTTTATGTAACATAAAGGACGCAGTCAGACAACTTAGACCCTTCTGAAATCCCTGCTGGAGCCGGCATAGGAAACTACTTTTTCAAATACGTTTAGTACACATGACAACAGACACGCAGGGTTATAGCTGTCCGGAGATTGTTTCGATTTGTCACCACCTTTATGTATCGGAACGATTATTCCATTTTCCCACTTTTTTAAACACTTGCCTGAAAGACAACTGCATTTAAGAGTTTTGTTAAGCATTTTGCAACAATAAGACCACTATGTAATAAATATACACCAGGTAAAAATTATCCGAGTCAAAACGACATAAATTGTTAAGGATTGGGTGGGTCGGTTCGAAGACCTTTAGTGTGTGCGTGTCGAAATTCGTATCGCTAGAAGGCGTGTATAACTGTTCGAAATACTTTGAGAAACCTTCATCAACAGGATTTGGCGTGTTATAAATTGTATTAACTACTTTGATTTTGGGTAGGATTTTCGAAAATTTCAATGTTTCTAAACGCACTTTTGTCTTTTTATAATTGTAATGTGATTGAAAGTGCTCTGGGTCTGCTTTCCGCCAGCCATATTTTTCTCATTTCTCTTTCATGCTAATGTGCATGCTTGACGTCACTGTCAATACGTTTTGGTTTGTTTGTTATAGGATACAATAGGAATAGCAGATTTAGCAGCTTCAAGAAGCGCATTCCCTAGAGTTGAGTACAGTAAGTCAATAGAGGTTGTCAGAAACTAATTTAGTGGGCCAGACAAGGAAGATTGGTATGAATGTATAATGTCTGTGTCAGTCTTGTGCCAGAATGGTAATGAGAGATAAGGTTTAATGTCACAATGCAATGTTCGGTGTAGGGACCAGAAATGCAGAAATTTTGAAATTTTATGTTGCTTATAGTTATCTTTATTGATTTGAGGCCATCTACAACTGTTTTTCAACTTTAGTGCACTTCGCAACCCACTTTATTATGTAAAGCCCTAAACTGAGATGTTAAAAGCTTTTGTAGTCGGCTTTAATTACAAATGCATGTGTATGCTGTTACTTTCAGTCATATGTGTGCTGAATATCTTAGGACTTTAACTTTTCGTGCTGCTTATATCACTATTTTATATAAGCTTTATAACTTATAAATTAAACTATTAAGCTCTGTGCTACATATAACTGCCTGCTTATGATTTTATGTTTTAACGTTGTTCTGTATGTGCTGTATACCTAAGTACTGTTTTAACTATTAGTGCTGTTTAAAACCACTGTAGTTTATTATAGTACAATATGCTCTGTTGATATGTGTTGTCACCGAACGTATAGTTGGTCAGTTGCAAGACACACAATTTGTGCATGTCTCTTTATTTGTTATGGTATATTTCCACTGTGTATATTTCAGTCGGTTGTTAGCGCTCCCTACAGCTCATGTTTGTATATGTACCGACTATAAATTTACTTAATTCCGTCCAGTTACAATTGTCTGTGTGAAAAAGCGCAACATTTTTTTATTGTATGTACACCCTGGGTGGTTCTACCTTTTCTTTGATACACTTATTGATTAAAGACACTAATCTTAATTGACGGTTGCCAGTTTTCCTACCGAAGGTCGGGGGTTTTCTCCGGTACTCCGGCTCCCCCCCCCCCCCCCCACCTCAATAAAAACTGGACACCATGATATACCTGAAAAATTGCTGAAACGTTAAATAATATTAAAAAAAACAAACTTATTGATAACACAATGACTTTTGCACGACTTATGACGGGAAAAGAATAAAAAAATATATCAGTTTAGTATAGACAATATGCCTTAAATCTGTTTATTGATGGCACCCAATTTCTAAACTGAAGATCGTTTAATTGCCAGAACTGGCAGGTATAATTAGATGAATGTAATTTTTTGTATTTGTATAATTTTACCATGTGTCTACATATTTTTTCAAATATATTAATGATAAAATTAAAATACACGAAATTATCTGGAAGCTATAGTTGCACGTCTACGGAATCGTGCTAATACGTTGACGTACACTATACTTTCTACTCTTTACAACCGAGTTACACAATTAGTGTAACGGTACCTTTTCTTGGTATACAGATTTTTGTATTAAACACTCCAACTTTGCACAATCGTGTACTTAATTCCCATATCTTGTAACACTACCTCTAAACAAATATACATTTATGATTGACGATAATCGTAAATGTTTCTTATCATTTGTCAGTAGAAATCTGCAGAATCTAAACATAGAGAAAGGTCGAATTGAGGGCTTGCTACTATGGCACGCCGTAACTACATTAATTTTATACACGATAAAATTGGTTTAACGTCGTTTATACTAATTGTTGTTATGATTGTAATAATCTCATGGTTACTACACTATCTACACATCTTATTTGAACATACAAGTTTTGTAATATATAGTAAAATTTGAAAGTAAAAATAAGCTAGTTTTCGTATTTCATTTGGAGATTCTCAAGGTTTTATATAATCATCGCTTTAACGCTCGTGAATTTATTTCATTTTCTTAGTAACTTTATAAGTTATTTTATTCAGTATGAACGATTTCTAGTAATTATCTAAGATCTTGTTTAGTTTATAATAGATATCTTTATGCATTTTCAAACATGTTTTGTCTGTAAAATCAGATTTATTAAAACAAAAATAAGTAATCTTATGAGCATTATAATATATTTTGAAAATAGATAAAATATAAAAACGGCTTGCTATATTATTGGACAGTGTAGTCGACAGTTTGTTCCTTGTACAAGTTTGATTTTTAATTGACATCATTATTAAGTGGCCCAAAACCAGTTTTGGGAGACTCGTTGTTTTTACGCCGTTTTTTATTATTTTGTCTTCCAAACGAAATTTTGGAAGACCATCTGAATTCAGCGAATTTGGTACTCAAGTAGGGTAGGGTCGAAATTTCCGGTTTCAAAACGACGGCTAATTTACTACATCTGGCAGACATGAAAAAGTCAATTTTGTCCAATTTCAACGAAATTTCATTTCTAGGCATATTTTAGTGTACTGATTTGAATGAAGTACTATCCATGGGGATTTTGGCATCCCAACACAAAAATCTGTAAATTAATTATATGTTTGTTTTAGAAGACAGATTTTCTGCACACTATCGGCATTCCTATAGATAAAAATTGTGTTCCTCCTCGAAGAGTTGTTGTACTCAAGTAAGGCCAAGTTTCTAGAAGGTAAATTCAACAAAGGAAAAGTTTGTTTGTTTGTTTGAATGTTGTTTAACGCAACTTTCAGCAATTTCCCATCTATATCACGGCGTCCAGTTTTTATTGCGAGAGGAAGCCAGAGTACCAGGAGAAGACACATGATCTTCGGTAGGAAAACTGATAATCCTTGTCAATTAAAAACGGAGTTGAGTATACCCTGCCGCAATGAGACACGAACCCGCAATCTCAGTGTTGACAGACGTCGGAAAAGCGGAAAAAGAAGTTCTCCCAGACTTTTAATTCTACCTTGTGGTATATAAATTGTGTGTCTTGCAACTGACCAACTATACGTTCGGTGACTACCTTTTATTTATACATACAGGCGCTTGAGATTAAGGACACTACCAATACAATCAAGTATACCTTTTATTTAGACCACCTTTTTGAGGAATATAACATACTAAACTGTACGACACGCATGATGACTGTAACTTAATGTTATATATAATCATCTGCAGATGATGCTTACATTTAACTCTTGCGTTATGCTATACCTTGCAGCCCGACCAGTATTCCTATCTTGTAGACCGGGCGGTGCGGACAATAATTTTCAATCAGCTCCTGCGTATGGCATTTGCATTTAACGCGTTTCACTCTAACTATGTTAGATCGTGTGGTATTAACATTTTCTAGACAAGTCGATATTGTTGACAAATAATCTAATAAAACAATTGTTGTTAACTTGGTTAATGTCATTTATTCTATAGCCGTCACCATGACTTAGTTGATCGTTATGAAAAATCCATCTCCCAAAGCTTGGCAACTTGTCACATGGTCTTTGTTTCTTGTTTACCGACTGAATTTTTTACATTTTTTTTTCACGGCTCATTTGACATTAAAAGTAGAGCAAAAATTTGATATATAAATTAGCGGTCGTTTTTCTAGCATTATAGAAAATACAAATTACACGCCGTTCATTTACGTTTATATACGTTAACAAAGTAGAATAAACACTGGTTAAATCGTGCCATAAAACACACAAACGCGAATTAAAACAAATGGTATATGGCACTGCAGAACCCATCTGCCCCCTTTTTAATTTAAATTAAGTTTTGGTTTTTTTTCTACACAACTAAACTATTGAATATCAGTAAGCAAAAAGTAAACATGTGTTTTACCTATACTAATAATACTAGTAATAGTTTGTATTGGCATGTGCATGTATTTGTTGTAGAAGCTTAAAGAATTTAGACAAGTATGATGAATTAATTAACATTAATTTCAATAATTTATACGTTTTCATGGAGTACCCGATGAAAACCCCCGACTTTCGGTATGAAAATTGCAAATCCTTGTCAATTAAGATCAGAGTCGAACACACTTTGTCCACATTAAGTCCATTAAAACTCGAACCAGTGTTCACCATGCGCGCACTCATTTCCCGAAGTCCCTTACAATGTTTGTAAAGTTGTCGCTTTGTATTTAGTATAACCTGCAGTTCCTATCCGTTAAAATGTAAGTTGATGATTGGTGGTTTTTAACGTCCTACACTGGTAAATTAATACCCTCGGTCGGACGGTTGTTAGGGTTAGTAATTCATGGACTTCACCATGGTGGTTTTGTCGAAGCCCGGCCTTTGGGATATCTGGTCGAAAAACTCGGCAGCATATGTCCTATACTAGCGGCCAGGCTGCTCCGATGTAACGTTGGCCTACTCCGGTACCCCATATGGGTACCGGGGCGTTTCCCCACTCTGACCGTCTTGGAGCTCTTACATCTGCAGAGTGAATGTAAGTTGTAAACTGCCTATTATTTATAACTATTTATTTTTATTTAAAGTTAAACTCATGAAAGGTCCCTATAAACTGTGTTTGCTTCCTGTTTCTCAATATAGATATCGAGGAGAGAGAATTAATAATATTGTTAATTCACGATGGCATGGATGAGAAACCGTTCATGTCAAGTAAAGCAGAATCAATAAAACTTTAAAATCACATTCGGTCAAATATTATAGTTTAGCTAACTGCACTGATGCAAATATCATTCAATCTATTCAACTAAATCTACGAGACACAAAATTATTAGCCGGCAAGTGGTTCCAACCACAAATCAAATGTGAGAAGTCTTAGAATTGGTTTGAATCTTTTATCATTTTCAGAGCCTTTTATGATAATAACAATACATGTATATGTCAATTTCCGTATACGCTGTAACGACAAAACACATTTTATGTAAGAATTTAAGCCTTTATACATATAGCATATATGAATAAAAACATGTGGTAAAGACTAAGTAAGAAATGAAGTAAACCTCCACAGACACCATGATGAATTCTAATTAGGTGGGAAATTTCGGGCAAAGGCATTAACATTTTTATACAACTGGGACAGTCTATACTAACAGTTACAGTTAGTATAGACTGTCCCTGTATACACTAACTGTTTTATGTGAAAGGAAACGAGAAAGACACAACAGTCTCTTTAGGTATTCGGAGTCGTTTTAAGTATAACATGGATGTAATACATCGAAGTCGTTTTAAGTATTACATCGCAGTCGTTTTAAGTATTACATCGCAGTCGTTTTAAGTATTACATCGCATTCGTTTTAAGTATTACATCGCATTCGTTTTAAGTATTACATCGCATTCGTTTTAAGTATTACATCGTAGTCGTTTTAAGTATTACATCGCATTCGTTGTAAGTATTACATCGCATTCGTTTTAAGTATTACATCGCATTCGTTTTAAGTATTACATCGTAGTCGTTTTAAGTATTACATCGCATTCGTTTTAAGTATTACATCGCATTCGTTTTAAGTATTACATCGCATTCGTTTTAAGTATTACATCGTAGTCGTTTTAAGTATTACATCGCATTCGTTTTAAGTATTACATCGTAGTCGTTTTAAGTATTACATCGCAGTCGTATTAAGTATTACATCGCGGTGGTTTTAAGTATTACATCGCAGTCGTTTGAAGTATTACATCGCAGTCGTTTTAAGTATTACATCGCAGCCGTTTGAAGTATTACATCGTAGTCGTTTTAAGTATTACATCGCATTCGTTTTAAGTTATACATCGCGGTGGTTTTTAAGTATTAGCAGTCGTTTGAAGTATTACATCGCAGCCGTTTTAAGTATTACATTGCAGTCGTTTTAAGTATTACATTGCAGTCGTTTTAAGTTATACATCGCGGTGGTTTTTAAGTATTAGCAGTCGTTTGAAGTATTACATCGTAGTCGTTTTAAGTATTACATTGCAGTCGTTTTAAGTATTACATCGCAGCCGTTTGAAGTATTACATCGTAGTCGTTTTAAGTATTACATTGCAGTCGTTTTAAGTTATACATCGCGGTGGTTTTTAAGTATTAGCAGTCGTTTGAAGTATTACATCGCAGCCGTTTTAAGTCATTACATAATAGTCGTTTTAAGTATTACATTGCAGTCGTTTTAAATATTACATTGCAGTCGTTTTAAGTATTACATCGCAGTCGTTTTAAGTATTACATTGCAGTCGTTTAAAGTATTACATGTATATCGAAGTCGTTTTAAGTAATACATATTAAGAAAAAGAATTTTATTGTCATTTGACAAAATCATTTTTGGAAAAAGAAATTTCTCAAAAATATCATTTAAATGTTAAAGCAATTAACATTATTATTAAAACTTTACAAACAAGTATTAAACAATGAAAATATTTTTTTAGTTGTATTTGATACGATGTTTAGTAAAATAAGAAGCTACTATATTTAATAAAAAAGACGTGTTTTAACAATCATAATATATCAGAGCTGTACATTTTTTATGCCAAAAATGTCGTTGAGGGTACCACATTACTCTTAAGTGTTTGGGTAAAACCTTGACCTTCAATATGATCGGTATTTTTTGTTAATTCAGAATACTTTCGAGTAGGATAACAAATTTTGATATTAAACACATAGAAACAATTTATTCGTGTAATTTGTGTTCTGAAACTTTAGAGGTAATTACTGCCTTCTCGGTTGACATTCAGATTTCAGATCAACTCTACATTACATATCACAACGAAACATTTTGACCCGGATTGAAACATGTTCTTTTTTTCATGTTTTCTGATCCACGCACGCTTCTAAATTTCTACTCCAAGATCCCATGCATGTATAATCAAGGAAGAACAATAATGTCGATATAATACTTCCATGTTATAACCCTTTCTAACGCCTTTTTAAATAAACCAGTTATCATTGTGTAAACTCCGGCGACACTGTCACAAACCAAATAAATTCCGAAAGACGTTTTTGTCAAGTGGGTGTGTGAGAGTCGCCAGAGCTATACATGGTGGTTCTAAAAGCCGATCTAGACATCAAAATGTGCACAGGCGGGACAGGGTAGGAATGTAATAAAACATAGTTCCAAAAGGAATCTAGGTTCTGTAGACAGTAATAGAAAAATAAACAAAAAGAAACCCAATGTTGTTATTTTTTATTTGAAATCTCACTCGATTTAATTAAAAACACACGAATACTGTAAGAAGTCCGCTAAAAGGAAATATCGATTTATCTGAGAAGTTTTTTTATCATATCAAAAGATCTCAAAACACTTAAAACTCAAACTCAAAACACACACACACAAAATAATAATAAATCAAAAAAAAAAAATTACAGCACGAATAGAACTTTGTTGGTATAACTTATGTCTAATTTTTTTATATTTGCTATAAAATATGATAATTGTAAATCTAAAATAAAAACTTATAAAAAAACTAATTTTTAATGATCAACTGACATTAAAAAATGAAAATGAAGACTTAAAAAAGACATCTGAGGTGAAGTAAATCATTTACTTTCACTTATATCATAATTTCATTTACCTTCAACATCCAAAGCAATATTATTTATCAGACAAGTTTAGTCGGCAGAAATGGTTGTACAGAAATATACCTTTAATGGGTTCCCAGATTTTCTTAAAGAGGACACCATATCATTACGTTTATATTACTAAAATGACAGTAATGGCGTTCCATACATATTTGTGTGCATCCTTATCGCAACATTTTTGTATTGACGCGAATTGTACACGACATTCTTTATTTTCAGCATTACCACAGGCGATATTATGGATGAAACATCGAAGCATTACAACCCAAATCCGATTATAAGCAGCAATCCAATTTCAACGTTGTTTTTTTGGTAAGAAAATTTTAACACATTTGTTAAACAGATTTATTTGTTAATAGACGATGGGCCGTTTTGGTCAAAATTACTTCATCGTGAAGTCACGCTTTATAACGTCCAAACTGTATATTTTTGTTCGCAATTATATCTTCAAACAGAAATAAAGAAATATAATATTTGTATTAAAAAAAAAAATGTGGGGAGAATCGGAACATCCCCTCCCCCCCCCCCCCCCAAAAAAAATAAAAATAAATAAATAAAAGATGAATTTGTCTTTGTCCTATGGGGTCCTACAAAAATGTACCTCGGGTACATATTGAATACTAAAATGTTCGTCGCCGTTTGTTTTGGCGAGAAATTGTACCTTGTGTAAATTAAGGGTATACCAGATCTAAATCTCGTTGGCAGTGATCCAAGTATTTTTGCGTGACGATCGCGACGTAACAGATTCATAAAATAGTTCTAAATGGAGATCACTTACGCTGAATTGGTCTTATTCTTACAATTTCTCAGTCGCAAAAACAAACGGCGAGGTACATTTGTGTATACAAGTGTATACCAGAGGTACATATTTTATACAAGTATGTACCCGAGGTACATTTTTGTAGTACTTACCCCATACGACAAAGACCAATTCAGCGTAAATAAACAAAAACAGACTATTTACATCGTCATTATTGGTACAGTCAAAGTAATCTTAATAGAATTATACACACTTAAATGTGTAACCCGATTAATCATTGTTAATTTATCTTTGATCTGACTTCTTCATGCCGAAAAAAACTGATGGCAACATTACTCAACGTTGCTTACAAAAATACTGTGCCTCTTAAGTTTTACCAAAATGTACAGTTTGCGAACGTTTGATTTTCAAAATAACCAATAGGGTTTGAACAAACAACGGTCATTTTAAATGCCTGCTGTGTAAAACCCATTAATATATAAAACCGTTCAATTATATGTACATGCCGCGTGATAATTTCTATGGAGAATTGTTACCTAATATGTGTATATGTGTAATATTTAAGTTGCACTTACAGGTGGCTGAATCCATTATTTAAAACTGGATACAAGAGAAGACTGGAAGTCGATGACATGTTCAATGTCTGTGATCAGGATTCGTCAGAGGTACTAGGAGACAGATTAGAAAAGTGAGTAAATAATTTAGAATTTAAAACAACATATGGTTTACAAGCACTATATTCTTTATGGTTTACTTTTCACAGTAGATGATCACTGCTCAAATGTGCAATATTAAGTTTCTTTATTAAAGCTTCTCTTGTACAGATAGTATGCAATACAACACAGTTAGTTATACTGCAGAAATTTTAATGTGTCTTTTCATTTCGTTTTATAATGTTAAAATTAATAAAATGCCAAAATTATATATCCCATTATATGACTGTTATCAGACCGTTTACTGTACACTTTTAATTATGCCCGTGATAGTCTTCCTGTTATCCAAATGAGACTAGATATTTGTCATACATATCTTGGTTTTTATATCCCCACACAAAGTGTAGGGGTATTATGTGATACCCTTTTTATGGATATGAGTGTCCGCTCGCCTGTTTCTTTTCTCTGTAATATCCAGATAATACTTGAAAACGCGTCAACAGATTTTGTTTAAACTATGCACGGCTGTCAAGTATTGTCACACACTCGAATTTCGTCCATACTCGAATTTCGGCTATTTCCATTCATTCAGCAATGTAAACAATCAACCCAAGGCTACTTTCAAAATATCGTGCATTTATTGCTCTAACCAAATGACTTCTAAATAATAAAATATAAAAATTCAACGAAATTAATGTCCGTTTAACCGACACACTTTCATCGCCGAAATTCGGGTGTACTAGTATACTATAAAATGACGATTTTCAGTACAATTTCAGCAATTTCAGTACAATCTAATATGTAGCTTTCGACTCACGCCAATTCAAATTTTTGGTCAATAGTTAGTTATTGGGGTTCAAATGATAACTTGAAAATGCATCAACAAATCATGTTTAAAATTTGCTATAAAACGAAGATCCAATTAAATTTTCAGCACAATCCAATTTGTACTTTTCGACATTGGCCAATATATTTTTGGTCAACAATTTGTTGTTTCCGGATGCTAACTTGAAAACAGATTTTGTTTAACTTTGCAGGGCTATTAAGTACTATAAACTGAAGGTGAAGTTTAATTTTTATCACATTATAACACTGGACCATCAGACAAAGCAATTGTGTTGTAGTAATTATTTTTTTCATTTGTTAGTAGCATTAAACTACTTCATGTGCAAATTAATATCAGTATCTAATGATACTATTTGAAATTAAATCTGCAGTAAACAGTATTGAATGTATGGGACTCAAACTAGTATGTACGTTGATTAGGTAACTGTTGTCTCCATTTTTATATAAACAATTTTTTTGGTTTTAGGGAATGGAATAAAGAAATGGAAAAATTAAAAATTGGCGGAAAACCTAATTTATTGAAATGTTTGATTCGAATGTTTGGCGTGAAATATTGCTTATTAGGCATTTTTGTGTTTGTTGAGGTAAGAAATCCTTTGATTTATTGCTTTATTTACAAATCGCTTTTCTTCAAAAAATGCTCAGTCTTTACAGCTGTACATCTTCAATATAAAATGAATCTAAATATTTTGTTTATTTATTGTTTCTATTATGGTTATACACGGTATTGTGTATTTTCAGGAGCCTAGTTATACTAGTCTCAGGTATTTTACTGTTGTTAAAAATATCTTGGATACCTCAACATTTAACTGACATGACTGACAGATCCAGATTGTTTCTTTAACATACCATAATAAATAACCACGAATTTGACAGCTAACAATAAAATAATTTAAGACGATTGATAAACTATTAGAGGCATATTTTATATATCGGGTTAATTGGATGAAAAGGTATCTATTTGTATTTATGTTAACCTTCGTAAAAATCTGAATTGAGGAATAATTTAAGTATATTTATAAAACATAGTATAAATCTATTTTCAAGTGCACCTACTACCGTAGCACCTTGATATATTATTGATCCTAACGTTTGTTACATTATTAGAATGGTTCATTTACAGGAAGGAACCAAGATTGCCCAGCCGTTACTACTTGGTCAACTGATCCGTTTCTTTACTCCAAAATCAACTATAAGCAGAACACAAGCATATTTATATGCCTTAGGTATCAGTGTATGCGCTATTATCTTAGCTGTATTTCATCATCCATACTTTTTTGGGGTCCAACGGCTTGGTATGCAGTTACGCGTTGCCTGTTGTTCACTTTTATATAGGAAGGTAAGAAGTCTTATTGTACATCCATTCATTTTTCGTAGATTTTGGCTTTTTTCTCGTAGAGAGAAAAATTAATAATTAATCCAAAAAGCTATCGAATAGTTTACTGAAATATGTAAACTCAATATGCAGGTGATGTTGAAATGTTGATAAACTTAAATGTGAAGTTCCCACATGAAAAGTTGAAGTATCATCGTTTGTCATCACATTTGGATCAAAACTGGTCATCTGTCAATTTCTAATTATGGAGGATTGTACACAGCATCATTAAATATTATCTGTAATACAATTAAGAAAAGTAATTTGCAATCAATCTAAGTCTTTCACCATAACCTGTGTACCTATTTCATTTTTGGGACCTTAGTGGCCGGGTAGTTAAGGTAATTCGCCGACTACTATTGATCATGTGTCTGTCAACGCTGAAGTTGTAGATTTGACTCTCAGTGTGGGCTTTTTACCAGGTATTCCAGCATTCTCCCCAAATAAAAACTATATACGCCACAATATAGCTTAAAGTGGCGTTAAATCTCTTTTAACCAACCCATTTCATCTTTAAAATCATCAATATTTACAGGGTTAGCGTGATTCGTCTTTTTTGTATAGAAACATACATCTTTGAAATTTTTGCAGTGTTTGCGTCTCAGTAATGCGGCTTTAGGACACACAACTACTGGACAGATTGTTAACCTCATGTCTAATGATGTCAATAGATTTGATACGGTAAGGGCGTCATTAACTGCACTTTATTAGTTTAATGATAATTTTATTAAAAATTTAAGGTAAGCACAAACAAGTATGTATGTACGTCTATAGCTCATATTGATCGATGAAAGGGAATTATATACTGATATGCGGAGTTGTTTTTATATTCACTGCCGTTTTAGGGGTACACAATTCCCTAATTCACGAGGGTACTGTAATAAATTAAGGAAACTATGATCTACTTAACATTAATTTTGTCACACCCCTCCTTTCAGTTTATTATAAAATATCTTTATTGTCAAATAAATCACATTTAAATGATTCGTGACAGAAAACAAAATAAAGAGCAAAAAAATAAATAACGACAAAATAAAGTCGACGAGTCTCCTATCCTCAGTTCAGGCAAGACTCTGAATTTGCAGGAGAGAGTATGCTGCAAATTTTTTCCGATTTTTACGTTGTTTTGTGTGTTATTATTTTTAAAACTCATAGGTAGAAACTGAAAGCTGCAAACAATGATAAGTAAAACAGTGAAAATTCACTTAATGGTTGATCGACTTGTAATAGGAGTTCGAGCCTCGGTGGCTGAGTGGTTAAGATCGTTATCTACCGATCATGTGGTCTGTCAGCACAATTTTGAGTCGGCTTACTGCGGAGCAGGATGTGCTAGACTTCAATCTTAATTGGCAAGGATTGCAGGTTTTCACAACGTAGGTCGGTGTTTTTTCTTCAAGTACTCCAGCCCCTCCCCCCAATACAAACTAAAAGATCTACATCCCCTTTTTTAGACCATAATTGTCATAATACTTCTTATAGTAATTATTTCGGTTTTATTTATATTTTTCGGATTTATAGTACAGTTTTCTGATGTCTTAAAATATAATGACAAAGAGGTCTCAGCAAGACCTCCATCCTCCCAAGTGAGGTGTCGATCTACAAATAAGAAACCATGACCAAAAATGTTAGTTGATTATTTATAGGAGTTATTTTTGCTCTTAAATTACTATTTTTCTGATATTATTTGCTTTTATCTTGAAAACTATAATATATCACACTGTAAATATCAAGCCAATAGCTTTAAATAAGTCACAATATTTCTGTGATGGAGGTATCGTCAAAAAATGACTATTTTTCATGTGTAGTCTTAATTTACAAATTATTCTCTAAAACTGTTTAGCTAATTTTCACGAAGTTGGCATTTATCATCTTTGCGGTGTCTGTTTTTAAGTTTGTGATTTTACCAACAATGTTTTAGTGACTAAAAATATAGGTAAACTCATCTCCATTGAACGACTGTCCAAAATCGTCAACTTATTTTTGATAGAATTTCTTGGTCTTTAATCACCATCTTTTAAAATATTTCAATGTGACTTTGGCTGTTATTTTGAAAATTATAATATGTAGCAAAAAAAAAATTATTAGCAAGACTCTTCATAAGATGTACCAATAAATGAACCGTTCAAAATCCTCAAAAACTCTCTCTTATATGAGTTGTTCTATAAGTGTTTTTTGTATACTCTCAAACCTAGGATAACTCTTTTGCTAATTAAAAATAAAAAAAAAAAAGTTTTCTAACCGAGATCTGACATGCTCTATAAAAATGAGACATTTGACAATGAAAACAAACATCTTCTTTAAAAAATGTTTGATGAATTGAAGTTATATACATATAAAAGTGAACAAAAATGATCTTGAATAAAGGTGGCTACATTAAATTATGGTGATGTATATATGTATGTTTATAGCTGACAAATTTCTAAAAGTGGCGTTAAACACTATTCAAACAAACAGAAGCAAGTAATTATATTACTATTTGTTCTAAATGATCGTTTGAAATGTGTAAATGTTTTACAGTCTATTTTATTTCTACATTACGTATGGATTGGTCCAGTTCAGGCTATCCCAGTGCTTATAATATTATGGCACGAGTTGGGACCATCTGCATTGGCAGGATTTGGAGTTCTTCTTTTACTGGTGCCTTTACAAAGCTATATGGGAAAACTTTTTTCTAGATACAGGTATAGTGTATTTTGGAAAAATTTTGACCGGGTTGCACGTATAGTATGGTGAAGCAAGGGGGTGGGGGTGTACGGAATTCAACTCTTCCTACATCTTTTACGTCACAGAAAGATTTCACATGTATTTAAGTTGTGCACCTGGTATTATGGACATGTTCGAGGATTTTTTCCCTAATTTTCCAGACTTAGTCAATTTTCATAACATTTGCATAAAAAGCGGTACCTACTACAGGTTTCAACCCAGATCTCTGAAACTTCACAGAAAGATTGTGCATGTATTGAAGATATGAAATTTCATTTCTCTTAACATGGAAATTACGGAACTTAATGTCCTTTATTTGATGTCCGTCATTGTTAAATCAACCTTTGATGTATGTAATTTTATTACACTATTTCCGAGTTAATCACAGGGTGTGTACATCATATAGGAAATATTTACCTCTCAATAAACAAAACAGCTAAAATACTTGAATACGTATTTCTCATATCTTCAAAACTTTACAGCTTTATGATCGATCTAAGTGTGTACAAACAGTTCAAGATGGTCATAAATAAAAATAAAATGTCAGTCTGTTTAGCTTTTGTTAAATAAAACTACCCTTCGTAGTGATAATTCTGATTCCTTTGAAACTTATAAGGTTAAATACTATAACGTTACAATATTAAGGGAATGCAGGGCAATGAGTTTTCTTTAGATTCGCCATACAGTTAGGTTTTTTATACAAGTTATCATAATTCAAAAAGCTTATTTTCGAGGGGTTGAGCACTGAAAATTTAAATTTTCTAATAGATTATACAGCGAAGCGAATAAAAAAGCTCCAAAATAAAAGCTTACAAAAATTCTGTCCAATAAAATTTTAAGAATTTTTTATACAATGTCAAGCAATTGGTATACATTTTAGTGATGGAAAGAAAAATAGGGGTATCTTTAAACTGGTCAAAAAGTGCAAAAAAAACACGTATTTTTATGGTCAAAATTACCTCTCATATTTAAAATGTCATTTTCGTTGTTTTTGTCAATACTGAACTCATTTATGCGAACACTTTTTATTTCAACCACTAATAATATAAGTATAAGACCTTCATTATTTTTTTTATGAATTTATGGAAATTAAGAGTTAATAATGAAAGAAATTATTATTAAATTTACCATACATGTTCTATCTATTTTGAAAATTTACGAAAAATGTGTAGCAAATGTGTAGTCTTTGACCGTTTGTCTGTACAATATCCGCTTGACCAGTCTATTCCGCTGTTATATTTTTCAAATGATTCATAATTTTAGGTATAAAACAGCTTTACACACAGATGAACGAGTCAAAGTTATGAATGAAATTATATCAGGAATGAGAGTCATCAAAATGTATTGTTGGGAAAAACCATTTGCTGAAATTGTCAGAAAGATAAGAAGGTATGTCACTAACATGTTATAAGTGTTAATGAAACCATTTATGTACAAAATCACCGTTTACAAGAATTAATTATATTACTTTTAATATTCATTTCCACAGTTACAATAATGGCAATATCGATACATTTATATCCTTACAGACAATACAGTGCTAATTATAGAAGGTACAGCTAGGATATAAGATATTTTATTTGCAAATCACTGCGCCTAATACAGAGCATATTAATCATAAAGATGTACAATGAAGTAAAGTTAAGAGAAATAAGTAAACTTGTAGCATTTGTTTGATTGGTAAAATTATAATGAAATAATAATTATATATACTAGTAATGCACATAATGATATAAACCAATGAGTAAAATAAATAAAGTAAACTAAATGACAGCAAAGAGCTATAAGTTATAACCCACAATATACTTCTTGGGGGAAGCACACTATGATCCTATAGTTATTCATTTATTATTTGGTTTCTAATATTAAAAAAGGTTGATGTTATTTTAAATAATAATTTTTTAAATCATCATCTTCTGCCGACATGAGCCAAATAAATTTTTGTCAGGAAGACCTTTAAACATTCTTATATCTTTTGGATATAGAGTTGAAAAAGTCTTTAGGTTCATTTTCATTTTTATATAATTAGTAAAAAAGTGTAATTCGTCTGCAAGATTTGAATTACAAACTTTACATACACGGTCTTTAACTTATAATCCTGTATATCTTTTTCAATACTAAGGTCATGGTCTTTTATTTTTAATTTTGCTCATATTTGGCGTTGTGATTAATTTCCAATACAAAAAGGTACTTTTCAATTGCAAATTTAGATTTAAAAAGTCTGTAGTTTCTAAGTTTATTCCCCCTTTTGACGATCTTTCATCATTGTAAAGGTTCTCTTTCCAAATAGTAAAAAAAAATTCTGTAACAGCTGTTTTAATTCTTTTAATTATATAATTGACTTTAAAATGTGAATGATTATTAAAAATATAATCTAATTTCAAGAATTTAAATATATCTTTTATACATCTAACCCAAGATCCTTTTTTATTATTTGACATTTCTGCACTTAGTTTAAATGCTTCATTTAGTAGGTGTTTGAAGCAGTTTCTAGTTTAGTAATATGACACCAATATTTACTTAAATTTATCAATATAGAAAATAAAATGGGCATATTTCCTAATTCTCGTCTACATGCATTGTTAAAGGATTTGGTTCTCACACCAAGAATTGTTTTACAAAATTGAGTATGTAATTTTTCTAGAATATTTGAATCTATCTCCTTTTTTAAATATATTTCTTTAAATTATTTTGTTTTAATGAGGAAAAAGTTCCCAAGACATCTGAGCCTATAGGTTTAATTGTGTGGTTAAATATGTGAAGCATAACTTTAGGATTTGGAGTTATGTTTGGAAAAGTTTTTCTTAGTTTCAAAAGTGCCTTAAATCCTTTATTGTTAAGTTCCTTATTTCTCGGATGGTTAATGAACCCGATGGTGTAAAAACAATGCCTAAATACTTGTATTTTTTGGACATTTTCCAGTAATTAATCATTATATATCTTATTTTTACATTGCTCTTATGGCTAGGTTTGTTGAATACCATTACTTTTGTTTTTCTTATTGTGTTGTTCATTTCCCAATCATAGGAGAACACATTTAAAGATTAAACACAATTTTGTATACCCTTTTCTGTAAATGACAGTAATACTACATCATCTGCATACATTAATGCATTTAATTTATTTAAATTTAAAAGTACTGGGTCTCATGAATATTTATAATATTCTGTAAAATCATTCATATAAATGTTAAATAAGGTAGGGCTTAGGTTATCGCCTTGCCGTACACATATTCCACAGTCAAAGAAATCTGATCTTACATAATCTACTTTAACACAGGCCTGAGATTTTTCATACATACTTTAAATGATATTGTAGAAATTTGATCCTACTCCTAATGATTTTAGTTTCTATAAAAGATGAGCATGAGACATGGAGTCAAATGCCTTCATAAAATCGACAAAGCAGGCATATATTGGTTTATTATTTTCTTTTATATATTTTTGTATTAATGTTTGTAAAACAAACATATGATCACTGGTTCGACCCTTCAACAAATCCAATTTGTTCTTTTTCAATATAAATATTCCTGTCTTTAATAAATTTTGTCAGTCTATTATTTAAAATTTTATTAATAACTTTTCCTATATTATCTCCGATTGCTATTCCTCTATAGTTTAATTGGTCTGGTTTAGATCCAGATTTATGTAAAGGAGTAATGTAGCTTATACCCCCATGGCTTTAAGTACACATTATGAGAAATAGATTAAATAGTTTTTAGGGCTGTATGTAAGTAAATTTAGCTACTTTTAATCATTTCATTAGAAACTTGAGAGAAACCTGTTACCTTTGAATTTTTAATTCTTAGCTCACATGGTTCGAAGGTCCATGTGATCTTTTGCCATCACTTGGCGTCCGTCGTTCGTCGTCTGTCGTCCGTCGTTCGTCGTCCGTCGTAAACTTTTTCAAAAATCTTCTCCTCTGAAACCACTGGGCCAATTCTTTTCAAATACAATCATCCTTAGGGTTCCTAGTTTCAAGTTTGTACCCAGGGTGTTGATCAACAGACAAATATGACCGTTGTTACTAAAAATAGAACATGGTGGTCAACACAGGTTTTTGATCATTATCTCAAAAATTATAATAGCTATAGAGAAAACCGTTACTTTTGATCAAATTGATCAGCACATTAAGGTCTACAATAGTTGCTATTAGTGTGAAGTTGTGTATTGGCTTCTTGTAGGAGTTATTGCCCTTTATTGATGATTTTTGACCAAATTTTTGGTATTTACAATATAACCTGAAAACTATAAGCGGTAGAGTGAAACTGCAAATGGCAAAAATGATCAGCAATAAAAGCCCTACAATTCACTTGATTGGTCTGAAATTGTCAGATGACTCCTTATATGAGTTATTGCCCTTAAATGGCAATTTTGTATGAAATTTTCCGTTTTTGTCCTGTAACTTTAAAACTATAACAGCTAGAGTAAAACTGTAAATAGCAAAAATGATCAGCAATACAAGCCCCACAATTCACTGTTTTAGTCTGAAATTGTCAGATGACTCCTTATAGGAGTGATTGCCCTTAAATTGCAATTTTTTATGAAATTTTCCGTTTTTTGTCCTATAACTTGAAAACTATAGCAGCTAGATTGAAACTGTAAATTGCACAAATGATCAGCAATAAAGGCCCTACAATTCACTTGATTGGTCTGAAATTGTCAGACATCTCCTTAAATAAGTTATTGCCCATAAATTGCAATTTTTTATGAAATTTTCAGTTTTTGTCCTGTAACTTAAAAACTATAGCAGCTAGATTGAAACTGTAAATTGCACAAATGATCAGCAATAGTAGCCCTATAAATGATTGCTTAGTCCAAAATTGCAAGATGACTCTTTATAGGAGTTATTGCCCTTTCATTATGAATTTGGACAAATAAACAGTTTTTTAATTATAAATTAGTCTATAACACACCTACTAGTAGAGTAAAACTGTAAATTTCTAAAGTACCCTAAAGGACAATTCCTACAAACCATTTAATTTTCAGAAATTGTCTGATGGCACATTATAGGAGTTATTGTATTTAACTAAAATTTTTGAAGAAATGTTTAGTTTTTGCACAGTAACTAAAAAGCTATAACAACTAGACTGAAACTGTTAATTTCAAAAATTTAAATATAGTCATATGAATTCCAGGTGAGCGACTACAGGCTCCTGGGAGCCTCTAGTTATTGCTTTGGTTATTTTGGAATTTTTAATTTTATAGTCTAGTTCGTTAACAATTTTATCATTTTCTAATGCTTTTAGTTTTTCGACGATCAATTGATCCTGGTTCTGAACTATGCGAGTATTAAGCGTTTTAAATTATTTAAACCAATCATCTACATAAATGTTTGACTCTGCTTTGTTTAAATTACTTCATTTTTAGTTGATCTAAAAGTGCCCAATACGTTTTAGGATTTTTCTCATGTAATGCTTCTAATTGTTCAATACGGTTTTGCTTATATTTTCTCATTTTTGTACTTCTAATTTGTCTGGTTTTTCAGATTTTTAAGAGCCCCGAACAATGGGATCTTTGTTATATTGTCTAATACAACTGATTTATGATCAAGATCTTTTTCCGTGTTTTTAAATCACTATCATACCAGGGATTTTTCTTTTTACGTTTTTGATAAGAGTTTTAATTTTTTTTCTTATTTTAAGTATTCTTTTTTCTGCAGAGATCTATATATTGTTAAGGTCTTCAGCAGCAGTGTTAATACTGTCAGAGTCATATGATTATTAATAAATCTATCTATCAGAGATTGTGAAACATTCGAAATCAATTCAGTTTGAAATTTTAATGTGGAGTTTTCATCCCAGATAAATTTCTGGCATGTCCACAACTGAAGAAAGTTTCTTTTTCAGTATTTAGAGAGCATTTAATCAAACAATCAGTTTGGAAATGATCAGAAAGATAAGCTAATTTGCTGCCCGCGAAGAGCGGTGAGCTCTACGGCAATTACGTGTCATGTGATCAAAATGAAATCAAGTGATCAAAATCTGCTTAATGCTGATATTGATTTTTTTTTTCGTCCGGAAGTTGATATCGTCAAAAACTGGAACAAAGTGAATGAAGAAAAGTACTAAAAATAATGTTAAGAAAGACTTGAAAATACAGTTGACATCTATAAAATATAAATGTTATATTTAAAATTTACAACAAACATTTCATACAATTGTTTTGCAATCTCTAAATCGATCTTTAATCAAAGATCTGAAGGTCTTCAAGGGTCGGCTGGGCTGGAATACATAAAATGACCATCAAATTTGGGCAATCAATAACTCCTATAGACATATTTGGAAAAATGGCTAAATCGAACTTGACCTCTGTTTTGTTAAATAAACAAAATATAAAAAATTCAAAGTGGTGTTTAAGTCAGAATGCGAAAGTATTAAACCAGCAAATTCAAATCCTTTTTTTGCATGTTTCGCCTTTATGAGTTTAGATAAATTTACAGAGGAAGTAATATATTTTACAGTTTAAAAAATCTCCATTTTCAAAACGTGTACTTTAATTTACCACTTTTGACACCTAACACAATTAGTAAATTTTATTAAATTGGTATCGTTGGTGACATTTCATTAACATCTGGAGATTGTTTCAAGTCAAACTGCATCCTGATATCAGTGTTAATAAACGTATACGGATGAATATCTGTACTGTATGACATATTTAAAATCAAGACAATGAAATCAGAATGAAACAATATGATAAAGACAGACATCCACTGTCTTTTAACACTATATATACTTTTTAAATTACCCGCCGACATCATTGATGCAATGATATTAATTCAATCCAAACAAAGACTACATATAGAGTTTCTGATCAAAACAAGTAGAACATTTTATTTAGAAAATTTTAATTTCATCAAATAATTCAATTCATTGTTAGCAGCTATTTATCTTTATGAGTGTTGCGCAAGATAAAGCGAACTATATTATGCGGATGGTATGCATTCATTTGCGGTTGTGAGGTTTTTCTATATTCTTCAAATTTTTCATGCCGACGATCGCAATGGGTCTGGCTGATAAATCAGCCGACCCAAAAACTGACAATCAAATTACACTTCATTTAACGTCACAGTTACATAACCTGGTCTCCTGGTGCAATATTTTTCATTGACGCAAGCTTCACTTCAAATATAACACCAGGTCAGGACCTCCGATATAAGCATTTTCATTGGTTGATAATATGACGCCATTTAATATCACATGCACATGTCAATTTTTGTTTAAGCCGGGAATACATTTTTTTATCAAATTTAAATATAAATTACTTTATAACTTTACGTTTAAATTTTGAAATCTCAATGTAAACTCAGCTAAGAAATGTAAACAATGAACGTCATAAAGAGAATGACGTCACAATACGTTCGGTCTACTTGAACTTATCTGTATTACAAAATGGTTAGTCTAGAGAATGCCCGAACGTCAAATTTCAACGCTCTCACCGTTGAAATCTAATGCTCATGACCTGACGTTATATCCGAAGGCCGCTTAGGCTAAAGAGGATATCATCGTCAGGGTACCAGAATACACAGTTACAAAGAAAGACGTCACGTGACTACTGGAATTTAGAGGCACTTTTAGGGTCATAGGAAGTAACGTCAATTATGAAATGCACATTATATATTGATAATTAATGACTATATTGTCTGTGCTCGCATTTTGGCAATGCCTACTCCATATTAAGTTGTTAACTTTAAAATAAACAACTGAAGAGAGCATATCTTTAGATATTAACATATAATCCACTGTGCTTCATGTACTGCCCATGGGCTGATAACATGTATTGGAGCCTAAAAGATCTCCAAATGTCCTACCATTTAGAATTTTAAATTACAGAGATACATAAATCAATGAATTGCTTTCCTCTAGCAGTTAAAATTGTATCCTTATTTAATATTTTTAATAGATTAAGTCAAGTTAATAGTTATAAAAAAATGGTACATCTCAATCTGGTCTAAAGTGTTTGCAGTCCTTGCATTCAGATCTCCAGCTAAAAGGATTTTTTAGACTCTGAATAATCTCTAGTACATCATAGTGTAACTTTTAGAATAACTTGGTTTTTCTGAAGGATCATAAACAAAGCATCTTGAAATCCAAAAAAGTTTTTGTTAAACAACAACCAAATGAAATTATTAGTACTATAATTAAAAAATCTAACACCTGTTCTTATATTATTTTTCACATTTATTGATAGTCCGCCAGATTTTCCTCTAATGAAATGTACTGGGCTTGAAAAGTTTTGAAGATGTACAAGAATAGTCATTAAAATTTGACGATATTGCGATATTGGAAAAAAAACCAATATAACACGATTCTGATTGTGCTAGATTTGTAATAAAATTCTCAATCATTTTCATATTATTGTACTAGTATATGTTATAAATATTATTTCAAATAAAAAGAACTCTATTACTTTCATAAAGAATTTTTAAAAAGAAATCATGACATTGTCTATCTATTATGTGAGAAGTAATATATATATATTTGTTCCTGATGGTGTAGTATAAGATTAAGTTTTTAAATCTTATTTAAATGTGTTTAAACTTGTTAAACTTTACTTAGGAATTGTATATATATAGAAATATTTCTTCAAATTATGTAAAACCACAGACATATCATAGTCATTCTCTCGCCCATCCATTGTGTTATTTTATTCTAAACCTACTTTCGGGTTAAGCGGAATCCACGTTTGCTGCTAATATCTTGTTGGATATATATTGTACCAGTCACACTACACCGCATAGCGTTAACGGACACCAAACGCAAAGAAAATGCGGCTGAAAGTTATCCGGTGATGAAAAGCATTTCCCGCTGCTGCTCGGTGCTCTCATGATCGCTGTACAATGACCGAACGATCAACACACATATACCGGATGAACGACGTACAGTTAACGGACTTCAACGTACTAGTAACGGATTCGTACCGCACAAAACGTACACGCAGCTTATGAAGAACTGACAAAACGTTCTTTGAACGTTCGACGAGCGTATTTCCGTTTAACTTACGTTACATCCGCTGCATGTCCGTTAGTAGTCCGGCCGTAAATCAGGTCCACCGGGAAAGAACGGACTCGAACCGGACAAGTACAGAATAAGGAACGTACGAGTAACGAACAAAACGCATACCAGCGCATGGTTACCGTACATCTGACGGACAAATTTATTCGGTGCTGTACGTTCCAAATTTTGAACATGTTCAAAACTTTCCACCGAACGGAACGAACACCGCTGGACATCGCCGGACAAGAAGCGCAAACGCCGCATGATAAACGGAAAAGAAACGCATGCGAACGGGCATGGACGGATAGAAAATTTTGTTATGCGTTGGACGTCAGTTAAGGCTATACGGTGTAGTGTGACTGATACTTGTATATCTTACTAGCCAAGCAGTAGCATCCTCACAAGTCAGGGTTTCTGTCCACATGGGTCCACTTTCGTGGACACAGCAAACAAGTCAATTTCTAACAAAATTGTTAGTATAAAAGTCCCATTACTATTACCGTGAACACAGAAACACTAGCATCCTCACAAGTCATGGTTTCTGTGTTCACATGTGTCCAGACACATGTGAACACAGAAACCCTGAATTGTGAGGATCAGCAGTAGAGGCTCCATGAATATTACATTTAACCTGTTTTAGAAATTCCGATTTTAATATATTCCTGATTTTTTTTTTGGCTTAACAGATTCATTTGACTATAACACTGTATCCCACCGGATGAAACCCATATTTACCAACAGCGGGAGACAATAGGTTTAAATAACCTTATTTACATGAACTAGACGGGAAACAACCTTATTGTTCCTGTTAGTTATCTTGTTGCACCGAACTACACGGGAAACTAGTTGCATTTTAGACTAATTAGGCTTTCATTTTTGATATTGAGCATATTGTTCTCTTCAAATTTGTAAAAAAAAACAAGTGTCAAACGTTGCATTAACAAAAACCAAGGATGAAATAAAGGATGCTTCAACAGAAAGCTTGCCGAATTTTGATATGTATACATTCTTTAAGTGACAATCATGCACAGGTCAGCATTATATGCTTATGTCTTTTAATATCTTTTTTATGGACAGCTGATATATATTTCCTTAATGAAGGAATAAGAATATTTATTATAGTATGTCTGAGGCTCATAATAATAATAAATAATACTAACTTAATTCTAAGTCAATTTGATCGTTTTTGAATTTATAACCTTCATGTAGGAAAATAATTCGCCTTTTTAAAAATTCACAGATTTTTAATTTTTATTTTGTATCAATGTTTACACATCGTTTTAATAATTGACATATACTTGGGTACTACGTCATATGTATCCTTCTCTTTTGGATGAATAAATGCAGCAACAAAACATTTAGGACATAATACAATAAAACATTTATATTGGTACAAATTTTACATCGGGTCCTAGAGAATATCTTGGCACAAATAAATCGTATAGTCAAATGTATCTATACTCATAAATATTAATTACTGTTTCTTTTTTGGGGAAGTTATCAACCTAATCACGTGATTTACTCATTTATATAGTATTGCATATAGACACAAAATGGATTCCCATTAGGTTTTATTTGTATTCGTGTTCGTATATTTAAGGTACAATCTCAAAGTTTTTTGGGTTAATTAATTTTTGTGCTCATTGCCGATTACCGACACATTTTTGGATAATAATGCCGGTTTTAAAAATATAGATTAATGACAATTTCTACAATTTATAAAATCTGTTTGGCAAAGTATTATTCTGATGTTTTGCGACATGTAAGCTATTCCATGTACATTGTTGTTTGAATGTTGTTTAACGCCACTTTCAGCAATTTTTCAGCTATAGCATGGCGTCCAGTTTTTTGGGGGGAGGAAGCCGGAGAAAACACCAACCTTCGGTAGGAAAACTGGCAATCCTTGCCAATTAAGATTTGAAGTCGAGCTCACCCGTAGTGAGACTCGAACCCGCTATCTCAGTGTTGACAAACCACGTACGGGATTAAAAAGTTGATTTATATGTTCCTGTCACCTGGTGACACTCTTTCCCGTCCTCAAACATCATTAAGTCACGAGATAAACATTATGGTAAAATTAATTTCAGCAAGAGCTTACTTTTTTTTCAATAAAAATCTACTATATGGTAAGTAGCATAGCTACTTTAATTGATTAAATTTGTAAATGTTTTAGAGCCAAAGCCTTATACTTAACATTTATATCTAAGATAAACTTGAGAGACCATGGTTTAGTTTTAACATAAAGAACGAATTTAAAAGATTTTGTCAAGCAATTAATAGAACTGTTTTCAATTCTATCGTTCTAAGAAGATTTCTCGCTTGTACCAAACAGACAGTTCTTGGTATGCGAACAATTAGTCCTACAAATAGTATGTGACTTGTCAAAATTAGTAATTATTATAATTAATAATTTGATATGATATTAAAAGTATGGAAATATTTTAAATTTTATGTAATTTCAGAATTTGTAATCCACGCATAATATATATGTATATAAACTTTTTACCTGTTATTGTCATTCGTTGTATATATATATATATATATATATATATATATATATATATATATATATATATATATATATATATATATATATATATATATATATATATATATATATATAAATATATATATATATATATATATATATATATATATATATATTTATTTATTTATTTATTTATTTATTTATTTATTTATTTAGGGGTTGAAGGCATACATAAACAAAAATTAACAACAGATCATATAGTAGAATAATGCAATCTTCAAGTCCACTTTCCTTAGTATTAAAGACTTTTTAATAAATGGAACAACAAACTGCAAATGACTCCAAGAAGACATTATATTTTTATATTTATTTATATCATTTTAAACTATTTTTAATGTTATTTTCTATTTTTTTTCTTTTTATACAATGCCAGATGGTATCATTATTTATAAATTAATTATTGTACGGCCTTTGGGTTGTTATTTTTAAGTAATTCATTACCAATTATTTTTATTTAAAACGCAAATAAATGATATTAAGACATTCTGAATTTAAATTTTATAAAATTCACTGTTAAAATTTAAAACGCGATCATTTCTGGGTTTTGACTTTAAAGGGTTTTAGCGCCTTTTACTATATGTTGACCTTTCAACATCTATTTTCTTCCCATTAAGAACCGAAAGAAGTATAAATCGTAAATGGATCATATTTTTGCATTATATTGTGTGTATTAACGCGTATTGATGTTTGGGTATGCATTTAAAACTGCAGGTTTTCTTAATTTTATGTAATTGTGTTTTCATTAATCTTAGGAAAGAGAAAAATACACAATGGAAGTTTTTTGTTTTGAGAGGTGTTGACGAGGGAAAATTCTACCTTGGTGACCATTTACTGTGTCTCGTCCTCTATATTCCATATTTTTTAACAACACCTCAAGTGACAGCACAAAGTGTATTTATATCTATGATGTGTATAAAACTTCTTCACGAGGTATGGGTTGGTTGTGGTGTGGAAGCAGCTGATGATATTTGTGTTTTGAAAGTTTGTATTGAACGAATTCAGGTAAACGTTGTTAACCTGCATGACACTTGTAGAATGGGCTAGTAACAGCTGAATAAAATAAATAATGTAATAACAAATATTATCACTCAGGCGAGTTTATTATTTAAATAACTCGTTTGAAATTAAAGTTACATGGTATGATGAATCATCTTTTAATGCTTTAGGAAAAAAGAGAAATTTTGTCACTGATCAAAAGGCAAAGGCGGCCGCCAAAGCCTTTTATCGTTTAACTTTGGATCAAATGAAATATCAACTTTAAAAAACATGTTTGAACGTGAAATTACATGTCATACTATGAGCAAATATTTCAAACTCCGGTCAGCACTTTTCTGCTTAAACGTCTCCCGGTTCTCTATTTGTTTTCTTCCCTTGGAAGGTGTTGGTGATCATATTTCTATGCAATTTCTGTAAAGTAAACATCGAATTCCTTAATCATTTTTGTCTAAACAGTCTTAAGTATCCATCAAGCTAATGTAAAAAGATTTAAATTAACTAGCTTGTCATTCGTGTCAGGACAATTCATATACAATATACTAACTCTTTACTGGTGCTCCCGAAGTACAAACAAAAACGAGATCGGTCCATTATTTTCATCTGTGTTGTATTGAGAAAGTCCTTTTAATTAAGACACAAACAATGTAGAAATTGTCAAATCTCCGTATGAACATGTTAAATTAATTTCTAATCGTCCAACAGACATACAGCTTAATTTTTTTTTTAAACAAGTGAACCGTCATTTTATTGTCTGTAGGCGAGACATCAATATGGGCATCTGGCTGCGGCAGAGTAAACACTTGATATTTTGCTTTATATCTTTGTAAGCTTAAGCTCAATGCCCAACAAATTTGGTTCAGTGGTAGTTAATGATGAGTACTTGTCAGTCAGTCACCTGTCATCAGACCTTGACCTCTATTTCACGGTCCAATGAATACATTAAAGTTTTTTCATTATACCATTCCTCTGTAAGCACGCATTGTATATTTTGAATGATGACAATTTAATGCGTTTAACATGTTGCCTATGAAATAATTTTAGTCGTTACTGACGTGGAATGCGGCGAGACATTTTTCTGTGTCTACACCTGTTTACATAGATGCAATAATAACAAATATGCTCCCAAAATATCATAATAAAAAATATAGCAATTAAAACCAAAGCTGCCTAAATAGAATTATCATAAACAAGGCTTGATGATTCTATGAAGGACAAAATCACGTCAAAGAATGCATTTCTTCTTTCTCTTAATTTTTACCATTTTTACCATCCGTCGTCCGTCGTAAACTTTTTAAAAAATCTTCTCCTCTGAAATCACTGGGCCAATTTTTTTCAAACTTGGCCACAATCATCCTTAGGGTTCCAAGTTTCAAGTTTGTACCCAGGGTTTTGATCAACAGACAAATATGGCCGCTGTTACTAAAAATAGAACATGGGGTCAACACAGGTTTTTGATCATTATCTAAAAACTTATAATAGCTATAGAGAAAACCGTTACTTCAAATTGATCAGCACGTTAAGGTCTACAATAGTTGCTATTAGTGTGAAGTTGTGTATTGGCTCCTTGTAGGAGTTATTGCCCATTATTGACGATTTTTGACAAAATGTTTGGTATTTACAATATAACTTGAAAACTATACGAGGTAGAGTGAAACTGTAAATAACAAAAAATGATCAGCAATAAAAGCCCTACAATTCACTTGATTGGTCTGAAATTGTCAGATGACTCCTTATATGAGTTATTGCCCTTAAATGGTAATTTTTTATGAAATTTTCCGTTTTTGTCCCGTAACTTTAAAACTATAACAGCTAGAGAAAAACTGTAAATAGCAAAAATGATAAGCAATACAAGCCCTACAAATTACTATAAAGTCTGGAATTGTCAGATGACTCCTTATAGGAGTTATTGCCCTTAAATTGCAATTTTTTTTAAATGAAATTTTCCGTTTTTGTCCTGTAACTTTAAAACTATAACAGCTAAAGTAAAACTGTAAATAGCAAACATGATCAACAATACAAGCCCTACAATTCACTGTTTAAGTCTGAAATTGTCAGACGACTCCTTATAGGAGTTATTGCCCTTAAATGGCAATTTTGAATGAAATTTTTCGTTTTTGTCCTGTAACTTGAAAACTAAAGCAGCTAGATTGAAACTGTAAATTGCACAAATAATTAGCAATAAAGGCCCTACAATTCACTTGATTGGTCTGAAATTGTCAGATAACTCCTTAAATAAGTTATTGCCCATAAATGACAATTTTTTCTGAAATTTTTCGTTTTTGTCCTGTAACTTTAAAACTGTAACAGCTAGAGTGAAACTGTTAATAGCAAAAATGATCAGCAATACAAGCCCTACAAATTACTATAAAGTCTGAAATTGTCAGATGACTCTTTATAGGAGTTATTTCCCTTAAATTGCAATTTTTTATGAAATTTTCCGTTTTTGTCCTGTAACTTAAAAACCATTACAGCTAGAGTGAAATAATAAAATGCAAAAATGATCACCAATAAAAGCCCTACAATTCACTTAATTGGTATTAAATTGTCAGATGACTCCTAAAAGGGGTTATTGCCCTTAAATGACAATTTTGTTATGAAATTTTCCATTTTTGTACTGTAACTTGAAAACTATAGAAGCTAGATTAAAACTGTAAATTGCACCAATGATCAGCAATAGTAGCCCTACAATAATTGCTTAGTCCAGAATTGCAAGATGACTCTTTATAGGAGTTATTGCCCTTCATTATGAATTTGGACAAATGAACAGTTTTTGAAATATAAATTAGTCTATAACACACCTATTAGTAGAGTAAAACTGTAAATTTCTAAAGTATCCTAAAGGACAATGCCTAAAAACCATTTAATTTTCAGAAATTGTCTGAAAGCACCTGATAGGAGTTATTGTATTTAACCAAAATTTTGGAAGAAATGTTTAGTTTTTGCACAGTAACTTAAAAGCTATAACAACTAGACTGAAACTGTTAATTTCTAAAATTTTAATATAGTTGAAGTCATTTGGATTCCAGGTGAGCGATTACAGGCTCCTGGGAGCCTCTAGTTAATAGTTTGTATGTGTATTGTGAAAGCGCCCTGCATTCAACCATATCTATAGCCACGTTTTCATGAACATATTTAACAACTTTTTTCCCTGTTTTAATTACAACTTTTGACGTATTTACTGCACGTTTAGTTCAAATTGTAAAATGTCTCATAACATGTTATATGTGTTTTTACATAAGAGTACAACAGGGATTTTTGTCCGATTTTCGTTACCGCTACATTTTCCTTTGACGTCAAGCAATTTTATTTAAAAATCTGGAATGAAAATATCAGAAATATTTTCGGTAATGAAAATATTAAAGCACAAAACGTTTTTTTCTGCAAATGTAATAACGATGGAAGCATAAAATAAAGAATTGAACTTGCAGCTAAAGTGTTTATAGTGACTGAATTATAGTGGATGTAAAGTTTAAACTAGAGGGTACTGTGTTACTTTTGTAATACAAAAACCACTTATTTTGAAAAGAGGCATGGTTTTTAATGAAGATATTTTATTTCAAATAGCGCCACATTTTACGAAAGTTTTCTAAGCGTCATGACAAATAGTTGTGTTCAAAGATAGCTATGTCTTATTATGGGAATTGACGATTTCGAATCACAAACCCTGGCCGACAAGATTAGCCGAGAACGAGGCCGGGGGAGAGGGGAGGGTAAGTGATGTATTATAATTGTATATTGATAAGCCTTGTTTATTTGTTAATTGCTTATTTATAAGCTGAAATGAAAAAATGAAAGACTAATAAAAGATCGAAAAATGTAAATTTATGATTTGTTTACGAAAATTAGATTTAAAAACGGGTTTGTTATAGACAAAAATGTCTAAATCAGTTTTAAAATGCAATAGTAAAGAATAAAGATAAAAAATCCCTAAAACAGAAGAAAGTAAAAAAAGGATTTTTTTTAAATTAAAGATTTAAACATTTTGATGTAAAAATTAAAAAAAATGCAAGTTATATTCAGATACTATGAGAATGACATTAAACATACCTAGAATCGTTTATGAAATTCTTAAAACTAACATTAAAAAGGTAAATGAAATTTTCAAAAATGTATGTATAATAATAAAAACAATAATTCAGTTACATTAGAATAAATGTCCTTAACGCACGTTTTGTCTAATCAAGACTCACCAGTAGCGCTTAGACGTAAAACATTTAAAAATCCAAATGATTCAGATCTTTAGGAGAGCTTAGTAGAGCCTTTATCATCAAAATTTCAAAACGTTATACTAAATTCGACTTCGTTCATCTAGAAATTTGGATTAGAAAAAACCTTTGAATTTTTAACTTTTTCAAAATGTCAGCGCTTTGAATTTTAGAGCAGTAAAATTAAAAATGATAGTATAAATGAAGGAATCAATGGTATTCTTATCAGCAAGAGTTACTTCTGGGCTGGTGATACCTTCGGGAACCAAAAGTCCCCCAGCAGAGACATCAAACCAGTGGTTACAAATAAAATATCAACCAAGATACAAAGGTTATCAAATTTACATGTTAACTTAAATTTTCTGATAACATAATGCTGTGTGCGGGTTTTCAAAATTTTAAGATGGTCATATTCAACACATACATTAATTATTTTATTGTAGTACTCTCTCCAAAGTCGATTGGATGATTTGGATCAAATATTGTATAGCTGATTTTTTAAAATATTCTTTGCCTTCCTTTCAAGATGGATGGTGCTACTAACTTTTTTTTCGCTTCGACAGCTATTCAGCAAAACCAGCTGAGATTTTAGTAGTGATTGAAAGCATACTAGTTATTTTGAAACAAGAAACCACGTTGATCACACTTGATTGCATATCTGTTAAATATGACTGCCTTTAAGTTACAGATGCCCATAACAAAATGTTTCCAACTGAACGTACTCTTTTGAATATTTTTGCTGTAAATGTGCTGAATCGGCAACATAATAATGGCTTTGTAGTATATGTACAAACGATTGTTTCATAATTTTGAGCTGTCATTATTTACATTTGAAGAAAAGCTTTTGCGCCTGCATTGTCATCATCACATCGATAGCAGGCTTTTTCAAACAAGGTAAAATAACTTTAAGTTTTGTAATGCAAATTGTTTCATGCAGTCACTTATGATCACGGATTTTGAGAATAATTATGTTTATTTCATGAATAATAAGAACGTGTATTTTATTCGAAAGATTTCATTGTGTGTATTTTAATGGAAATGAAACATCATTTATATTGTTGTAGTTTAGTATCCTAATAACAAGAATAATTGTGAAAACAAATTTATATAGAGAATTACAAATACGAAAACGTATAACTTAAGAATTTCAAACACACGTTAACGTGATCGCTTTATATTAAAACACAAACTTTTGGTTTGAGAAATGAATTTTTTAGCTTTATATTTTAGATTTATCCATGTAGACACCACCGTTATATCTTTGATATATAATACTATTTAATGCTCCTTCATAATCTCTTATATTAATATACACATTTTCGTCACACGCAATAAACACATAACTGACATCCAGGGGTGGTTCGGTTAAGTATTCGTATCGAGTTTTTATCATGGTCAATATAAAAATATTTTTCGCATCATCACAACTGACATAATTTGACCAGAAGACTCCAAAGTCTGTTATATGTTTTCATTTAACAATTCTAGTTGCAATTAGTTATTTCTAGTAGTTTTCGGAAGTATTTTTTTTCTACTGTTTCCACGTAACTTCAATAATAATCCAATTTAGGTAAAGCAAGTTTAAAATGACAGTTTCTTTCTCTATCCAACATATATTGACCGATGTCAATGTGAAACCAAAAATAAAATATTTGGTAAATAACATTTTTTCTGCAGTCTAAGAAACTTTTTAAAACAATCTTAAGTTTGAAATAAACCCAGTATTACATATTTTCTGCTGTCTCAAATATTCAGCTGCGACGTCCATTCTCAGACATGCATTTAGTGTTGTACATAACACGTAGCTTTAGCAACTAACCGATGGAATCGACACGAGCATTTATATTGCATGTCTACTGTGGGTGTAAAATTGAAAAGTCTAACGATTTATTTTGAGTGTTTCTATCCATAGATGGTTTCCTGTCTAGTGAATTAATGTGGTCTGTGTCACATTTAAAAAAAGTTTAAGGTCAATTAAATATTAGAATATCGACATTTGTTAAAAACTAATAGCTATGTAGATCACCATTGCACATTATATTATATCCGTGTATTTCAGGCATCTTTTGGTATTGCTACCTCCTTGTTTTTAGTAAGATAACTAAAGTTGCAAAAGTTTATTTACCATTTGATTGCTATTTAACAAGAAACCAACGTAGAAATGTCTTCTGTTTTATTACAAATAAAATTTTCATTTGCAAATTCTTACGATATATATTGACGCCAAAAAGCCCATATATCGTGACCAGAAATAAAATGGGTTCCTATGTTATCATGTCGATTTTACAAAAACAGTTTGATTTAGAAAAAATACATGTCTCAACAAACAACTAGATCGTCTTGTTAAATACTGGAAATTCTAAAACTAACTAAAGTTCATTGACTGGAATACAAAGCAGAACATATCTTAGATGTCTCAACATTTTTATCATAATATACCTATGCGCCCTGTTTTAAAGGTGTTGAAGCTCACCTGACCTTGTTCCATTGTTAAATTTATAATTATAATTGTATAATTATATAATAATTTAAAGGTCTGTTCTTATTACCTAGCAAATTATATCAATTTCTGACACACAAATCTAATCAAATGACTGTTCCATTTAATACATATGTTTGGCGAAAACACCGATCGCTTCCATTACGTGCCACTTTTAACTATAACTTCGTAGGGATTGTTCATTTGAGGTAGGAGGAATAGATCCCTTTTATCCAAATATAGATCTATTAGCATGATTTGCGACATAGCTTCTTTCCTTCTTTTCAGACCTGTGCGGACGAAAATAGAAAATTTAATTACAATTAATCATGGCAGGACCTAGATATTGAAGCATACTTCAAGCATCCTTCTTAATGCACTTGTTCTCATTCTCTTTTCATATACAATCCCTCTGGTCATGTCATTACTGGTGATCTAAACATCATTGACCACTGGGCTCTCAGAAACATTTTTTTTTACTCTAAATTCAGAGAACCTCAAACAGTTGACTGGAATTTAAATTTCAAAACTAATACTATACCAGAGAGTGGATAACAAGAATGGGAAAACATTATTATGTCCTCGGGAAGCAGTATTGTGCATCGAATAACTGTATTAGCCCTCGGCGTTGCCTCGGGCTAATACAGCTTACCTCGACCCAATACTGCTTCCCTTGGACATAATACAGGTTAAATATGGAAACACCCATTTAATAACACTATATTATGCGCGAAGTGTGGATTCTAAAGAACTTATGGACAATTTAAAATTACGATCGATATCTAAAATTTCATCTGTAAGAACCTTAGATTTTTCAACTCTTTATTCCACCTTGCCTCGCGATAAACTAAAACCACTTTTTAAGGAAGTTATACATAAAGCCTTCCACATATGACTACAAATACGTAGTATTAGGTTACGACAATACGCATTTTTCTACTAAGGAACAAAAAGGCAAATTATGCTCTAACTATAAACAGATCGATAGTTTGCTAGATTGTCTGCTGGACAACATATTTGTAACTTTTAGGGGATGTGTTTTTCTGCAGGATATAAGAATTTCAAAGGGTAGAGACTGCCAAACTCCTTACCGATTTGTTACTGTATTCTTATGAAACTGAGTTTCTTTAGTATCTTATTAAAGACAAGAAGATAGCAGAAGCTAGGTCCTTTAAGTTTAGGTATTGATGATGTCCTTTCAGTGAAGGTGATAACAAAATACCGAACACGGATAAAACGGTAAAAAAAGGCAATCCACAAATCAAAGTCGGACTTGATCCTTAGTTGGTACAGGCATTTCAAAAGAAACTGTAGCTATGCATAACCTCCCGCTTCCATTACTGTAGTATGTAATATAGGTGTATCCAACAATCCTCGTAGCAATTTCACTGTACACCTAATTCAAAAATTGGGAAGACTATCTGCAACCATATTATCAAGATATAATATTTTTCATAAAATCCGGTACTGTTCCATAAATATTTTAAGAGAATTACATATATTTGGAAAGTAAAACAAGATAGCATTAAAAATGCATTTAGAAATTAATAAATAAATATAATATTTGGTACACAAAAAGTTAATCAATAAGTATATTTGCTATAACTGATGCGAAGCCCTTTGGTGTCACTTATTGAAGCAGATCAAACAGACAGACGTGTATAAAATATAGTATTTTCTGTTCATTATTTAAAGGGGAAAATGTATTTTGCAACAGGAACAACAAATCTACTGAAGTTGATTGAATTGAAAATGGCAGAGATCAATTATGTGACACCTACTAGTTTTACTCGTCAAGCTTGTGCTGTAAACTATGAAATATGTTTATTTAGAGCATGAACTTGACCCCTGCCCCCTACAAAAAAGTTTACAACAGCAAAATTTATCTGTAATTATACTACCGAATTAGTTTTTTCTGTACTTTCTGCCATTGAATGAGTTTACCTCCAGGTGATTAAAAAATATATTTGCGGGAGCACAATAAGTTTCCACAAAAATGCAAATTTTCTGATGAAAATATGCATCAACAAATTTCGACAAAAAAATATTTGATTCATAAAATCCAGCATGTTTACAATGTCTTCTAATGTGAATATATCTTAGGTTAGACGTAAGTGCCGTTTATATCAAATTTCCGTTGCGAGAAATAAATAATTTATTTTAACCAGTCTTGCAGACGGGTTTTAGTGAAAATGCTATAGAAAAGTCAAAAACGTATGTAAGAATAGAATGATGTGAAAGATCATTACTGAAGGCATTTTTTCCCTGTTGTGTGTATTGTAGTATAATTTTCACGTCCTGAATATAGCTGAAATATTGCTTGCTGGACGTTAAACAACAAACAATCAATCAATGTATTGTAGTAAGAACATTTGATTAAGGTTTATGAAATTAAGGGTGTTTGACAATTCTATGAAAGAAAAAGTTGAACAATTAACATTTTGATTTATCTTTCTAAGCGTAATCCCTAGGTCCATCAAATTTGGTCTAGTGGTAGCTTATGATGAGTAATTGGCAGTCAGTCACCTGTCACCTCACCTTGATCTCAATTGCACGGTCCAATGACTACGTTAAAGTTTATAGATAAGGCCAGTTCCTCAATAACCATGCATCGTAGGATGACAATATTTTGGTATATATGTTGCTGTTAAATACTAGTAGTACATGACTGTCTGGTATGTATCTCCTGAATTTCACGGTACAGTTATTACGTTAAAGTTTTCGATTAGGGCAGTTTCTTTGTAACTTTGCATGGTAGGTTGACACTATTTGGTATATAGTTTGCTGGTGGATAGTACATGACTGTCTGGTAGTTCCTCTGTAACCGCGTGGCCGCGTAGTTAAGGTAGTTCGGCTTCTGTTGATCGCATGGTCTGTCACCACTTAGGTTGCCATTTCGAGTCTTACTGCGAGCAGCGTGCGCTAGACTTCAATCTTAATTGGCAACGACTGCCAGTTTTCGTACCGAAAGTTTTTTCCAGGTAATCCGGCTTCCTCCCCCCTAAAAACTGGACGCCATGATATAACTGAAAAATTGCTGAAAGTGGCATTAAACACCAAATAAATAAACAAAAAAAAATTAGTTTTTAAACGATGACAATTTAATGCTATTTACATGTTGCCTTGAAGTAATATTTTTCATTACTGATCCAAAATTCAGGCGAGACATTTTTCTGTGTCCACACTTGAGCTTGTTTATATGAACTTTTAATTTTATAGACCAATTGTCTATTGTATTCCAGGAAACCCATAAAACTTACGTTCTCGTTTGTAACAAAATATTAAACTGTAGTATGAACTAAACATCTGAAGGCTTGGTAACTTGTAACGCTTACTTCCAGGCAAGAGAGAAGATATGTCATGGCATCTAAAAAAGTTTGGTCCTATACCAGACAAGTATGGCTCTATGGTCCCCGTTTCATGTATTTTTGCACAATTGTACCAGCGGCATTGTCTGGTGTCACATTAGAATCAGAAAGATTATACATTTGTATACCACTGATTTATGTCGTAGCTCAAAATATTCTTGGATCGATTCCTCATTTAATACATGATTTAGCAGAAGCATGGATAACTCTTCGACGTTTGCAGGTTTGTGTTACTTAGTTACTAATGTACGTTATGTTTTCTATTTTGGCACTGTTTTCTGTACGTTAGGCCTTCAGGTAAGTGTTTGAGGATTGTTTCCTCCAAAGATATCTTTTACACATATTGAATATTAAAAATGTAAAGTCTGTTTTTACTCTTTGAATACCACTGTATGGGTTCATTTTATAAAGATACTGAAGTAAATTCTTTAACTTAAATTGTTGTGGATAGTTGTTCCAATTCAATGAATATTTAATATTTATGAAATGATTACGATTTTTTAAAAACTTGGTAATTAAATATAATAAGCAATTAATATTTACACTAACATAAACCAAAGAAAAGTATGTAATAATTTATTTCTTTAGAAATTCCTATTGTTGGAAGAATTGAACGAGGTTGGATATTTAGAACAAACTGCTCCATCAATTCCTGGAGGAAATAGTCTGTCAATATGTAACATAACTGCTAAATGGGATTCAGTAAGTAAAGTCATAGTCAGGATAAAAACAACCTTCTATATATTTAGTTTAAGGAAAAGGTATGTCACTATTACTAAATAAGAGTGTTATTTATCTACCGATACATATTTATATGTGCGAGTAAAAAACTATTAATTATTATTCTTTGAAATTAAACAGAAACAAAGTCAACATCGGAACTGTTCCGATCAGTTAATACTGTTAAAGTTGTGACGACACTAGATGTTAATAAATGCACTATTTAATCAACGTAAACAATGACGAATACAATAGCCACGCTTTGACTCAAGAAAACAAAATGCGGTTTAAACGGTGATGTCATTATTAGAACTGTCATTTTTACTTTGTTGCATTTATAAAAAGGAATGTCTTTCAGGAATCTGAACAGCCCACACTTTCCAACATAAATGTGCAAATTGATGCAGGCAAACTTTTAGTTGTTATCGGCCCAGTTGGAGCTGGAAAGGTATTTATACTATAAGAAAAGTACTTGTACTTTTGATATTAGAATTAAAGACCCTAACATCACTGACTATATAATTCCTACGAATCCTCGAAAACGAATGGTTTTCATTATTTTTTCTTGAAACATATATATTTGTTTTATATGTTACACGTGTTTTACTTTACAGATCCCATTTATATGGAAATATAAATTGTGTTCTTAATCTTGAAAATATTCACTTATAGTACTTTTAAGAAATGCATAAAGTTTTTCATTTTAAGATGTTGGAGAAAAATATAATCGGTTTTAGAAGATAAAACATATGGTTATATTAGCTTGATGGTGTACGTCGACTGAGTGGTCCACTCCACCAAGAATAAATTATGTTTAATCAGTGGTGTAGAAATGACTGGTAAACTTAATGATCTAAGGAAAACGTTACATACTATCCAATGTAAAGATTCACCAACTTCACGTGACCACCGAAAATCTTTGGATCTAGGTGTCTTGCAGTGTATCATATCTCATTCAAAATTTAGAATTAGTTTACTTTTCATTATTGTTCTGTGAATTATGTTCATCACAACATCCAGAAACCACTTACTGTCATTTCAGTCTTCTTTCTTGATGAGTTTACTTGGTGAGATTCCAGTAGTCGATGGAAACATCAAACTCCAAGGGAGAATATCGTACATATCACAACAACCTTGGATTTTTTCTGCTAGTTTAAGGCAAAATATTGTGTTTGGAAACAATTTTAACCAGCAGAAATATAACAGAATACTTACGGCATGTGCTCTTAAAAAGGTAAAATACAAACAGCTGTAAACAATTCATAAAAAAGCAAAGGCTGGTGCTAAAGATTTAGGAAAGAACAGTTCATGGCATTGGGTCAAAAGACATTTGGCTGGTTGTAATGTTGTCCTGTATTACCTCGTTTTGAGTTAACAATCTTTTTTTTCTATAAAATTAATAAAATAAAATGCTACATGAAACAGAAATGATAGATGAATATTTTTATATTTAAAAATGGAAATGACATATCAATACTGAATACCACCAAACTTTGTGCAAAACACAATACCAATCCTATTGGAGAAAAAAATGCAGAAAGTAATGCGTGGAAAAAGATCGCGAACTGAAATAAAATATTTACATTATTTTCTATGAAATAAAATCTTTTAATATGATAAAAAATATTATCAATTTGATCAATTGTTTAAAGGATATCGATTTCATGCCACATGGAGACAGTACGTTGATTGGTGATAGAGGTCTGAGTTTAAGTGGTGGACAAAGAGCGAGGGTGAGCTTAGCAAGGGCACTGTATATGGATGCAGATGTTTATCTGTTAGATGATCCTCTAAGTGCTGTTGATACCTCTGTCGGTAGACATTTATTTGATAGGTATGATCTATAAAAAATAAGTGAATACGATTTTCTTTTAAGATAATTTACAGCGTATTTCTTGTAAGCATGTATGTAATGACTTGTAAGTGTACAAAACAGACTTGTTATTCAAAACCATTTTTATCAATGACTTCTTTGCATACAGAATAGTTTGAGGGCACTATATATCTGATCAGCCTTAAACTTTTCCGTTTGTACATGTTCGATGCGAACGTTTTAGAATATGTAACCAGACAGAAATAAAATGTGTATCTTTTATATAAAATGAAAAACGGATAATGTTGGTGTTATAGTTATACAGTTTCATAGTTTAATTCCAAGGAGACTTTTTCTGGAATAGTAAATTTTATAACGTGGATTTTGACGCCTTTTAATTTCCAACACAACTTTTTATAAGTTTCCCGTAACAAATGACAAATCCTGGCGTACCGAAAAAGGTCATCCAGACCCTCATCCTTTTGTTGTCAATTTTGCAGACTGTAAATTATTAGAAAATTACCTTGCTGAAATCAAGACAAATCTACGGAAATGTTAGATTCCGTAAAACTCATCTAATAAAAATTGATATTTGATATCCTTAAGTTTTGTGGGTTACAACATGTATATATATTAAATAAATAAGACAATAAATAGACGCCATTTTGAAACTGGTTTCGATATCACTTGTCACAGGTTTTGAAGTCTTCATTACCACTCAAATTATAGGAATTCACTGAATACATGACTTCAACAGAAGATTGTTTTATATTTAAGAGTTATTAATGGTATTCTAAAGAATAAAACCAGGATTTTAGTAACACATCAACTTCACTTTTTGAAGGAAGCCGATGGAATTTTGATTTTGAAAGAGGTAATCAAGTAAAATGTAAGGCAATCGAACGGTCACGTTAAGAATCTACACGAATATTCGTTATTGAAACTAATTACCACCAGATTTGAACGTACAATAGCTTACAATGCAGAAAAATGCGTATGAACTGAGATCATACCCCGGTAACTAATTGATGCTCTGTACCAAATTTGGTGCTTATTAAAAACATCACATCGATCATTGATGGGCATATTTAACTGTGCTGAAAGTAAATACAGAAACTACAGCGAAATAACACTTTTTCCTGCAAAATATTATTAGAAGCCATTTGACAAACAAACAAACAAAAATTGGGGGCCTCGATGACCGAGTGGTTCAGGTAGTTCGTCTACTAATGATCACGTGGTCTGTCAACACTGAGATTGCGGGTTCGATTCTCACTGCAGGAAGGGTGTACTCGACTCAAATCTTAATTCATTAGAATTATCAGTTCTCTTACCGCAGATCGGGGGTTTTCTCCAAGTCCGGCTTCCTCCCCCCCCCCCCCAAAAAAAAATGGACGCCATGATATATCTGAAAAATTGCTTAAATAACATTCAAACAGAAACAAAACAAAAAAAATTGCATTATTAGCAGACACAAAGTTTCGCGACGAAGAATATTTAATATGGTAAATGAATATTTTTAAAAAAGATATAAATATTTTTTTAATTTTAAATCAAGCAAAAGGAATTAATTGAGAAGCAAACTCAATGTAAAATTATTTAAACCGATCTTATTTAGAAATTGTGTATTATAGGAACTTTTGAAGAATTGACAAAATCAGACCTAAATTTCTCGACTTTGCTGCAACCCAAGAAAGAGGAAGCTGCAAATGGATATGAGAATAAAATTTGTGATCTTCAAGAAACGAAATCTAATCAAAACCCTGGAAGCACTACCATAGGGTCTATGTTATCATTAACTTCGATCGAAAATGATTTTGAGGTATGTTAAATTGAAGTGCAAATGTTTTATTTTAGTGTTTTGCTAACGTAGACAGTATAGATCTCTGTACAATATTGTCATCACCTTCTATCAATCAACTAAGCTTACCCAAAACCTACTTGACAAAACACAGCGAAACTAAACCAGCCAAAATGATTAGAATGAAAAGCCATATTACAAACAATGTTTTAACTGACAATCTGGTTGACAATAAACTCGACGTCGTTTGTCGTCCAGGTAAACAGGTTCCTGTTCGCTTTTGGCTTTTTTTGTCTTAAACGGCCAATTTTGTCTAAATTTCTTGATTGACAGAAAAGTATGCTAATTTTCTGCTAATGGCGTCTTGCACAATGAGAAATGAGAAATATCGTGATAATGTAATGCATAAATGTATTGAAAATATATTCATTTGTTAAAAATTAACACTTTACCCTATATCTATACATAAGTATCGCCATCCTCACAAGTCAGGGTTTCTGTGTCCACATGTGTCCACGAACCCCTGACAAACTTAGCTAGGAAATTCCCGGGCTCATAGTCACTATTTTGATTGGCTACATCATACCTTGATGTAGCCAATCAAAAGCTCGCTTTCATTCGCGGCTTGGTTAAGGGATATCCCGATGTCGATTGTAAATAAACCAAACGGATGTGTTGCATAGACCATGTGAAAATCAGTGTATTTTTTACAGTAGTGTTAATAGTTTGTTATTACCGCGTTATTTATTAGTTGCGTTACGTTTTCTTCCTAGTCAAGAATGAGTAAGAATGACTACTGCCAAACACTTGCTTCTTTCAAGCAATTTCATTGGTTGATATTTTGAAGGATTGACGTCATACAAAAATCTTCTAGCGCGGGAATTTCCTAGCTAAGTTTGTCAGGGGTTTCGTGGACACATGTGGACATAAAAACCCTGACTTTTGAGGATGAAGTATCGCTAATAAAGGTTTTATTGCGTCTTTAATAGGACTTTGCTTAATATATTAACGATCAGAACATATCTGAAAAGTTTTGTAACTCAACCGAGTACCAGGATAGAGTATCACAGAATATATACTTTCTTCTCTGCAGCCCCAAGGGCATATAAATTTTCTCCACGTTTTTGAAGTATAAGTTCCCCAAAAGTGGTCCTTTTTTGTATTTATCGCATAGTCGCCAAACATTTATTGTCGTTAATGTTCGAAATTCTAAGAATCTCTCGGTTGTAACAGCAGATTTTTTTTTAGTGATTAAATAAAGGAAGTTTTTTTTAATTGTCATTATTTTATGCTGCTTAAACATAATTGAGATATGGTCGTGAGAAATTTATTTTCTTTTCATGTGAAACTACAATGCAAAATGTATTTTAACTGATGGATAAAATTAAATGTTGTTTATAAAGATTCTGTGAGATCTAATTTAGACACCATCCTTGTTTCTGATTATCTTAAATTTAAAATTAAAATTAACTAGTTTATTATATTACAATTGGAAGCCATATGAATTTTTTGTTTCATAAGCTTAAATGAGGATTATGACGTACTTTACAAAAATTATTGTACCTTTTCAGAATTGAAGTAGATAAGGTCTTTCATTCATTAGTTTTATCAATCTTGATTTGACCTAATTTAATGAAAATAAAAAGATCATCTATGAATCTTGGATTTTAGGAGGTTCGCTACAAAAAAGTCTATTTCATAGCTCTGCATTCCAGTGTCAGTGGCTAATTTTACTTAAAACTGTACTATTTATTTATTTATTATTTATTTATTTATTTATTTATTTATTTATTTATTTATTTATTTATTTATTTATTTATTTATTTATTTATTTATTTATTTATTTATTTATTTATTTATTTATTTACTTATTTGAATGATGTTTAACGCCACTTTCAGCAATTTTCAGCTATTTCCTGGCGTCCAGTTTTAATTGGGGGAGGAAGCTGGAGTACCCGGAGATAACCCCGACCTTCGGTAGGGAAACTGGCAATCCTTGTCAATTAAGATTGGAGTCGAGTAGACCTGCCCGCAGTAAGACTCGAAGCCGCAACCTCAGTACTGACAGACCACGTGATCATCAGTAGACGAACTACCTTAACCACTCTCCCACCGAGGCCCCTAAAACTGTACTATATTCATCCTATGTTGTCCCTGTGAGCAATGTCATGCTGTGGTTGAAGTAGAAGAAATATTTAAAATGATTAATTGAATGTATATTGTTACGTCACTTATTTCATATCGATTTTAGCATGACACGTTACAATTAACTGAACAAGAAGAAAGAAAAGAAGGTCAGATAGGATGGAAGGTGTATTTTGAATATTTTAAAAATGGTGGTGGACCCTGTAAGTTCTTGATTCTATTACTTATAAATGTAATGACTCAAGGCCTTTACATAATGAGCGACTGGTGGCTAACTTTATGGTAAGTACTGAGACAGGTTTGAACCATTTAAAGAAAATCTTATTTTGTATAGATTTTGTATCGGTGATTTTTGTGAACAAGTAGAGGGAGCCTCATGAAACTGCACAAACACAGAATGTCAAGTAGTAGTGGAAAAAACCAGAGTTCTCCCTCAATATTCTCCACGTTATCTCTACGAGAAAAATTAACCTCTCAACATTTAACCTCTCAGAGTGAGGTTAACATTATGACGTCATACAAGTAGTGTGATGTAATATATGGAGCAAGGAAAATGGTATCGATTCGTTTTTAATTGTAATTAATAGGTGTATTGTAATTAATTAAATATATTGCAGATTCCATTGTAGCCTTTCATTTTGAGTGTAGTGAATGTATTTAAATATCCCAAAGACATGTACCTTTTGACAGGTTCACAAGTTGACAAATCCACAAACGTTAACTCGATCGGTCAAAACATTTGAATGCAATTTTAAATATCCCAAAGACTTTGTTGACCCTTTTGACAAGTTCACAAATCCCCTAACATTAGCTATTTATTTCATTGTTAAGTTTTCGTGAAATAAAACAATACAGATATAAGGAAAACGTAACTAATTTAATGAACACCGCATAATATCGTTGAAAACAAGACGTAAGCAATTTATAAAAATACGATTTAAAAACCAAATAATATAATTAAACAGTATCCTACTGATTCAATGTCCCGACATCCTCCCCCATTTTCTTTCTTATCGTTGGCATAACTTAAAGGGGTATATTTATGGAACACATCATTTAACTGTTGCTTCATCATATGATATGCTAATTAATAGTCGGTTCCTTAATAAGTTTTGTATAAAAGTAGAATACTCCCTTGTATAAATTGTATAATGTCGTTTTATAACAATCTCGCCTACCCTCCCCCTCCCCCCACTTTTTTTGTGTAAGGGTGTCAATTTATAAGCGTTAAGTTATAACTATAGCATGATAAATATTAAATATCCCAAACTGTTTTTCGGATGAGTTGACCCCTACGTAATGGGTTGGAAAAACAAACTTTAAGACTGCTTCTCCCTATTGTTTTAGACTCTGTCTTGAGAATAGCAAAGATGAGGTTGATTGGTGTACACCAGTGTATGTCTTGACGGGAATGGGAAATTCCACTTTTATTTTAATTTTACCATTATTATTATTAAAGAAGAAGAGGTGAACCAACACTGTGTAAGTTGATCTTTAGTGGACGCTCCTTATTTATTATTATTATTATTATTATTATTATTATTATTATTATTATTATTTGAAAAAGTGAATTTAGAACAGCAGGGTCAGAACCATCCTAATTTGTCTTTAAATACAAATAAAATTTATCATTTTTAACATCTATATAAAGAAAACCTTCGGACAGTCTTCTCAAATATGATGTACATAACGAGCAGAAGTATAAGATTTAAATAACCTGTTAACCCGCTATGTTTCAATCGATCCCGTTGGATCAAATACCATTAAAGTAAATGATGTTGTAAAACTACATAGTAAGGTACCAGCGGAGGAGGCAGAGGAGGAGGAAAAGGCAGAGGAGGGAGGAGGAGGGAGAAGGAGGAGGAGGTAGGAGGAGGAGGGAGGAGGAGGCGGAGGAGGAGGCGGAGGCAGAGGAGGAGGCGGAGGAGGAGGCGGAGGCGGAGGAGGAGGAGGAAGCGGAGGAGTTGTAAAACAACGTTGTGCGGCGGCGGCGGCGGAGGAGGCGGCGGCGGCGGAGGCGGCGGCGGCGGAGGCGGCGGCGGATACGCTTCATTGCTCGGTGGATTCGAACATAATGTTCTTTTCCCATAACGTTTTGAAAAAAAACACATAAAAAATAATATGATTAACTTACATTGCTATTGAAGATGGTTCATTTTCTGATAAAGACACTCACAAAGAACAACCAATTATCATTCATATCTGGAGAGCTTATCGCCACCGGTACTCGCCCACGGGTCGGAAAAATAGCTCTCGAATCTACCGACCGTACGGGTTCCCAGCATTGATACAAATATGAATAACATATTGACTGACATTCAAGAACGTTTGATTAAGGCCTTAGCCAAAGTAGCCACCGCCCATCAACATTTCCATCACTGGAAACGGAGCTGCCCTCGAAAACGAGGCTGCAAAGGCTTTGGTCGGAGAGGTCTTCCTGACTATAGCGGGGCGTACCACATGACACTTCCTCTCCATTGTAAGCTACGTGGTATTGCCCTAAGTCAGTACACCTTGCCAATGCAGGAGTCTACTTCAAACTTTCTAGAACTTTATGGAAATATACATTCTCACTGCAATAAGATTTATAGGTACACCCATACACATAAATACACCCCCCTTTCAATACCATGTTGTAACTACCCGCATCTATTAAAATAAAATACATAGTATCAACTATGTAAAGAGCAATAACGTTTTAATTAGTGTTAATGAAGCGCCCTTATTTAAGCTCGGTCAGTAAGCTTAAATCTATTGTGGAGACATAGCGGACATCGAGCTGACAAACGCCCTCGTCTTCCACAACGGAGCCACTCTTCAAGACAGAAACTTAAACGCTTCGGGGAAGCTACCAGGTGACGTCCATATGAGAAATTATTCCCCCTTAATCTCATATAGTCGAGAGAGTCACGCAGTCGGTCCCAGTAGCCGATGCTAATGTATATTTTGTTAATTTAGTCTAAAATATTTCACATTCATTACAAATATGATGTTAACATAATTTTTATAAATACTTCACTATAATTCCAACTGGCTTGCATTATTCCAGCTTAAAGTCTAATAAGCCTCACAGGTAGACTGTCGATTCATAATTAAAACTCCACTCGATTTTCTCGCTTATATAGGTGCCGCGAGCTATACCATGCAACAGGAAATGTCAGGACAATGCCATGATTAAAATATATAGAAATTTGGAATAACAATACTCCAAAGATCTATCTGTTAATTAATTTTATATTAAACTAAACATATCTGGTGAATAAATTTATGATGTATGATTTTTACAAATAATCTGTAAGTCGTTTTATGCTTCTCACCCCTTTCGCTTAGACTCGTCTATTTAAAGCGTCAGTTGGGAAATGTCGCCATTTTGAACGGATGTGTTTTTTATCGCTCCGATTAAAGTCCATATATTTGACTATGCATCGGGTAAAACACTAATATTATCTACTTGTTGATTTTTTAATATTTTCTTGTAGATATATCATTTTAAATTACAACTTTATTGTAAATCTATTGGATTTATCGCATAAACAATGGCAGGAAAAAGGGGGATTGGTTCAACGAATCGTCATACTATATTATTGCATTATTTTATTTTAAAGTCAATTTTTGAGACAATAATTTGGTTTTATAATATTTTGTTTATTTTTTTTTAATCAAAGTTCTTAACGCCTACGATATTAAAGAACAATAAAACAAATACAGTTGTCTTTAATGGTATATCAATGAACATGTCGAAGTATGACGCTTTTTCAAGTGAACAGAAATGCATACTGGTAGTGAAGCAGTTTGATCCTGATGACGGAGATATAAATTACACCTGCACTCACAATTTCGACAGATTTAGTAAAAAATTGACAATTAACGAAGCTGAATTTCAACGTACGTATATTGTTTTCTTTTGTATATGATTTGCTAAACTTGCGATAGAGTGGAGTCTAGTTTTATTTGGGGCATATAGCCCGACCTTGTCAATCATAGTTGAATAGCGAACGTAAAAAAGTTAACTAGAATATGTTTAAACAACAATTGTATAGTGCTAAGCTTAAGTAATAAGCTGTATTTATCTACTTAAGTTATTAAAATATCGTAGCCTTTCATTGTGAGTGTAGTAATTAAAATGCATTATCTCCCTTTTTTTCATAATAGATCTCCATATTTCACAAGTCATAACAATTGCTATTTTGTCAATGTACAAAATCGTCTGCTATTAATAAACATTTAAATCTATAGTTCACTGACCTTAACGTGTTGTGATTTTGTGTGTATGTCTCATTTAAATATAGATTATCGGCGTCATGTATGAAAATTAGAAACCATATTGAAGTTAGAAATAATAGAAAAAAGATAAACGAAAATTAATTATATAAAATTGTAGACATTTTTTCATGAATTGGCTTTTAAGATAAAATAATGTATGTATTGACAGAATGACGGCTGTCCTAATCCCCCTGTATGTAAAAACAATCATGTATCGTCTGGTATTTATAAACATTTAAATCTATAGTTCATTGACCTTAACGTGTTGTGACTTTGTCTGTATACCTCATTTAAATATAGATTACCGGCGTCATGTTTGAAAATTAGAAAAAGATATTGAAGGTAGAAATAATGTAAAAGATAAACGAAAATTAATAATAAAATTGTAGACATTTTATTTTTCAAGAATTGGCTTTTAAGATAAAATTATGCATGTGTTGACAGAATGACGGCTGTCCTAATCTCCCTTGTAAAAACAATCATGTATCGTCTGCTATTTATAAACATTTAAATCAGTAGTTCACTGACCTTATCGTGTTATGACATGTGTGTATAACAGGTTCAATCCAGATCATCACAAATGTTTGGAAATTATAAATATCGTAGGCGTTAAGAACTTTGATTAAAAAAAAATAAACAAAATATTATAAAACCAAATTATTGTCTCAAAAATTGACTTTAAAATAAAATAATGCAATAATATAGTATGACGATTCGTTGAACCAATCCCCCTTTTTCCTACCATTGTTTATGCGATAAATCCAATAGATTTACAATAAAGTTGTAATTTAAAATGATATATCTACAAGAAAATATTAAAAAATCAACAAGTAGATAATATTAGTGTTTTACCCGATGCATAGTCAAATATATGGACTTTAATCGGAGCGATAAAAAACACATCCGTTCAAAATGGCGACATTTCCCAACTGACGCTTTAAATAGACGAGTCTAAGCGAAAGGGGTGAGAAGCATAAAACGACTTACAGATTATTTGTAAAAATCATACATCATAAATTTATTCACCAGATATGTTTAGTTTAATATAAAATTAATTAACAGATAGATCTTTGGAGTATTGTTATTCCAAATTTCTATATATTTTAATCATGGCATTGTCCTGACATTTCCTGTTGCATGGTATAGCTCGCGGCACCTATATAAGCGAGAAAATCGAGTGGAGTTTTAATTATGAATCGACAGTCTACCTGTGAGGCTTATTAGACTTTAAGCTGGAATAATGCAAGCCAGTTGGAATTATAGTGAAGTATTTATAAAAATTATGTTAACATCATATTTGTAATGAATGTGAAATATTTTAGACTAAATTAACAAAATATACATTAGCATCGGCTACTGGGACCGACTGCGTGACTCTCTCGACTATATGAGATTAAGGGGGAATAATTTCTCATATGGACGTCACCTGGTAGCTTCCCCGAAGCGTTTAAGTTTCTGTCTTGAAGAGTGGCTCCGTTGTGGAAGACGAGGGCGTTTGTCAGCTCGATGTCCGCTATGTCTCCACAATAGATTTAAGCTTACTGACCGAGCTTAAATAAGGGCGCTTCATTAACACTAATTAAAACGTTATTGCTCTTTACATAGTTGATACTATGTATTTTATTTTAATAGATGCGGGTAGTTACAACATGGTATTGAAAGGGGGGTGTATTTATGTGTATGGGTGTACCTATAAATCTTATTGCAGTGAGAATGTATATTTCCATAAAGTTCTAGAAAGTTTGAAGTAGACTCCTGCATTGGCAAGGTGTACTGACTTAGGGCAATACCACGTAGCTTACAATGGAGAGGAAGTGTCATGTGGTACGCCCCGCTATAGTCAGGAAGACCTCTCCGACCAAAGCCTTTGCAGCCTCGTTTTCGAGGGCAGCTCCGTTTCCAGTGATGGAAATGTTGATGGGCGGTGGCTACTTTGGCTAAGGCCTTAATCAAACGTTCTTGAATGTCAGTCAATATGTTATTCATATTTGTATCAATGCTGGGAACCCGTACGGTCGGTAGATTCGAGAGCTATTTTTCCGACCCGTGGGCGAGTACCGGTGGCGATAAGCTCTCCAGATATGAATGATAATTGGTTGTTCTTTGTGAGTGTCTTTATCAGAAAATGAACCATCTTCAATAGCAATGTTAGTTAATCATATTATTTTTTATGTGTTTTTTTTCAAAACGTTATGGGAAAAGAACATTATGTTAGAATCCACCGAGCAATGAAGCGTATCCGCCGCCGCCTCCGCCGCCGCCGCCTCCGCCGCCGCCGCCTCCTCCGCCGCCGCCGCCGCACAACGTTGTTTTACAACTCCTCCGCTTCCTCCTCCTCCTCCGCCTCCGCCTCCTCCTCCGCCTCCTCCTCTGCCTCCGCCTCCGCCTCCTCCTCCGCCTCCGCCTCCTCCTCCCTCCTCCTCCTACCTCCTCCTCCTTCTCCCTCCTCCTCCCTCCTCTGCCTTTTCCTCCTCCTCTGCCTCCTCCGCTGGTACCTTACTATGTAGTTTTACAACATCATTTACTTTAATGGTATTTGATCCAACGGGATCGATTGAAACATAGCGGGTTAACAGGTTATTTAAATCTTATACTTCTGCTCGTTATGTACATCATATTTGAGAAGACTGTCCGAAGGTTTTCTTTATATAGATGTTAAAAATGATAAATTTTATTTGTATTTAAAGACAAATTAGGATGGTTCTGACCCTGCTGTTCTAAATTCACTTTTTCAAATAATAATAATAATAATAATAATAATAATAAATAAGGAGCGTCCACTAAAGATCAACTTACACAGTGTTGGTTCACCTCTTCTTCTTTAATAATAATAATGGTAAAATTAAAATAAAAGTGGAATTTCCCATTCCCGTCAAGACATACACTGGTGTACACCAATCAACCTCATCTTTGCTATTCTCAAGACAGAGTCTAAAACAATAGGGAGAAGCAGTCTTAAAGTTTGTTTTTCCAACCCATTACGTAGGGGTCAACTCATCCGAAAAACAGTTTGGGATATTTAATATTAAACTAAGTGTATATATCATGCTATAGTTATAACTTAACGCTTATAAATTGACACCCTTACACAAAAAAAAAGTGGGGGGAGGGGGAGGGTAGGCGAGATTGTTATAAAACGACATTATACAATTTATACAAGGGAGTATTCTACTTTTATACAAAACTTATTAAGGAACCGACTATTAATTAGCATATCATATGATGAAGCAACAGTTAAATGATGTGTTCCATAAATATACCCCTTTAAGTTATGCCAACGATAAGAAAGAAAATGGGGGAGGATGTCGGGACATTGAATCAACACATAAGAAGGAGTAGGATACTGTTTAATTATATTATTTGGTTTTTAAATCGTATTTTTATCAATTGCTTACGTCTTGTTTTCAACGATATTATGCGGTGTTCATTAAATTAGTTACGTTTTCCTTATATCTGTATTGTTTTATTTCACGAAAACTTAACAATGAAATAAATAGCTAATGTTAGGGGATTTGTGAACTTGTCAAAAGGGTCAACAAAGTCTTTGGGATATTTAAAATTGCATTCAAATGTTTTGACCGATCGAGTTAACGTTTGTGGATTTGTCAACTTGTGAACCTGTCAAAAGGTACATGTCTTTGGGATATTTAAATACATTCACTACACTCAAAATGAAAGGCTACAATGGAATCTGCAATATATTTAATTAATTACAATACACCTATTAATTACAATTAAAAACGAATCGATACCATTTTCCTTGCTCCATATATTACATCACACTACTTGTATGACGTCATAATGTTAACCTCACTCTGAGAGGTTAAATGTTGAGAGGTTAATTTTTCTCGTAGAGATAACGTGGAGAATATTGAGGGAGAACTCTGGTTTTTTCCACTACTTCAAGTCTAGTTGTGCTAATCAGTTTTAGATTTGTTCTCACCTGCGAAGTTAGTTACCATGCACAGTAGGATGATAATATTTGGTATATAGTTTGCTGATGAAAAGGTACATGACAGTCTGTCGCCTAAACTTGACCTTAATTTCACGGTTCAGTGATTATGTTAAAGTTATTGGATTAAGCCAGTTTCTCAGTAACCATGCTGAGTAGTCTGACAATATTTGAATATTTGTATATTTGTTGCTAATGAAAGTTACATGACAGTCTGTCACCTGTCACCTGACTTTGACCTCAATTTCACGGTATAGTGACTATATTAAATTTTTTGGCTTAGGTCAGTTCCTCAGTAACCATGAATCGTAGGATGACAGTATTTAGTATTTAGGTTTTTAATAAAAGGTCTAATAGGTGACACCTAAACCTTGACGTCAATTACACTGTCCAGTGATCACGTTTAATGTTTTGAATTGGGTCATTTTCAAAATGTTCGCCATTTTCAAAATGGCTACCGATGAAAATAAAAGTACACTTCACAGATCTCTGGGTCGTCTCCGCGATTTCAATAGAAATTAGTACACCGATACTATCCTGAGCATTTTTCAGCAAACAAATTTACCCAAAAGCGGCCATTTTACCACAATTCCACTCAAAAAGCATCCCTGTCCTATTTTAAGGAAATTTTATCTGTATATAGATTCTGATGCACAAACCAAGAACGCCATGTGAACAGCTATTTTTAAATTCGGGAGAAGACTTTTTGTTACGTGGCTATTAATGTATTGATTTCAGTGAAATAACTATCTGGAATTTTGGGCGACTTTTTTGTTGGCATCAGAACACAGTAGTACCAGTTAAATTTACATCAGGTAAAATAGTCCACAGAAGGTTCGATCTACCGTGATTTTCTTTAAACCAGTGTTATTCTTTTGACAACGCTTTCAGTAGAACGACCACTATTCCATTAAAGCACACACATTTTTTTTTGGGGGGGGGGGGGGAATGCACTGTTCACAGACTACATGTATAATTCTGCAGTATAGTTTTCTGACTTCTACCTCATTCTGTCAATTGTTGTGCGGAAAACACAGTATATCCAATATCTGAACAATATGGGATATTTTTAAATTAGCTTAAAATAAAATTATTCTTTACTGATGGCACTTTTAGCTTGAAAGTCATAATATAATTCATCCTCACAAGTCAAGGTTTCTGTGTCCACATGTGTCCACGAACACATGTGGACACAGAAACCCTGACTTGTGAGGATGAATATAATTGCAAAAATATAATTCTTTCAGCAAGTTCATAATTTCCATAGTAGTTGAAGTTTTCCAGAAAATGATCAAGATGTGCTAGATCAGTGCCATTTATAGCTTTTGTCTGCAGGAATGTGTTATTTTCAGCCTTCTCATAGACACGAAATTTAGTTTTTTTTTAGTGTGATATCATTGCGATTATTATTGATGTAGTAAAATAATGAAAAATATACATAATAATAATAACAAAGTCCAATATTCATGATTTTACTAAATTGTTCTACGAAAAACAAAAATAAAGAAGGCTGTGTGTAACTATAAAAAAAAGTCCTTGACCACATTTATACCTAAAGCGTATGATAAATGCAAGTTGCAATAAAATATGTTTTTCTCGGAATATTTTATTTACTGAAGTATTTTATTTTTTGTTAGAGCTTCCAGTATTTAGTCATTTCACATGTTGCAACTGAGGTCTAAACTAGTTTGTTTTCATATTTTTTTCATATATATCATACCTAAACTTCCTTCTAAACAAATTTTTACAGGTCAAACGAAGAGGAAGAAAAGCATGCAGCAACTGTCAAAGATAGTACTCTTCGATTTGCTGGATATAATATTACTAATGTTACTATTCCTGACGTGAACACCTTTAACAATGTTTACGTATTTACTGGTATTATTGCATCTGTTTTTGTCTTTGGATTATTGCGAGCTCTGATGTTTTTTAAAATTGCTATTGACTCCGCCATGAACTTGCACACCAAGATGTTTAACAATTTACTTAGAACTCCTATCAGCTTCTTTGATACAAATCCTGTAGGTATGTTGTTTTGATCTTTGTTTTGCATATTGTAGAATATAGTAATTTATTGTAAACTTTTGTAAACTTTATAATAAACGTTTTTTATTATGTCTGAGTGTCCGTCTGTCTGTACCTCGGTGGTTTCCAGATAATAACTTAATAACGCGTCAACAGATTTTGCACAGCTAAGACCAGGTTCAATTTTCTGCAAATCCATTGGTAGTTTTTGACTTTGGCCAATTCAATTTTTTTCTGCTCAACAATTGGTGATTTCCGGATGAAAACTCATTAATAGCGTTTGTTTAAATTTTGCCCAGCTGTTAAGTATTTTAAAATAAAGATCAGGATCAATATCCAGCAAGATCCAATTTGTACTTATCGACTTTTCCAATTAATTCTTTTTTTGTCAACAGTTAACGGTTTTCAAAATGTCAACCGATTTTGTTAAAATATTGCACAGCTTTGAAGTACTATAAAATAAGGATAAAGTTCAATTTTCAACACAATCCTATTTGTTGTTTTTGAGAAATAATAATTACAAAATGTCAAATTTCAAAAAGTTTACATGAAAATCATATTTTTTTTTAAACTGTGCACAGTTGTGTAAAATTAAGATAAAGTTTTTTTAGCACAATCCCGTTTGTTGTTTTTTGAGTTAGGCCAATTTAAAGTTATTTGTGTAGGTCCAAGGTCAAAGTAAAAATTGCCTTCTGAGACCGTTTGCAAGCTCAGCTGTTCCTATAGGCTATTTGTAATTAAGTAACATGTATTCATGAATATTAAAAACAATCCAACGTGCCGTGGGTATCATTTAATGTCTTGTTAGATGCACTATTTTTGTTAATTGTTTTACATATAGAAGTTGATTTACCAAATATAGGTGACAATGGTCGTGCAATCGTGAGTTTGATGAGACATTATTGTCAGGAACAGTGGATAAGTTTCTGATTATAGTTATAGCTACATGTATTTTGAAAAACTATAACCCGTACAGCTGACAGTCCAGATTCTATTGTATCAAAACCACAATGAAACACAACATGTATATACTACTGTTGTAATTATATAATATTTAAAATAGTTACAACATGATATATTGAAAAGAGCAAAGACATACAAAATTTATTTATTTCATGTAAAAAACGTTATGTTAGCTGCTGTCAGCTCTGTCGTCGCACCATGTGTTATTTTTATCTTTTAACAAAACTTACAAGACCTTACACAACACGTGACCTTAGACTTACTACGTAAATAACAATAAACTGGGTTGAATAAAAAAATGCTAATTCAGTTTCAAATGAAATTGAAGTTTGGCTGTTTAAAGTGCAAATAAAATTTATATAACTAGTTATGTAGCTAGGGTATTCCTTTGGGAGAAGCCTAAAACATATAAAACGTTTGCGAAATTTATAAATTTCAAAAATTCTACATTTTGCAAGTATTATAACTTCACTTACAAACAAATAATGTTTTTTTTCTTTCTCGAAAACTACAAAGATTGATGTTAATGAAAGAATTTCATTTTTCAATTTAATTTCATAATTTTATAAAATGTCATGATTTCAAGACACATTTAAAAACTAATAAAGAACCAGCGTTTTTACGATATCTTTTCACAATACAACACGTTCAAAGTTGTTTTCATAAGTTCAATAAGAAATGCTTAAGGCATTAATTTGTTTGACACTGTAAATGATGTGAATAATTTAATATAATGTTGTGCAGCTTTTAAAACTTAATTATGTTTTAGGTCGAATATTGAATAGATTTTCAAAAGATATTGGCCACTTGGATGACATGCTTCCCATAACTATGTTCGATTTTCTACAGGTACTTAAAAATGTATTTAATAATAGAAAATATGCAGTACGTCATTACATAAATGAAAAAACACCTTACAGAACATTTAAATAAAAATTCAAGTCTGCGGCCATGCTGAATGGGTATACGTTTGAAATGCATGCTATTTGCATTTCGCTTTTTGTTACTTTTTAAATTATAGAAGCATTAACGCTTGTATGTTTGTTTCACTTAAATAGTTTTAACGCCACTTTCAGCAATTTTTCAGCTATAAAATTTTTCCCTTGGTAAAATAACTCTTGTTAATAAACTGATTTCAGTCATTTGATTGGATGTTTGCTTTACGTCCAGCGAGCAGTATTTCAGCTATATTCAGGACGAGATTGCAGTAGAACATACCATGTATCAGTGAGACTCGAACCCGCTACCTCCCTATTGACAAACCATGGTATCACTGGTAAATAACTAATTATCTTTACCACTCGGCCACCGATTCCCTTACTGCTCGTAATATGTGGTTAGCGTGTCAAGCAACCAATATCAATCATTCGCCTTCATTACACAGTGGACATTCAAAAAAAAATTACCTGAATTGTTTTGTACGATTATGATATTGACATGTATAATAATGAAATGTAAAAATCGGTAAAAAGTCTTTAATTATTAGAATGAATTTAAGCAACCAATGAGAGTTAAGTTTTGAGGCCTGTCGAGATCAAAGTAAGTAACTTTTGTTATACATTTTTTTCAGTGTTTTTTTCTAGTAGTTGGTATTATTCTAGTAGTTGGAATAAAAATACCATGGATGTTCTTGCCTCTTTTACCAGTTGGAATACTCTTTACTTGTATAAGAAGATATTACATACGGACTTCACGTCATATTAAAAGATTAGAAGGAACAAGTAAGTTTATCAAGAATGCGTTGTATGTGCAAACAATATTGCGCATTTAAACATTAAACATTCTGAGCTAAAATATGACTTACCTTTTTTCATTTTCGTTTATTATTGTATATTTATTTACTTACATTTGTTGCAACAATTTATTCTTTTGCTTATACAGTATTAAGCCCGTCCTTAGACTGGGAAATTTAAAATGACTGTTTGCTAGATTGTTTGTTTTTATAAATGGTGTATTCTGGAGACACGTAAACCTTTCTGTGCACATTTGCAGGTAATATTGCATTTAATCAAATCCGTATATTTTCAGCCAGAAGTCCTGTTTTTTCGCATCTTAGCGCTTCTTTGCAAGGATTGCATACTATAAGAGCCTCTGGAGTTAAAGATAAATTTAAGGAAGAGTTTGACGATCATCAGAACTTGCATACGGAATCTTGGTTTCTGTTGCTGGCAACGAACAGGTGGTTGGCAGTACGACTAGATTGGATGTGTGCAACTTTTGTCACAATAGTTGCGTTCTTGTCAGTTATAGTGTCTAATTGTAAGTTATTTTATATTCAATTCACTCAGGGAACATCAATGGCGACATAGGCGATTGCTGTTTGTATCTCATTTAAATGATTAAGATGTTGTAGAGCTTTAATTATTTTTATCAAATTAACCAGGAATGAGCTTTTATTTGGACGACTTTTCTAAAGGATTGCAGTGGTTAGCTATATGTTTTACAGAAACAGAAAAACGTGCAGACTTTTTCAAACATTTAATATTTTTTTATTATATATACTATTACTGTTTATGTATTGCCACAGCCATATATCTAACAGTGGATTGGGGATCTTATAACCAAGTAAACCATACAGAGTTAGAATTGAATTGTTAACATTAAATTTGCTTACCCTTAACTTCAGGTTAATACGCTATACGTACCATGCTCCTGCAGTTTGCTCAGAGCTCCAGACAAATTTGTAAAACCCCCCATTCAAAATATATCAGTGATTCTAATGATATACATAGTGCATGTGTGTGAGGATGGATTTCGGTACCGTTACGTATTAAGAACAATTCTCCATAAGGATCAAAGGATTTCCATATAGGGTGAGACATGACATGTCTCAGATTTTGCTGATTTTCATTTTATAAGTTGAAATTGACCATTGGATCACAAAATAATGATTGTTTGTTATGATTTGACTTCGGTTGCCATGGTAACTGTGGCAGCCATTTTGGGTCGATTAAAATACAGTGAAAAGGGCGATATTCAAATCACAATTTTTCAGGGGAAAATCAATTCATATTCAATAGAATTTTTTTATTTGCTTAATTCAATATCTAATTGACAATATTCAAAACAGTTCCAACACTTTCAATATATGTGTGATCAGACTGAGACTATTGAACATGTCAAGAAATAGGGCATTATTCTCTATAATTTTTGGTTAAAAATATTACCATTTTTGCCACTTTTCTGACTCCATTTTCAGAAAATGCACCAATCACAAATACTCATCGTAAATATAATTACATAGATTGATGATTAATATTTTAAAAAATTTAAAATCTCAATGGGGTAAGAAAAAATGTCTTTAGAAAACACCGTTAAAGTTGGTTACCATGGTAATAAAACAAAAACGGCAATTTTTTCGATATTTAAATATATGTATGACCATACTTCTAATATGAGCCAAGATAACAATTGTTGTCATCATATGTACCTAAAAGGGATCTTTTCAACATAGCATGACCTTAGAAAACTTTCAAGGTCAATTGTGTTGTTTTCAAGGTCACTTAAAATTGATTTTGCTTCGAGATTTTTATATTTTAAAGCTCAATTTTTAGTTGACCTTGACCTTGAGACACTGTACCCTGAAATGATTTCAATGTCATTTTAAGTTTATAGGATGTCTGTTAAAAATAATAATTAAGGATGATTTAATTTAACCCTAAGAAATAGTAGTTTCGTGGAAATATTGAACAATACAGAAATGGCTTTTTTTCACAAGTTACAATGGTAACCATCTTTGACAGTGTTTTCTTAAGACATCTTTTGTTACCCCATTGAGATTTTTATAAGTTTTGAATATTAATCATCAATTTATGTAATTATATTCATCATGAGTATTTGTGATTGGTGCATTTTCTGAAAATGGAGTCAGAAAAGTGGCAAAAATGGAAATTTTTTGGTAAAAAAATTCCAGAGAAAATCCATGATTTCTTGACATATTCCATAGCCTCGTTCTGACTACACATTTATGTTTAGTCTTGAAACTGTTTTGAATATTGTCTATGAGGTATTGAATTAAGCAAATAAAATGTTATATTGAATTTGCTTTGATTTTTGAATAACAAATTGGGAATTGAATATAGGATATTTCGCAGTATGAGAAATGATAAAAAATTACCGCCTCGGTTACCATGGCAACCGCGGTCAATCATACCAAACAGTCATCATTTTTGTGATCCAATGGTCAATTGCAACTTATGAAATGAAAATCAGCAAAATCTGAGACATGTCATGTCCCAGTTATTTTGGTGCTTAGGGATAATTGGTCTTAAGTCCAGAGTAAATCCTATGCACATGTCTACGTACTACGACCACAATTTAATTATCCAGCGAGTTTGTGACAAATCAGAGATACAGGGTTAGAACCAAATATTTTCATATGTCTTCAAAAATTAAACCTCAAACTGTTGGAAGTAAATTGTAACAGAATTGAACACGGTTAATATGTTTGCCTCCCCTTTGCGAGATTGTAACGTTGGACCAACAGGCATCAAGTTGCCTCCATTATAATATGGCATATTATTATTTTATTCCTATAAGATACACAGATTGTCGTTTTTATTCCCTTCCAAGCCTTTTTTTACCTAATTAATATTTACAGCTCTTGACGCTGGATCAGTAGGACTTTGTTTAACTTATGCCATGACTTTAATGGGAATGTTTCAGTGGGCGGTCAGACAAAGTGCTGAAGTAGAAAATCAGGTATATTTTGAATTCTACGTGAAATACAATATACGAATGTATAAGATTTATCTGAAATGACATGAATATAAGAATATTTATTTGTTTACAGTATAAATCAGTAACACTTTATACATGACATTTTGCTTTATCGGACTTTGTATCACGTTTTCAAATAACAATACAATAAATACACATGCATATAATGGAATAAAGTCGACTGTAGTATTGGGCACTTAACTGCTTTGCAGTTTGCAGGCAAAGAATTTATTTGAAATACCCACCCAATAAACGTTACAGCATAACATGCTCCGTTAAGAATTTATTGTAAAGCTTAGGGATGGGGTATTCAAACTTGGTTTTTAGATCACTTTGCGTCCGTCGTCGTCGGCGTCTGTAAACTTTTTACATTTTAGTCTTCTTCTCTGAAACAACTTGGCCAATTGAAACCAAACTTGGCCATAATGTTCATTGGATGGACCTATACAAAGTTTATGTTTTTTATTTGGATTGGAAAACCAATATGGCCTCCACCGCAAGACTTACTATAACATAGGACCCTATGGGGAAACAAGTTTTATTTAAAAGGCTTCTTCTCTAAAACTGGTCAACCAATGGAATCAAAAACTTACTAGCAATATTGTTTGCAAGGTCCTTTATAAAGTTTATGTTTTCTATGCCAAGTGGAAATCCAAAATGGCCGCCACCGCAGGACTTAGTTTAACATAGGGCCCTATGGGAAAAAGTTTTAAAAGGCTTCCTCTCTGAAACCGGTTAACCAATGGAAACAAAATTGTTTGGATGGTCCTCTATAAAGTTAGTGTTTTTATGACGATTGGAAATTCAAAATGGCCGCCAGCAAAGGACTTAGTTTAACATAGGACCCTATGGGAAAAAAGTTTAAAACGCTTCTTCTCTGAAACCGTTTAACCAATTGAAACAAAATTTACTAGGAATATTGTTTGGATGGTCCTCTATACAGTTTTTGTTTTTTTTATCCCAATCGGAAATTATAAATGGCCGCCAACGCAGGACTTGGTTTAACATAGGACCCTATGGGAAAAAAGTTTTAGAAGGCTTATTTTCTGAAACCGATTAAATAATGGAAACAAAACTTACTACAAATATTATTTTGGATGGTCCTTGATAAATATGTGTTTTTTTATGCCAATTGGAAAATCAAAATGGCCACCACCGCAGGACTTAACATAGGACCCTTTGGGAAAACTTTAAAAAAGGCTTCTTCTCTAAAACTGGTTAACCAATGGAAATAAAACTTACTAGCAATATTGTTTGGATGGTCCTCTTTGAATTTTATGTTTTTATGCCAATAGGAAAATCTAAAAGGCCACCACAGCATTACACAGACAGTGGACCCTATGGGAAAAGGTTTTAAAAGGTTTCTTCTCTGAAACTGATTAACCAATGGAAACAAAACTTACTGACAATAATGTTTGGATGGTCTTCTTTAAAGTTTATGTTTTTTATTGCAAATTGGAAATTCAAAATGGCCACCACTGCTGGACTTAGTTTAATATAGGACCCTATGGCAAAATAAAAAAAAATCTTCTCTATAAAACCGGTTAACGAATGGAAACAAAACTTTCTAGCAATATTGTTTGGATGGTCATCTTTAAAGTTTATTGAAAATTACAGGACTTAGTTTAACATCAAGGAAATGCCACCTTCATTGCCTTTAAAATCAGGTGAGCGATACAGGCTCTTAAGAGCCTCTGGTTAATGAAATGTGAGCTTTATGCAGATATGGCTTTATAATTTCACAAGCATTAAAACCCTTTGACATTGCAGATGATTTCAGTTGAAAGGGTTCTTGAATATTCTAAATTACCAAACGAAGCACCCTTGACTAGTGACGAAAAGAGCAAACCAGCAGCAGACTGGCCAGATCATGGGAAAATCGTTTGTAAAAATGTTTGCTTACGCTACTCACAAACAGGGCCTCTTGTTCTTAATGATATTAACTTCTGTATAGAAAGTAAGGAAAAGGTAAACAATTATTCCATTGTATTGATTAAATAACTGTCTGAATACTCTGTTGATCTTGATTAGTTAGTGTAGTCTTATACCAATATCACGTACACGTCTACAATAAGTTTAGTTTGAAAAACATGTATATACATGGTTTTGGTAGATTATTATGTACATTAGAGAATATTTTCTTTTTTTTCAAAATTATATCATCAATTTACCAACTTAACAACAGAACACCTATATTTCACATATTTACATATAAATTTTAATAATTCACAGTAGTTTCATCTGTCACGTCACTCTGCAATAAGTGTAGTTGTTAGTGTAAGCTTTTTATCTTAAATTAATATGAAAAAATATATCTTTAATATTAATTTTTTAATTATTTGGTTGTTTGTTTGAATAGTGTTTAATGCCACTTTTAACCATTTTTCAGCTATATCATGGGGCGTCCAGTTTTTTATTGCTGGAGGAGGCCGGAGTTTTTGGAGAAAACTGGCAATTCTTGTCAATTAGGACTGGATCTTTAATATTGAAACATTGCTGCCATACATCTAAGATGCATACTTGAAAACTCATTAATGAAATATACTTTTCCTAGTACTTAATTTAAAGTATTTAAACATTCTACTAAGAAAATAAGTGTCTGTTATTTAAGACTGGGCACTGTCTGGAACTGGCAATATATAAAATTAAATGTGAAGATGGATGCATATAATGTGACCTTATATATACACTTACATTGAAATTTGTTTAAATATAATAATTGCAGATTGGCATTGTTGGTAGAACTGGTGCTGGTAAAAGTTCTTTGATTGCTGTGTTATTTAGGATGGTAGAACCAGATGGAAATATTCTCATCGATTATATAAATATTAAAAAGATTGGGCTTCATGAACTAAGAAGTAAAATTTCAATTATACCTCAGGTAATACAAGAATGAATCGGTCAAACAAAAATTACCGTATTTTGAATGTTTAATCAAAGTAAGTTCATTGATATTTTATCAGTCAGTACGATGACAACCTTTAAAACTATGACAGTGGGTCTTGATATGGTCATAAGACTTTTGGCAACGTCTGCTTTGTCAAAACGTAGTCAAGTTAAGGGTGATCATAATAGGATTTTCGCCTTCCTAAAGCTAAGCCGTTGCTAGAATGTGGCGAAAATTATCTAAACTTGAGACCACTGTAGCCGAGTAGTTAAGGTGTTATTCATTCACTACTGATCACGTGCCGGTCAACACTGAGGCGAGAACGCGTCTTGCTGTAGACAAGGTGGGCCCGAGTTAAACCTTAATTTACAAGAATTGGCAATTTCCTTGCTAAAGATAGGAGTTTTCCTTCCCCAACTGACGCCTTAAGACTTCCAAAGAGCGGCGTTAAACCACATTCACACAAACAATGAAAATCAGCTTTAGGTTTTAATAAGTGACTTATAAAAATTTTCTCACTAGGGGGTTCACCTTATCTTTGGGAGGTTAAAAATAAGATACCCTCACATAAGATATAATGAACATTTTTTTATCCCCATTTGCCTTTGTTGAAAAAGTGACCTTTTTCTAGCAAAAATGAAAATAGTGGAAAATAAAAATAACTCATACAGTAAACTTTATTTATGTGAACTTCAACACATAGAATCCTTTTGCTTAAAGAAATATCACGGAAATAATGTCCATTTATGTCTAATCAAAGCATCCAGCGTTCATTGTGCAGAGAGACGATTTAAATATAAATGGTTTAAAACATTCAGACAGTTTCAGAGGTTAGATCATTAAAGATCCTCGAACATTTGCAGATGTTTTGGCTAGCTTAGTTGCATACCAATATGTGATATGGAGAGGTGTACAACATACAGTTTTTATATTATAACCGAACTAGTTGACCCTAAAGTATCAGTATAAATGTTAACTTCTAAAGAAGTCGTAGGTGCTTCGGGGGTCGAATGGTTAACAATCTAAAAGTCGTATCGTAATATATGCTTTTATCGCTATTTTGCAGTATTTTCTTTTGATCTTTATGTGCGGTACTATCCCATCTCACTATACAAGCGTAAGATAGGCCCATCTCACCTCGCTGTCAAAAAGTCGTTGGATAAACAGATTATTGACGTTTTATGAAACTCGCTGCATTTTCTTTTTCGATGAGATAAGGACGAGAAAATGCATGCCGTTTCAAAAAAAGATGAATAATCTATAACTGTCTTCAATTAATTTTTATGAAGGATATGACAGAGAGAGACATTACCTTTGTTTTCTTTACCCGAAGTTAAAGGGAAAATTAATGTAATGTTAATCGGTAAAGTTTCAGTGGTTTTTATAATTAATATTAAGAGATACCTATACAAGGTCAGACATTTTAATATTAGTCGATAGCGACATACTTCAAACCCTGCCCGCTCCTCAACCACGCAAATAAAACTGGGCGCCATAATATAGCTTAACAAATTGCTGAAAATGGCTTTAAAACTCATTTACACAATACATAATGTCAGTTAGTTGGTAAAAATATTAGTCAAAGACTTGATAATAAAGTTTTCTAAAGTATTATTTGTTTGTATGACTATAAAATTGTAGAATATTTTTATATGGGCAATAAAAACATATGCTAACATCTTATTTTTATTTAAGATATTTTTGTTGATAACCATAGACCTTAAGAGCATTATTGGAAGCAGAAATATCACATTTTTAATTTCATTCATGCTTGTGCTTATTTACAAATTGTTATCTAAAAGTTATTGAACAAGCCTCAGTTGTTCTAAAAGCAAAATTTGCAACAATACCTGTAACGAATGTTCAGTGGTATAGTTTTCTAGTGCACGCGAATAAATACCATTGTGTACAAACGGTGCGAGTTCGTGTCATCTATAGTATCGGGCGGCTGAAATATTTTTTGTTATTCACAAGATTATTGAGTTATATGCATTTACAGTTTTCCTTAGTTGCTAGACAATATTTGTTCCTAGGATATATTGCCTTTATTGTATTTTATTCGCAAATTGTTGTTCTTAATATGGAAATATATATAAATATACTTTTTTATTTGTTTTTCACAGGATCCAGTATTATTTAACTGCTCTTTGAGGATGAATTTAGACCCGTTTGAAGACCATGACGATTCATCTGTTTGGAGTGCTTTGGAAGGGGTAAATTATTACATGTACCTTAAAGATGAAAGCAAATGAGTATATATGTTATGACAGTCGTATACACTTTGACATGTTTTTAATATTCAACATTTAATCGCACATCGTATTGAAATTATATTTTTCATCATTCAGATGACGTGTTGATATGTTTGTTTAGATTTCCTGCAGCGCTACAAGCAGATAAAAACTGTCTCTCATCAGCCAATGCTGGAATATCTATTTGGGATTAATTCTTTAAAAAAAATAGATGTAGTCTACCTTAAATTTGTTGCAGAGGTGTTTAAGAATAAAGCATGACAGAATAAATAAAGCACAGTTTTATTTTAAATACTTTATAACTACATTAGTTACAGCTTAAAACGATAGTTGATGATTTACCAAACAAGCTGGCGACGATGGTTTCAGAAGGAGGGCTCAATTTCAGCGTTGGACAAAGACAGTTACTTTGTCTTGCCAGAGCAATTTTACGACGAAATAAAATATTGATGATTGACGAAGCAACTGCCAATGTGGATCATAGGTATTTATATTTTTATACATATTTTGTTTACAACATAAGCCGATTTCGGTTTTAAAAGAAATTTACGTCGGGCAAGACATGAATATTATGTTTACGAAGAAAAGTCCGTGTTATCCTCGCAGTGTGAGGTCTTGCATTAATTATCATGTTGACAGGTAATGCCTGGTCCATTTTGATTCAGAAAAATGACAACCTTAGTTGCAAGAATATTGTCTCTATACCTTGCAGCGGTCAAGGTACCGTCAACAAAACAATATTTGTCCTTCTGCGGGCGGTAATCCCAGCCCATGTCATCACACTTCTGCCTACGAACCTGTCTCCTTCATGAATAAAGCAGACGCGTATCTTTTATTTTTTTGATGATAAATCCGAGCACGACCGTCCGAATGAGTTGATGTGAATCGAGACTCGTCCCAAAAGAGGATATGATAAATGTGTACCATGAAGGCCTGATTTTTTTTACATATAGATAAAATATCAATTTCTATAGTTTAACAGTAGTCCAGGTAAGTATTGGTTCTAACTTTCTCGAAAACTTTAAAAAAAATTTAATTTTAAAAAATATAAGTTTATTATTTCTTTTGTCCGCTCGTATATATTATTTCTTGACACATAAAACTAACCAACACAAAAAGATTCGTTTTTGCTTGTTCTAACATCTAGGAAACATGGGCCTTGATGCAGTCGTTTTTAAAACTATCTGGCATCATAAGTCTGTCACGCACTAACAAATATGTTTCGATTATACCCTATCCTCAGTGTTCAATATCTTTTGCGTTCAATTCATGTTAAGTTATGGACACCAAAAATCGGCAGAAAAGGAACCGAATGCAAAAGAATATCGAACATGAGGTTGTACCAAAATGCATTAGACATTATAAATCTATCTAAAATCCATTTTGCATAAAATCTTCAAAATGAAAATAGTTTTACTTTATAAGGCATTTTGGTACAAGGGAGGCACCAAAAGGGTGGGTACGTCTTGATTTTGCGACCAACAGCCCATGATTGAGCTAATGGATAATTACCTCAACACATGAGCCACATTACTCTTGTGGTAGATGTCTAAAGAATGAATTATACATCACATGCACATAATTTCCCGCCAATATATTAACCAATGAGAATCATACCCTATCCTCAGTGTTCAATATCTTTTGCGTTCAATTCATGTTAAGTTATGGACACCAAAAATCTCCATAAATTACACTTAAACTACAGGAAGAGTCAATCTCAAGTTGAAGGAACCGAAAAGCTATTCCCAAAACTCAAAAGAAAAGAAGAATAAAAAATAAAAACAAATTACATTTTTAAATTTTCTAATAGATTAATCTAAAATTAAGTTCAAAGTGGCACAAGAAAAGACCAAGACCAAAAACCAAACAATCATATCACAATAAAAATCTAACAAAATACATGAATGATCTCCCTTTGTATACTAAATTAACTTTTATTTCTAGCAGGCACTTATTTTACATTTCAAAATTCCATAGATTTTATCCTTTCACCTGAGAAAACATAATTGCTTTCAATTATCCATTTACATATTCTATATTACAGTACAGCATCAAAACAAATTCTTTAGACTTGTATAGTCAGCCTTTTCACTAAATTCAGCTTCATAACTGTCCCCACGATCAGCAGATTCCGCAAGATTAGATGCTACAACATCAGCGTCAACTAAAGTATTTACCCGGCTGTAATATTCAGCACTAGCTTTCCCGAACCAGCCAATGTGATTCATCACCTGATCCACATTATCAGCTGAATTAGACAACGCAATTGTAACAGCACAGCCAGATCTAAAACTGTGAGGGGTTTCCCCTTCATATAAGCCAATCGATGACAAATAATATATCAACCTTTCATACATTACCGAGTAAGTGACAGCCTCATCAAGTACTCTTCCACAATCTGTTCGCTTCCGAAACAGATAACCAGTTGATAAATCGACACCATTAGACTTACAAAATTGTACATAGTCAATCATTCCCTTAACAGGACAAATTTCCGTATCTTTACACTTTTTGATGACAAAAGTATTGTTTTTCCCCTTGTCACCTCTAAGGGTCTTCCCAAAAGTATGACGAAACACAATTCCGGATTCATCATTCAACAATTTAACTTCCTGTGCTACCACAAACGATAGGTCACTTGCCCTATCACCAGCAAAAAATTGCAACTTAAACCAAGCCTGGTCTCTTTGAAAAATAAACTTCTCTTTTAAGGACCTACTACTCAAAAATTCCCGGTTGATGAACGAAACCATAGCTTTAATCTTAGCGAGAAATATAGGCTTTGCCTGTTTAGGTAATACATGGGCCTTTGCCTGTTCTTCTTTCACAAGTTTCACATACTCTTTTATTAATGGGGCAGACGCAGGGTTCCCTGATCGTGTTAAAATATCCCAACTTCTCGTCAAATCTGCTTCTTCAAATATATTCATCAGCTGGCAAACGATGTTCTCCACCGTTGCGCCTGAAAGTCGTCTAGGACAACGACATTCAAAAATGCCCCACCTACCTAAGTATTCATATTTTACCTCATGGACAGTTGTCTTTCCAAATTTATCCCTCCACACTAAAAATTTTCTAACATCATAAGGGTTACAAGTTATTAAAGTAGAATCGGTATGACAAAGAAAAAGTTCAAACACATCTTTTAAACTATTTTTCCTTTTCGTAATCTTAGACTGCTTAACTTTATTATCCAAATATCGTATTCTTCCCTCTATCACCTCCCAGTCAACCTCTTGAATAACCTCTTGGCCCTAAAATAACAATGTTCAAATATTCATTTTTTTATTAGTACATGAAATTACAAATGTCTAATAATTTCTTAAAGAAAAAGAAATTCTAAATGCAACCAACGGCCATCTTAGACCTACCTCATCAACTATAAAACCTTTCTTAGAAGGGACCTTCACCACACCTTTCTGGCCCTTCCTTCCAATGACAACTGAACTAACAGAAGATTTTTCAACCTTAGGCCACCACATAGGGACTGGGGTCATCTGAGGGACAATTAAAGTGCATGAAACACCTTGTTCTTCTAGAAAACACAATAGTGGAAAAATGAGAACAAAAGGAGGATATACATACATGTTTCCCTCTTTCCGTAAGTCTTGTGCAAAAATATTCACACCCGAAGAATCTGGAGTTGCACAAGGAGTGAAATGGCGCAGTGATTTTCCATCTGAGGACCTCATGACATTAGAGTCTAAGGACATTAAATCTGTGGTATGTGGACCAAACTTCTCTTCAACAATTGACCAAGAGACATCACTTAACATAACATCAGAAGCATCAAGCTTTCTAGAAGGGGCGTCAGCTATATTCTCCTGAGTCGGAACAAACTGCATTCGTAACTCAACATTGTAATCAACCACAAAACCAAATATACTCTTTAAGACTTCACTCAACATCCTACATTTACTTCCTTGACCATTCCAGGCACCAATGACTGTCATATTATCCGTCTTAACATCAACACGAGAGTTCCTCAAATCATTACCAAGAGAAAGTAAAGCCTTTAAGATAGCCTCAGCTTCTTTAACATGTATTGGACGCCTATCACATTCAGACCAATAGTCACCGAACTCAAGTTCTTGACCTCCCAGAGAAACAACAGCACCATATTTGTAACCAGATGAGTCCATAGACATCAAAATTGATTTATGAAATTCCGACCTCCATGTACAACAACCTGACCACTCGTCTAAAAACCTCCAATGCTCAAGCTCTGATCCAAGTTCATCTGAAATATCAATAGACCTTGAATTCCTCACCGCCCAAGATATAGCAGAATTGACCTCTGAACAAAAAAGTCTACATCCCGGTACCGCAAGCGACATCGAAATACACTTCCCGCTAAATCTTTGTAGGGTCCTCAAATCCAACTTCTTACACGCAAGCATATACTCTCTCAACTTTGCAAATTTAACTTTTTTGTCCTCTGGAAGTAGAAATGCCTGTCTAACAGAATCAGTAAAGAAACCCAAAAACTTCTTACAAGTAGATGGATCTAAAGAACATTTCTTTAAAGATAGTGTATACCCAAGTCTTGTCAACATCTGAAGTAGAACATAAGAGAGTTTAATCCCCTCAATCATATCATCACCAAGCTTTGTCGCCGCAAACCTATCATCAATGTAAAGTGAGTTCAGTACCCCTAAATGTCTTAAGTAAGAGGTTACAGACATTCCAATAGATTGGTATATAAAAGGTGATGCCTTAAACCCAAACGGAATCGTTGTATAAACCATAAAATATCCCCCGAACTGAATGCCAAAATAGGTCTGAGACTCTTCTTTGAGTTTCACGTGGTCATAACCCGACTTTTCATCACATGTTACCATGAGGGAATTTTTATCCACAATACGAGGGATATCCCGAAGTGTTTCTAAATGAAAAGGAGTGTCTTTCACCCACAAATTTAAAAATCTCTCATCGTGACAGAGACGCGGTTTGCTAGGCTCAATAGTTAGTGGCATTACAATTTTGGGTGGTTTACATTCACCAACTCTACCTAAAAGTTTTATAGCCCCTGTAGCAATTCGCTCACATAATTCAGAACATATAAATTCTACATGTTGTACACAACTGTAGGAATTTGGGAAATACTGTCTCGGCGGTATACTAGAATCATATGCCCTGCCCTTAAAATTTCCCTTAAAACGTCTAAAAAAGTCATGAACATTAACTCCATGGTGAAGCCACTTCAATACATCTCCATTCTGTTCATTTCCGTCCAATATTTGCTGCCAACTGTCAAGATTTTCATGTAACTGCCCACTTACAAAACAGTTTGGATCACGAAGTGGCAAAGTCTGAATATTAAACTCTTTACCCTCCAAAACCTCTTCAGCAGATGACACGTGATTTGAAGGCAAAGAAATGTCTCCCTTAAGAGTAACCCATGCTGGCTTTTCCCTGATTTTTATCTTTTCAGATTCAAATCCACTTTCCCTCTCCCATTGGGGCATTTTCACAAACGATGCGTCGCAACATTCCTTTGAATCATCAATTTCCTGTATAAAAATAAATGGGAACAAAATAAATTTTCCGCTAAGCCAGCAAAGGATACATCATAAGGAAGAAATTCCTTTGCCAACAATTCACGTGGAAATCCACTAGGGCATCAGTGTCCCTTGAATTGTCAACAAAGAAAATTCCTATCCAAAAAATACAATTTTCTACATACATGGAGCCGGACAAAATAAGGGAGGGCCTACTAAATCTAGATTTTCCCAAACTTGTGAGTAGTATATCGACACAAAATTGTAGACGAACGGACGGACAAAGTGAAAACTATGAGAAGCCGCATACGGGCCCATAAATATTACTATAGAAAATAATGAGATGTGGAATAAATGTACACGACAACTCCTACCAGACAACAAAAAAAATTTTAAAATCCACAACTAACTCTATTACACAATAGAAAATCGATTGGAACCTTGCAGATTAAACGGCATTTAATGACAAACAAACCAAATCATTCATGCAAAAAAAAAAAAAAAAAATGAATGTCAACATGACCAAAATACTAATAAATTTTGACGTACTTATTCAGTTAGCACGATACACACAAAATCACATTACAATAAGAAGGTAACGCTGATAATATTGTACATTCCCACATCATTACATTCGAAACTTATATGGATTGTTTCTATTTCACTTGCATATTTTTAAACCAAATTGCTGTGTCCAAATTACATTATAATAAAAACCAGTCTCAGAAATAAAAAGAAAACACAAAAATTTCATTCTACACATTTCTTTTTCATTCAAAACAAAATCAAATCATGATACACAAGTAATCAAAAATTTCTAATCACTTTTTTGACTTTATTTTTCTGGCATCTTTCATTTCATCACAATCTCAAGGCAGGCACCCCTTGGACGGAAGCGGTTTCGTCCTCTAAACCCGGGATTATATCCGCGAGCGTACGAGCCATAATAAGGAGGAATCTGAGGAGGAATAGCATATGGTGGCTGACTAGGATACAAATTGTACAATGGCGAATCTTCCGATTTAGGCGGGGAAAACTCCTTTTTCGACTCTACAGATTTCTCAACCCTCATACACTTAGAAATCGCCTTAGTTATTACATCAGCGGCTTTACCGCCCATCACTGATAAACACAACGAGGCAATATCCAACTTAGTTTGATGACGCAACGCTTGCCTTGCCAACTCTTCAAACACCTCAGACTCATCATGTTGTTCTTTTTTTGCGACTTTAGCCAGTTCTTCTAGTGTTATTAAAATTAACGGAGTACTAGGTTCCGCCATCATACAGAGAGACCTCACCTTTTCCTTCAATTCTTGTACTGGTGATCTAGCCGACTTCTCCAAGTTTGCAACCCTATCCTCCAAAGACTCGTCACTTGACGTATCTCTTTTCCTTTTCCTGGAATCTCCCCCAGTAGCACTTACAACCAATGTAGCAGTCGTAGCTGACGTAGCAGTTGTAGTTGGAACAGCAGTTACCGATGGTGTAGTAATACTTATACCCGCGGTACCACTGGTACCCTGGACCTAATAAAATAAATAAAATACAATTAGCTATATAACCAGCAGCAAAAGAAAGAATAGAGATCAAGTTTATTAAAAATCCACGAAACACGTGTCATGCGTAAATAGTTAATCTCATCGACCCCATCCTTGCAAACATACAATTAAATTCCTTATAAATACGTATTTTAGCAGAAACATGTTCATTAATATATAAATAAAAGACCCATTCAGTCAATAATGGGTTGCCATTGTCAAAGGATATGGATTACAACTAGACGGACTATAAACATACACCTCACGTGTGGCTCTATAAAAATAAGATTTATTTAACGTCGGACAGTACACACATTTAAATGTACTTGTATGTCCCAATCTCTAATATATTTTTAAAATCAAAATGCAAGATATATAAATCGAAATAAATAAAATAACATGAAATTACCTCATTATCAACCAGATCCTGCCCCTTGGGTTGACCGAATTCATTGGCATACAAGATCAGACAGTGCATTGCCCATCGGCCCTCTTCGGCATTCTCATCCCTGCCAGCTAACATTAACAACTCTCCTATCTGCTCCCCAGTAATGGAAAGGACATGGTTATCTATCTCCGCTAGGCTCAAATTCTCCGTTCTTGTATCTTTATTAATCCTTGCAAATTCTTTCAACGATTCTGGCTTTTCGGACCTAATACGTTTAATTACAGGTAACAAATTGACATCTTTTAACGAATGACGTCTCTTTAGCACCACAGGTAAGACCATCTGAAACACAAAAAAGTCAAGTATTTAAATCCTATGTAAATTCAATCGATACAAAGGTAACCGCTTAAATAATGTAAACGAACATGTATGTATTTCACGCACCAACAATTATAAATTAAACCTCTTTACAATTCAAACCGACCTGAACTCACAAATTTGGAAAACTCGATTTATAACTAATTGATATCCGCCTATAATTATGCATTCATTCTCGCAAATATATTTTATATGCATTCATTCTCGCAAATATATTTTACATAACTTATCTACTATAACACTTTATTCAATAAATGTGTATATCTATCTGCTCCAGAAACTAACACGTGGCAGACGCTACAACAAAACCTGTCTGCATTCAGAGGACCATAAAAGAACGAACAAATGCCACATATACTAGTTAAAATATATTAATGCAATAATATACAAATTTTCTATAATCCAAAATACTAATCTGGACGTACAAAAATCATTCTATAGCCACATCATGGCTTTCCCTAGCCACATCATGGCTTTCCTAGCCACATCATGGCTTTCTTTAGCCACATCATGGCCAGTATTCTTGCCACATCATGGCTAAATATATATATACGAACCATAAAAATCTTTATCCTTAAGTTCTAATGTAACCATATATCAAGGGACGTCCTTTCTCTTAGGTAGATGTCTAAAGAATGAATTATACATCACATGCACATAATTTCCCGCCAATATATTAACCAATGAGAATCATTACGAATACCTGTAATTTATAGCACCTTTGGTCATTATCTACAGATGTGTATTGCAGGACCTTTTGATCGACGACTTCAAAGCAAACGTTTTCACAGTTTCCCATTTAAATATAGTCTTAAGCGTAGATTTGAACAACATAAAAAATAAAGCCTCCGCAATATTTTGTCCATAGCGTGAACCAAATAATATCAATTGGAACTACAATTTCAAAATATTGATGGACAGTGCGAGAACATGCTTAAAACAAGAGGACATTTCTCGGAATATATAATGGATTCAAATTAGAATCGGACATTTACATGAAAGATGAGACCTTCAAAGTCTTCAAAGATTTTTGTCTGCGACATTCATGACAAATCCTAGTTACCCACTTACTACGCTGTTGAAATAAAAGATTCTTGGAAATCGCAAATTTGTTTTCGCTTCGTTTGGTCTACCTATCCAAATGCAATTTCCAGTCGTTATTCCAGATACCTAAATCACACAAATATCCGTACAAATAGGGTTACATAGCAAGATATTTCGGAGTTTTAACATTTATCAATCCTAATTAGCTTGAGATTAAGTAACTATCGATTTAATCAAGTCGACCTAAAAACTAACTGTACGAGAAGCGTGATGACGTCCACTGTCGTTCACTGATCATTATTCTATCAGCTTTCGCGTATAGGGTTTACATTTCATAACTCATACGTTATGCTAGATCTTCCGATCAGTATTCCGATTTCAAGAACGAACACTGCTGTTGACCAATAAGATTTTCAAACAAGGATTTTTTGCACCTAGATTGATTGCATCACTTCAGAAGATCTAGAGCAGTCTTCACGACTTAGTTTATCGTTTGTTTAAATTCCATCTCCCAAATGCGATCACATTATCTATCGTATGTAGTCGTAGGTAGATTTTCCTATTCCTGGATTAGAGGGAACATAGGTCTAATTAGAGACAGTATACTTGTCCAAAAAACCTTACTGCTTACATGTTTTTATTGCATGGTTTCTGGTTACGCATTTTTCGATTTTGTGCTGTTCTTTTTGTAATGTGTTTGTCGCGTATAATCCTCTCAATCCAGATTTTTACCCTGCCCTATGTTTTTCACTTTTTGTTGACTATTCGGTTTCTTACATTATACCAAGGAATTCTTATTTTTTATTGTTCTCAATATAAAAATCTTTGGAATTTTAAAGAGTAATGTATGTTATGGGGCCATTAAAATATTCTTTTTTTTCCAATTGGGTTTTTTTAATATTGACAGCACGAATAATTTTTGCTTGATGGAAGTCTATTTTTCATGTGAGCGATTCTGACTGAAACATTGTCTCTAGTTTGCTCGTTACGATGAGAATTAAATATATATGCCTTCTCTATCTGGTTCTTGTGTCGTTATCAGTTTTCATTTAGAAATTATTACCAACAGACTTTCAATTTAACATCTCTGTTGGTCAAATGTATACTGGTTTGATATTATACAGCTAATTAGGAAGGTGTTTTGTAATATGTTACACGTACTATTTTAGGACAGATGCGTTGATTCAAAGGACCATCAAAGAAAAGTTTAGAAATTGTACCGTATTGACAGTGGCGCACAGATTAAACACAATAATGGATTCTGATCGAGTTATGGTAAGTAAATATATGCTTATTAGCCAGTTATTTATTGATATTCTATTAGATCTATTAGACAATATCCTGACAATATGTAATGTCTTTTCTTTGAATTAATGAAGCAACAGAGATATAGATATAACTGCGCTGAACTTGTTTGAATTAATAAATAATTATGATTACTGCATCCTCCCAAGTCAAGGGTTCTGAGTCCGCGTTCGCTCCAACATCGATGGTGGAGCCCCTGACTTGGAAGAATATTTCTGTTGATTCATTCATATCCGTAGATCTGGAGATTTTAACACCAGAGGTACCCAAGTACGGCCTGAATATGTGTAAAGAATTTATCCCCGGGCTTGGTCTTAAATGACAGATTTTTATGTAAATTAACAATGCAATGCTGGCGTTAAAGTAACGCTTTCTTTTTTTTTGAGGATAATGAGCATTTTTAGAAAAATTAATATTTTCGAAAAATGTACCAGACTTTTACAGTTGTTGAACTATAAGTTCAGATAGATGCTGATCAATTTCATTTTGGACTTAAAGGTGTGCTCATAAATTAAATAAGCTTTTTTGTGATAGGAAGTACCTGACGGTTAGAAACACTGGGTATATGGATTTGTTAAAACGTGTCAATCATCAATCATATTACGGGAATAATACTGTTGGGGGATAATATGTTCTATTTGTCCGTACCGGCTTTTTGCAATGATTGTATGCTAGAAATGTCACCCTTTTGGACACAGTATTCTTACTCGGAACCGAGAAGTGTTTTACTTCGTTTATGCTTTTTGCCTTACAGAAAAGCAACAACATTTCACTACCTAAATGGTCTGACTACCAATTGTGAAATGCAAGAAAATTTTATTATAAGTATATGTGTTTAAATGTTTAGAAATAATCTCATTCAAACAACTGCATTCCTTGTGGAATTATCTACTCTAGAAAGAAACGGTATTACATATGGGCTATCATTTGTGACCATTTGTGTATTTTCGCAAAACCTGCTTTACGCGGAAAGCTCTAGTGAGCTGTATAACCTTTCTGAATAGGTTACTTTGACCTAATTGTTCTGACTAAATATCTAAGTTATTGAATTAAAAAACCATCCGTGTTAATCTTTTTAGTGAAATATATTGTAAAATACAAATAACATATTTGACATGAACATCATTTAAGTTCCTTATTTAAAAAAAAAACGAGCAATCAAAATATTATCGAGAATGAATCATTACCTTAAATTTATTGGATTATTTTGTACATTACCTTAGGTTATGGACGATGGTAAAATTATGGAGTTTGACCATCCATTCGTACTCTTACAAATTGAAAATGGATACTTCACGACGATGGTTCATCAAACAGGTTCTAATGATGCAGAATATTTGATAAATGCAGCTAAAGATGCATATCTTACATCCGGGCAAAAAGAGTTAAAGAAAATTAACGACTGTAAGAAGGGTCGTTATATGTTATAGATAATCTGGAAGACATTGAAGAAAAAGACGAGAATATAAATGTCAGCGTTATCGACCAAATTGGAAATATAACAGACAACAAGTTGTAAATAAATGTTTTGGTATATACCAGACGTATTAAGTGATGGTGATATAACCGTAACAGTTAAAGAAGATTTGGTAAACAATTTAAAAAAAAACTTGAGAAGCACTGAAATTAAATATAACAGTGCCTTGATCTAGTCCGTCCATTATATAACAAACAATTGCGAGATTCGTACACTTCACGTTCTTTGACTGATTAAATAACAAAAATACAATAAGATCTGAATAATAGCAGATCGCAATATTCTACATGGTAAATTTGGATCTTTTTTCAAAATGAGCTCATACCAGCTACAGTCTGTGATCAAATTATCACACACGCAGCTGGTAGCAATAATAATAATATTCCAGTGAAGTTTATAAAATATTATTGCAATTAAAACATTGCTCGACCCTCTTTGTTTTTATTTCTATTGATTACGTTTTAGGGTAAAATTATACACGCCTGAAGTAAAAGCACGTAAGTCGTAAACAGAAATTATTTTGTTCATTTGGTGCAGTCTGGCCAGGTGAGCGATCATAGACTCATGGGAGTTTCTAGCTTCATGTAGAACTATTATTTGAAGTTTCCTTTAGTTTGCCTAATAATCAGACCTTTTTTTGCTCCGTGTACCTCAAAAATGTCAGCGAATTTGTACCTTAAAAAATTCAAGAACTGCTTAGTGACGTCATATTTAGTTTCTCTTATATGATTTCATTTTTATACGGAGCATTCTTAAAAAGAACGTATACATACATTGAACTTATAACATGATGCTCATTTCGATTTGTTCTGCAATTCTATGTTGAATACAAGTTGAGGTAAATTGTCTGATGTGTAACGTACGTCTAATGCCCGAACATTGAACGGCGCTAAATAATAAGCAACAGGCAGAAACGTGGTTTTTGAAATGCCACCGTGTTAAATAAACCTTGCTCTTGGTTCCCGTTTCTATTTTTTGTTCAGGTCAGGTTTTGGTAACCTAAGATCGTGCGAATTTTCGGACCAACTAAATTATGACAGTCTCGTAGTAATTACTTTCTTTTAAAATTTATTCCAGCATCTCAACGTCATAGTAATTCTAAGTCAAGATGATCAGCGTGTAAATCAAATATTAAATTATGTTTTAATTGATAATAACGTTTTGTTTGTTTTTCCAGTATCCACAATGAAGTCGCATCTACATGTACAAATGCTTTGTTCAAATGTTTCAACATTCATTTGTATAACATTATTATATATAACCATATATATTTAACTTTCACGAGTTCTGAAACCTTTTTTGTAATTATTTTTAACCAGGTTTTCAACGAAAATCCTGGTTACTAGATTGGGGTATGGCGGGCAGCGGCCAACAGAGGGTTTCCGGTCAATAACTTCAGTTTGGAAAAACCAATCTTGCTGAAACTTTAGATATAGCAAGCTTGCATGAAGATCTATCGTTGGGTTGGATCTGGGGACAGTCGAGCCAAGGTGAAGGTCACTGTTACTAAAAATAGAAAAACAGTTCCCGGTCATTAACCTTAGTTTGGATAAACCAATTATGCTGAAATTTTTGATATAGCGAGCTTGTATGAAGACGTAGCTTGAGATTGGTTATGGGGCAATCGGGTCAACGTCAAGGTCACTGTTACTTAAAAACAGTTTCCGCTAAGTCTACTACTGAAATTAATTTTTAGATCGTTGAAAACCTGGTTTTTTGGCATGTTCACTTTTCTTGTGTACGGATTATTTCTCGGGCAGTTCAACTGCACAAGTAATACAAAATGGGTTTTTTCTGGAGTTGACCTAATCCAAAAACTGTTATACATAATCCAAAAACTTAAAAAAGACCTAACAGTCCTTTCGTCACGTACTAAGAGTTCAGTGGATTTTATATCTGAAGAAGATGCTTTTGCAGTTAGCTGGAGTTGACCTAATCCAAAAACTGTTATACATAATCCAAAAACTTAAAAAAGACCTACCAGTCCTTTTGTCACGTACTCAGAGTTCAGTAGATTTTTATCTCTGAAGGAGATGCTTCTGCACTTAGCTAAATTTGGGTAAGAGTATCAACTATGTATTTCCTAAATGTGCTAGCTTTGCAGTGGCATTTGCACTTTACCCGTGCACGGCTCTATCCATCCGTTGAACCTTTAATGAAGATTTCAACACATTCACTATCAACTTATAAACAAGATTCAAAGTGTAATAACTAAACGCCATGCTAAAAAGTTTAAAAAAAAATTAAACGGCCGTCTGATATTTTTTAACTTCTAAAGCCTAATAAACTTACAAATAAAAAATATCTCGTAATTACGAGGTAACTATCTCGTTAAAAGGAGATAACTGTTTCGTAATTACTATATACTATATTTTTACAAAAACATGTGTATTAGGAAATACTGATCTTATAATAACGACATAACTATCCCCTTGAAAATAATAAAATACTCCGTTACTCACGATCATGTAAGTGTTTTACATTTGATTACTATTGCTCTCATTCATCCAGTGATTATCTGAATCTAAAAATAAATTATACCTTAACCGACCTCATCATTATGGATTTCGCTAAAGCTTTTGACAGTTCCTCATCGCAGACTGCTTTACAAACTTCAGTAGTATGGCAAATCAGGTATAACACTAAACTGGATATCCGCATTTCTTTTAGCTCCAATAATGTAGCTCCTTTTTTATGGACGGAGCTACAAAGAGGTCCCATTACTCGTAATGGAGCAAAAACACTCTTGGGATTTACACATATTTTCCGCTATTTAACCTCTGTCTTTATTTAATAAATATGTTTTTCTTTCCCCCGCCGTTCATCTGACATGTCTACAATGTCTAATTAAATAATATTAAAACTTTTTCGTAATCATGGCATTGTTGACATAATTAAAATTGTGGAGTGTAGAATTTCGGAATCGTATCTGTAAAATTTTGTAATAAGGGGACATAATCATAATGCAATGAATGGCAGAAGACAGTTTGTTACGCTGGAAATTCCCTGAGGGAATATTTCAAACCGGAAGTTTTTTTTCACAAAATATCTACGCACACATGAGAACTATTTTTTTGCTAGGTTCCCTTAGGGAATTAAAGCACGTGCTTTAATCTTTAATTTCGTTCCGTTTTCTGCAAGCTGAATCAGAATCTGAAGAACATTATCGGAGTAATTAAACAATTATTACTTAGAAAAATACAAATCTACAATATGATCTCAATTAAATAATGTATTTTTATTCTAAGACTGCAGCGAAAATGTAAGAAATTGCTATTTCCATGTTCCCCAAAGGAACCGATTGATAAATTTTAACACGGATAGAAGGTAGAAATATAGTTAAATGACATTAAGATGATTTTATGATAAAGGATCATTAGTATTTTATTGCAGGTATTATCCTATAACCACGAGAAAGTCATTTTTATACATAAAGCAATACATAACGCTGCAAAACTGCAAAGATATTAAACTGCATATAGTATTATATTCCTTAATATATATATTTTCTGTTGTGAATTCAATGGCATAGAACGTACATTTACAATAAGGAACATTGTTATTTGTTTAGAACATTTTAAAAAGTTGAAACTGAAAGTCGGCAATAAAGAAATCAGTGTTGGGATATCTAATTCAATGTTTCGGTGCTTTCTAAATGTAATTCGAAGAAAGTTTCAAGAAATGTACAGAAACCTAACGTTATAGAAAACTAAAAAAGGCATTTAAAAGAATATTTCGGGAATACAAATTTACATAATATATAACATGACAGTACTAAAGCCAGTGTTCCTGTATATTTATGACACAGAAATCGGGTAAGTGTGCACTCAGGAAATGAAATTGAATGTTACACATGTCAAAGACATCGATATAGTTATTAAATCTTGGAATATGAACGTACATCACAATATGACATAGAAACTAAACAAAATGTAATGTTACCTCAATAAATGTAAAGGTAAATCACTATATAATAAGACATAGGCATCACTATAGTCAGTGTTTCCTGCATGCGGGAATGTGAATGTCATTTCTTATATAACATGACAAGACATTACTTAACCTAGTGTACGTCAGAGAATATGGAAGTTGTTCTTTATATTACATGACACGACTTTACCATAACTAGTATTTCCTCAGGGAACGTACACGTTTTCATTATGTTGTATGACGAGACATTACTTTTATATAACTAGTGTTCCCCCAGGGAATCATGGAACGTGGACAGACATCACTATAACTAGTATTCCTTCAGGAAATATACATGTTCTTCATTATATAACATGACAAGACATCACTATAACTAGTATTTCCCCAGGGAACATAAATTTTCTTCATTATATAACATGATAAGACAGTTCTAAAACTTGTTTTTCCTCAGGGAACATAAATGTTTGTCCATTATATAACGTAACAAAAGATTACTATAACTATAGTCAAAGTCAGCGTCGGTCCCTCCGGGAGAATGCATATAGTTTGCATGTTATTGTATTCATGGCTTTATATTTTGTTACCAAAAAGCGTTATAAGTTCTGCATTTAATCAACACCTTACTATGACTAGCGTTCCCTGAGGGAACGTGTTTTTTTCATATTATAACATGTATAACAAAACAAGACATTACTATAACTTGTATTTCCTCAGGGAATGTAATAGGGAACACTAGTCATAGTAACGTCTTGACATGTTTTATAATGAACATTTACGTTCCCGAGGAAAGACTAGGTATATAAATGTCTTTTCATGTTATATAATTAATTATATTGACATTCCCTGAGGGAACATTAGTAAACTAATGTCTTGTCATATAATATAATGAAGAGCATATGTGTTCCCTGAGGAAAACTAGTGAAGAACAGTCACATTCCCAGAAAGAGAACTAGGTATAGTAATCTTTTATTTCGTTATATAATGAAAGACATTTAGGTTCCCTGAGGAAAGACTAGTTTTAGAAATGTCTAATCAAGTAATATAGTGAAGAACCTTTATATTCCATGAGGTAGCACTAGTTATAGTCTTTTCGTGTGATAAAATGAAGAACTTTCACATATCCTGGGGAAACCAAAGTTTTAGTAATTTTCTGTTACATGATATAATCATGAAAAACAAGTAAAACTACAAGTTAAAGTAACTTCTTGCATGTTATGTAATGAAGAATATTTATATCCCACGAGGAAGCACTAGTTATAATAACGTTTTGGCATGTTATGTAAAGAAGAACATTTTTTTCCTTAAGGAAACACTAATTATAGTGATGTCTTGAGGAAGCACTAGTAATAGTGATGCCTTGTTAGTTATATATTTAAGAACATTTTTATTCCATGAGGAAACACTAGTTTTAGTAGCGTCTTGGCATGTTATATAATGAAGAACATTTATATTCCCGGAGGAAAAACTAGTTAAAGTAATGTCATGGCATGTTATATAATGAAGAATATTCGTATTCCCTGAGGAAATACTAGTTATACAAAATCAGTTAGATAACCTCGCTCTTTGATGACTTGCTAAGTAATGTCTTGGCATGTTATTTAGAACATTTATATTCTTTTAGGAAACACTAGTCATAGTAATGCCTTGTGATAAAATGAAAATAAAAAAATCAATAATATTCCCAGAGGAAACACTAGTTATAGTAATGCCTTGTCATGTTATATAATGAAGAATATTCGTATTCCCGGAGGGAACACTAGTACAATGTTAGATAATGGATATTATTTGCATTCCCTGAGGAAATACAAGTTATAGTAATGTCTTGTTTTGTTATACATGTTATATTATGAAGAAAACACGTTCCCTCAGGGAACGCTAGTCATAGTAATGTGTTGATTAAATGCAGAACTTATAACGCTTTTTGGTAACAAAATATAAAGCCATGAATACAATAACATGCAAACTATATGCATTCTCCCGGAGGGACCGACGCTGACTTTGACTATAGTTATAGTAATCTTTTGTTACGTTATATAATGGACAAACATTTATGTTCCCTGAGGAAAAACTAGTTTTAGAAATGTCTTATCATGTTATATAATGAAGAAAATTTATGTTCCCTGGGAAAATACTAGTTATAGTGATGTCTTGTCATGTTATATAATGAAGAACATGCATATTTCCTGAAGGAACATTAGTTATAGTGATGTCTGTCCAAGTTCAACGATTCCCTGGGGAAACACTAGTTATATAAAAGTAATGTCTCGTCATACAACATAATGAAGAACGTGTACGTTCCCTGATGAAATACTAGTTATGGTAAAGTCGTGTCATGTAATATAAAGAACAACTTCCATGTTCTCTGACGTACACTAGGTTAAGTAATGTCTTGTCATGTTATATAGGGAATGACATTCACATTCCCGCATGCAGGAAACACTGACTATAGTTATGCCTATGTCTTATTATATAGTGATTTACCTTTACATTTATTAAGGGAACAATAGATTTTTTTAGTTTCTATGTCATGTTATGTTGTGATGTACGTTCATATTCCAAGATTTAATAACTATATCGATGTCTTTGACATGTGTAACATTCAATTTCATTTCCTGAGTGCACACTTACCCGATTTCTGTGTCATAAATATACAGGAACACTGGCTTTAGTACTGTCATGTTATATATTATGTAAATTTGTATTCCCGAAATATTCTTTTAAATGCCTTTTTTAGTTTTCTATAACGTTAGGTTTCTGTACATTTCTTGAAACTTTCTTCGAATTACATTTAGAAAGCACCGAAACATTGAATTAGATATCCCAACACTGATTTCTTTATTGCCGACTTTCAGTTTCAACTTTTTAAAATGTTCTAAACAAATAACAATGTTCCTTATTGTAAATGTACGTTCTATGCCATTGAATTCACAACAGAAAATATATATATTAAGGAATATAATACTATATGCAGTTTAATATCTTTGCAGTTTTGCAGCGTTATGTATTGCTTTATGTATAAAAATGACTTTCTCGTGGTTATAGGATAATACCTGCAATAAACTACTAATGATCCTTTATCATAAAATCATCTTAGTAATGTCATTTAACTATATTTCTACTTTCTCTTCGTGTTAAAATTTATGAGTCGGTTTCCTTTGGGGAACACGGAAATAACAATTTCTTACATTTTCGCTTCAGTCTTAGAATAAAATACATTATTTAATTGAGATCATATTGTAGATTTGTATTTTTCTAAGTTATTATTGTTTAATTACTCCGATACTGTTCTTCAGATTCAGATTCAGCTGGCAGAAAACGGAGCGAAATTAAATATGAAAGCACGTGCTTTGATTCCCTAAGGGAACCTATCAAAAAAATAGTTCTCATGTGTGCGTAGATATTTTGTGAAAAAACACTTCCGGTTTGAAATATTCCCTCAGGGAATTTTTCAGCGTAACAAACTGCCTTCTGCCAATGAATGCAGCTGGAATCATCCGGAATGATACTTTTTTTACCAAATCGATTCCGATATTATTAAAATTATGCACTTCCGGAATTCATATTTTGTCAACAATGCCATGATTACGAATAAAGTGATAAAACTAACGAATACGCTGTTGTTGAAATATCAGTTAAACTGCAAATACATAAAAAAGTATGTAGCAAACTAGGGAAACGGTTTAATTGATTATAAATATACGGGTGTGAATCAATCCCGGGCTGCTCCATTACGAGTAATAGGACCGCATTTTGTTGGAACATTTGAGCAAAGCCGGTTGGTGCTATGTATGGAAGTGTTGAGTTCAGTTGGAGTGAGAAAGTTTAAGATCAATGTGTTATGACTTGTTTATATATGTACACGCTAGTACACATGTACTATTTCTATGTCTACTATTCACCCCGGTTAATGAAGCTATATTTTATATAGCGGATTTAGCCGAGGGGTCAAGACCGCTGGACATAGTGCAGGCGAATTGGTGCCATAGTGTCACAACGGTGCGAGTTCGAATCCCGCTGAGGGTAAGCAAAAATTTGCCAGTGTTAAAAATCTAATTCAAACAGTGTTGGGCTTAATTTGTAGACGTATATATAAATATTTGATATTAACCCTGTATTTCTGATGTTTCAGAAATCCGCTGGATAGATATATTATATGGTTGTCACATTACTTAGACGTTTGTATATATATATATATATACACAAACGAATATTTACGTATATATTACGAATTGGTGCCATAGTGTCACAACGGTGAGTTCACATCTATCCAGCGGACATAGACAAAGTACATGTGTACTAGCGTGTGACGATTTTTCGTAACCAATACGTATTAATCTGACAGTAATCTAACTCAGCATTATATATATATATATGGATAGATATATTATATGGTTGTCACAATACTTAGACGTTTGTATATAATTTACTTACTGTGACTGTATGACGAGTAACTTTGTCATCCTATATAATATATACAAATATGCTGAATTAGATTACTGTCAGATTAATACGTATTGGTTACGAAAATTCCATCGTCACACGCTAGTACACATGTACTATGTCTATGTCTACGATTCACCCCGGTTAATGAAGCTATATTTTTATATAGCGGATTTGGCCGAGGGGTCTAGACCGCTGGACATAGTGCAGGCGAATTGGTGCCACAGTGTCACAACGGTGTGAGTTCGAATCCCGCTGAGGGAAAGCAAAAATTTGACAGTGTTAAAAATCTAATTCAAACAGTGTTGGGCTTAATTTGTAGACGTATATATAAATATTTGATATTAACCCTGTATTTCTGATGTTTCAGAAATCCGCTGGATAGATATATTATATGGTTGTCACAATACTTAGACGTTTGTATATATATATATATATATATATATATATGCCATCAAGCATTGACATCTCTTCTTGGTAGAAAACTGGTATTGATCTTATTTTTTCCCTACATTTGGTCGATATTGTTATTTGTAGGTTCTTCTTTGTTGGTTAAGGCTATCATAACAACAACATCTCGCTACCATGTGTATTACTTAGAACAAAAAACATATCTTATTACAAAACATTACATGATTGCATCCGGTTTACAAATACATCAAATAGATAATTAGCCATGTGATTGTTTATATAAATATAGGAATTAAGAAACAAACGAATTATCAATTTATCAACATCCCCCTTTCTTTAGAAAATGAAATCGTTTCATTTAATACAAATTTTCAAATTTAAAATTGAAATCGAGAATAAACAAAATTTAATTATCAGATCAGATTTCTTAAAAAAAATCGATTACTGTCACTGATAGCAATTATATTTAAACTAAACTAATTTGACTAGATATAATAACGACTAGAATGTCTATCAATCAAAATTTAAAAAAATTATCGGACAAAGTCTTTCAAGTACGCCGGAGCTCGCCTCTCACGCTGTGGTCTGGTTGGAACATTTTGTTGTTTCACTGTTGGTTCATCAACTATTTTATTATCGGACTTGGACAATTCATTCTGGACAGACTGTTTATTTGGTGCGACATGTAACGGTTTAATATTGTCTTCAATGTCCATTATTTGGCGATCAGGTGATATATCACGCACTTGAACATTTACTTTAGTTGGTCTGATGTGTGCACGATTTCGTCTATATTCAACAACTTCTTGACTTTGTACGACATAAGCACGTTCACTTAGTTTTTCACGGACTTTTCCTTATACCCACTCGTTTCCTTTCATATGTTCAAAATATACAGAATCTCCTCTATTTAATGATGGTAATTGTCTTGCACGTTTGTCATATGACTTTTGTACAGTTTTCTTTCTGTTTGATCGCAAATAGTTCGGCTTGGCGATTGATCGGATGGTTGTCGGAATCATCGATCGTGTTTTCCTTCCAAACATCATCTCATTTGGACTTAAACCAGTGTCCTGACGCGGAGTATTTCGTAGTTCCAATAATGCCTCATATTGATCTCGTCCATCTTTCAAGGTTTTTTTAATCATAGTTTTAATGATCTTAACGGCTGATTCAGCTTTACCGTTTCCTTGAGGATGATTGGGCGACGAAGTAATGTGATTAATTCTCCATTTGTCGGTAAAGTTCTTAAATTCATCTGATTTGAATTGAGGACCATTGTCAGACACAATGCATGTTGGTATTCCAAATCTGGAAAATTGTTTCCTTAGTATCGCTATTACATTGCTTGATTTCGTCGAAGTTAACAGGTCGACTTCTATCAAATTTGAGTAATAATCGATGACTACTAAGTATTGTCGTCCACTTATTTCAAACAAATCCATAACAACTTTATTCCATGGAGTGTTTCCATCGTTATGCTGGATAAGAGGTTCACGCTGTTGTTTCTGTTCTGTTTCTTGGCAAATTTCACACACTTCCGCCATGTGTTTTATTTCATTGGCTATACCCGGCCAAAATATTGTTCCTCGTGCACGACGCATCATCGAATCATATCCGAGATGAGCACTGTGCAGACGTGTTTTCATGTCTGTTCGTAGTGACTTTGGAATTAGTATTGCTTCTCCTTTAACAATGATATCATCGCTGATACTGAGTTCATCATGGTATTCGAAATATGGAAGTATACTATATGGAACATTGTCTCTATCTTCTGGCCAACCATTTCTTATTATTCCCATAAGTATTTGCATATCAGAGTCTACGGCAGTAGCATCTCTCACTTCTTGTATTCGTGCATCGGGTATGTCTTCAAAAGAATTTACTTTCATAATCCGAGGACGTTCAGTCTCGGTTGAAGAGTCTGTTTCCAGATACGCTCGGCTTAGTGTATCTGCGATTACAAGATTCACTCCTTTCACAAATCTAAATTCTACATCGTATCGGAATAGCTTCATCATAATGTCCTGTAGTCTCTTTGGCGCACGACTTAGTGGCTTGCTAAGTATTGACGCTAATGGCTTGTGGTCGTTTTGTACAATCACTTTTCTTCCATATGTATACTGGTCGAATCGTTCAAGACCGTATAACATAGATAAAGCTTCTTTTTCAATTTGGGCCCAGTTTCGCTCGGCTGGTTTCAGGGCTCTGGACGCAAATTCAATTGGTTTACCGTCTTGTAGAAGAACGGCGCCTAAACCACATTTACTACTGTCAACTTGTAGTTCAACATCCTTTTTGACATCAAAGTAAGCCAATATAGGTGCTTCAGTTAGCATTTTCTTTATACGCTGAAAAGAGTTTTCGCATTCCGCGGACCAATTCCATGGTTCATTTTTGCGTGTTAGTAAACGAATCGGATCCATAACATTCGCAAGATCGGGCATAAACCGTGACATGTATTGTACCATACCACACAATCTTTTAACACTAGGTACATCGGTCGGACTTGGCATGTCTTTAATTGCTTTTATTTTAGCATTGTCAGCACGAATTCCATCACGAGTAATAAGATGACCATGAAAAGTTATTTCCTTCAGTCCAACTTCTTTCTTGTCTTCATTCAAAACGATGTTTCTTTCACTACATCTCTTGAATAAGTTCTCAAGTTTGCGTTCGTTGTCGCGTTTTGCTTCTTGGTCGGATTTTCCACATCCGGCGATAATGATATCATCTGCGATAGTAAATACGCCTTCTAGATCACCTAGAGCTTCTGATAGCTTTCTCTGAAATATCTCACTGGATACTTTTAAACCAAACGGAAGCCTGGCCCATCTATAGCGACCAAAAGGTGTGATCATAGTGGTAAGTTCACTTGATTGTTCATCTAATTTCACATGCCAGTAGGCCTCACGGACATCTAATTTACTAAAGATTCTTGCATTTGCTAATTTCGGTAGCACATCATCAAGTGTCGGAAGTTTATAATGTTCTCTCATAAGTGCAGTGTTCAAAGGTTGATGATCCAAACAGATCCTTAGTTTACCATTCGGTTTTCTCACGACGGCCATTTGGCTGACCCACTTTGTTGGTTCCGTCACCGGAATCAAAACTTGACGCTCTACTAATTTCTCAATTTCGCTTTGCACGTCGTCTTGTAGAGAAAGTGGCAATTTTCTACACGGCAAAATTTTAGCTTCAACTTCTTCATTTACTTTAAGAGTTGCTTCCCCTAGATCACCAATAATTTGTTTTTCAACGTTAGCAATAAATTTATCTTTGTTTATGCTAATGAAACCCATCTCTTGACTTGCCTTAAGTCCTAACAAATTAGTATGTCCGTTCTGAACAACTATAAATTTTATTAGTTTTTCATCACCATTTTTCGGATTTTTCACTTGGAGATTAACCTCTCCGATCGGTTTCATTCCTTGTTTGTTCCACATTCTGAGTGTAACAGATGTAGGCTTGACCTGCTCTTTGCGGACATGTTGTTTACATATTGTATTTACGTCTGCAGCACTGTCTAGTTGAAATCTTACATCTCGTTCGTTTACATTAAGTACGGCTGTTATATTTTCTGAATTACCAACTGCATTGATTGCATTCAACCAACAATCTTCCTGATCAGAATCATCCTGTGACGGCATGCTAGATGTTATTGAATGGATTTTCTTACATTTACTCTTGAAATGGTTTCTGCCTTTGCATGCATCGCATGTTTTACCCCAAGCTGGACATTTTTCTTTCTTTCTTTCATGTTTATAGCCACAGAAATTACATTCTTTGTCATATTTATTGTTGTTTTGTTTATATTGTTTACTTTTTGACTGGTGCATGTGTTGGCTTGTTTGAGTTTTCCTGGTCGGTTTCTCAACTTTGACTTTGTTCACAGTTTGAATTGGTGTTTGATTTTCTCTTATTTCTTTTACATGTTTGTTAGACTGTTCATAGGCTCTACAGATTTTAATGACTTTTTCTAGATCAATTTTATCTTCTCTTAACAGGAGTTCTTGTAATTTTCCTTTCACTGTGAAAATTATTTTGTCTCTTATCATTCTATCCTTCTCCTGAAAATTGCATGAGTTTGCCCTGGTTCTCAGCTCAGTGAGAAAACTGTCAAATGGCTCTGTATAGGGTACTATCCAAAATCTATGGGACTCGAATACTTCATTTTTTCTTGGGTTACAATAGGCTTCATGTTTTTCAAAGAATTTTGCTGGTATCTTTTCATCACCTCGTTCTGTCCATACAAATTGATCGTATATGTCAACGATGTGGGGACCAGCACAATTCAAAATAATAGCTACTTGGACCTCATCGTCTTTATCGGATGCACCAGATGCGGTCATGTATATCTCTACTTGACGTTTCCATTTCTTAAAATTTTCGGAAACATTGCCTTCAGTAACATTTAACTGGGATGGAAGACGAAAAGTATTATTGAAGCCTTCGGCCATATTTGCTGATACAGCGTTTTAACACGTGGATGCAGTTGGGTTGGGCGTTTCGCGATTATGGTGCTGTCTGGACCACTTACGCTACGATTTCTATTGCAAATCGACTAAATGTTCTTTTAATAACGTTTCAGACGTTCTTCACCCGCTGCCACCATGTTATTTGTAGGTTCTTCTTTGTTGGTTAAGGCTATCATAACAACAACATCTCGCTACCATGTGTATTACTTAGAACAAAAAACATATCTTATTACAAAACATTACATGATTGCATCCGGTTTACAAATACATCAAATAGATAATTAGCCATGTGATTGTTTATATAAATATAGGAATTAAGAAACAAACGAATTATCAATTTATCAACAGATATCGGGTGCTTGATGTCGTCGGCTACAATTTTTGCTTGGTCTGCAGTGTGACTGTGTTGGGTCTTTCCTAGTGCAGTAATAGTGTCGTTCTTAGTGTTGATAGTAGCTGGGCTTGCTGGTATAGTACACTTCCATCACCGGTAGTTTTTACCCCAAAAAGATATTCACTGAATGCTAAGTTGTTGTCTCCTAGTCTGTTGGGTATGTACTTGAAGTTTAACTGTGCCATAAAGTATTCAGAGGAGTATTTATACCAAGAACCAAAAGCTCGTTAAGTTACGGCTTGGAGAACTCATATTTCGAAATGAAAGATCATGAATTTAAAGAAAGGGATGAAGGGGATGCAGGGTGGGACCTATAATTTATAGTGGTAAGTATTTACTTAATAAAAGTAAATTTTACTTAGAAAAATTTCTAATTTTTTATCAATTAATAGCTTACTACTATAAATTCTGAGAAATTCAGAATCTAACGGACAGCTGAATCGCCTTATTTCTTGGAAACCAAAGGAAAATAATTTGTTGAGCTGCCACTATAGGTCCATGAGAAAAAAGGTTGTCTGCTTGGGCAGACATAGACCTAAGGTAAAATGGGGTGAAAGGATTTTGACACCTCCAAAAACCTGCGGATAAAACTTCAGAAATAGAAGATGAATTAAAAAGTGCACAGGATGCAGCAAGAGCTCTAACTACAGAGTGTCGGGTAAGAAGTTCTTCTCCCGAAGACTCGTAAGCTAAAACAATAGCCCGATAAATCCAAGAAGAAATCGTCTAGAGAGATGTCGGAAATACCCTTTTTTAAGGGAAGAAAAGGTCTTGTAGTATTCCTGACAGAACGAGTGTTCCTAGTTCTGTCCAAATACATACTAAGGATTCTGACTAGACAAAGAAGCTTAGAAGAAGCATCGTCCGGCAGAGCCGGAATACAGATGGGTTCTGCCACTCTATCTGGAATCTGATTCTTATCCAAGAAAGAAGGATCTGTTAGAAGAGTAACAGAAGACATATTTCTAGATAAACAAAGAAGAATCCGAGACAGATAAGGCATTAATCTCGCTTGTTCTTCTACCAGAAGCTGCAACAAGCAAAAAGCAACATTTATAAGCAACAAAACTTTCTCTGCTGGCTCAAAAGGGGCAGAATTTAAGGCAGCAAGGACCAATCCTAAATCCCACTGAGGAACTAACTTATTTTGTTTAGGTCTTTCTAAAGTTCCTTACTAATAAAGAAATATATTCGTTATTACCTAAATCTGAGCCACAAAGAAGAGAAATATTCCTGCCTATAGCAGACCTGTAACCTTTTATAGTCGAAGGTACCAATTTTTTAACATCAAAGAGAAAAACTAGGAAGTCTGCAGTGACATGGACAGGATCAATTTCCTGTTCACTACGCCAATCACAGAAGATGGACCACTTGACATCATACACGATGCCTGTGTACTCTAACAGATCTACAGATGTGTGAGGCTGCTCTTTCAAAAAAGCCTTTCTGTCTGAGACCCTCTCTGATAGTAACCAGGCGTGAAGGTGCATAGATTCTGGGTTGGGATGTCCCACTTTTCCTCTGAACTGAGATAGTAGATCTCTTCTCAGAGGAAGACGAAGAGGTCTGGCACAAGACAGATGCAGCAGATCTGTGTACCACCGTTGTTTGGGCCAAGCTGGCGCAAGAATGATCTTGCAGTCCTCGGCTCTGATCTTTGCTAGAACCTGGTGAAGAAATCTGAATGGAGGGAATGCATAGGCGAACATTCCTTTCCAAGACAGGGACATAGCGTCCACTGCAAATGCCAGGGGTCTGGTACCGGAGAAACAAAAGTTTTCATCTTGTGATTCAGACTGGTAGCAAAGAATGTCCCTGGAATATGAGTGACTATTAGAACTATGTTCCACTGAAGACAAAGAAGCAAAATTTCCTTGCATAGAAGAAAAAGAGCATGACAGTGAGTTCCTCGCTGATTTCTCAGGTAGGCCACTACGGTAGCAGTGTCAGTACTAATGTCTTTGAGACTAGAAAAGTCTTGAAAGACTGGAGTGCCAACAGGACTGCTCTCATGTCTTGGAGATTTATGTGTTCTTGCTGATGAGCTCCTGAAACTGACTTCCCTTCTAGATAGGCTTTCCAACCTAGAAGAGAAGCGTCTGTGTACAGGGTTAAGGAGACTATTGGTTGAGCCAATGCCACACCCTTTAAAACATTTTCCCTGCGAGTCCACCAATCTAGGTGAAAAAGAACCACTAGAAGAATAGGAACAGCTGCTTCCCAATCTTCCGAGGTTGCTTCCCAATGTTCTTGGCGATGGCCGAATGTGAAGACGTCCCAATGGGACACATCGGTCAGATAATTCAGAAAACTCGGAAGTTAGGAGAACTGTCGTGCAGTTACTGACGAACAGTTGTGAAACATCTGAATTCTCTGACACAGGGAATGTGAAGACGTCCCAATGGGACACATCGGTCAGAGAATTCAGAAAACTCGGAAGTTAGGAGAACTGTCGTGCAGTTACTGACGAACATTTGTGAAACATCTGAATTCTCTGACACAGGGAAACAAACTTTTCCTCTGGAGGAAAAATCAGTTCGAGGTCCGTCCTGTAATGTTCCCCAAAGAACAGAAAACAGACATTCTGGGCTGAATTCTTTAAGCAGAGAATCGTCCAGATAAGAGTGAATCTGAATAGACAGGGTATGAAGATGAGCTACAACTGTCTGAAACCCTCCAGTGAAGACCTGAGGAGCTATTGCCATGGCAAAAGGGAGAGCCAGAAATTGGAATACCTTGCCATTCCAAACGAAACGTAAGTATTTCCTGTAGGCAAAAGCTATGGGAATGTGTAAGTACGCATCTTAGAGATCGAGTCTGGTAGTCCACATACCTGGAAGAATACATGACCCGATTGATCTATTCGTCTCCATTTTGAAATGGGGGACAGAAAGATACATGTAAGTATTCAGAAGAGACAGGTCTATAACAGGTCTCATCCCTCCTCCCCCCCACCGAGTTCTTCTATTACTCCTTTGAGTAATATAGTCTGAACTTCTGACAGAAGAAGGAATTTCTCCTCGTCTGAAGTCTGAGACATAGAAATAGGACTTGCTGACAAAGGAGGAAGTTCCAGAAACACTAGATCCAATCCCCCCCCCCCGAATTACTGAGAGTACCCAAACATCTGTGGTGATCTTTTCCCACTGATGTAGAAACTGGTATTGAAGGAAGGGGAACATGAAACTGTTCCTCTCCTTTGGGAGAAGTCAGTAAAAAAAGAGGGGGCAACAACCTATTTACGAGGGCCAGTCTTCCTGTTTCCTTTAAAACCTTTAGGTTTTTTAGGATCAGAAGATTTAGCGACATTGGTCACCTTTCTTTTTTTAACAAGAGCTGACTGGTTAAACGAGGAGACAGTAGCAGACCTCTTACCATAAGTCAATTAAACATTGACCATAAGTGGTTGTGGGGCCTTGGCAATCTCCTCCTGCACCCTCTGAATAGACAGACCAAAAATCTTGTCTGAGAGAGGTGACCTCAGTAAGGAGTCATTAAGACTTCCACTTACAGAAGATTTCTCTAGAATTTCCCACCTTTAAGAAAGTGTGAAATTCGCAAAAATGCCCATGTGAAAGAACCGAGACGAACCAAGGGCCTGGTCAACCTGTAAAAGGAGTGTTATGACTTCAGACAGATCATCTCCAGATTTGTTCTGAAGCAAAGCTCATACTGCTGATAAGAAAAATTCAGCAGAACCCAGAACATGTGAGATGCTGCGAAGTAGATTTTCTGACTTTGCCCAAAGAGACTTGGAGTGTCTAAGACCATCAACAGTTTTAGCCCCTAGTAACTGTGCCAAGTGTTTGTCACAGACCGGGGCTGTATTCCCGATAGAGGAGTCATGAACTTCAAAGTCCTCACTCCTGAATCTACCTGGAACAGAAGTAGCACCAAAACCTGCAACAGAAGACCCCTGAAAGTCTTATCAAACAATTTGTTATCGAGACAGTCGTTAACAAACTGAATAGCTCCAGTAGTGTGATTAGATTCCGGAAAAGACTTGTAAGTGGCAAGTTCTTCCTGGACACCGTTTTCCCAGGTCTTGGATGAGATGGACAATGAACATGGGCAACATCTCTTAAAAGAGAATAAACTCTATCTCGGAGTTCGTCTTTAGAATACACACCAGAGTCCTCTACCTCTGATTCCCTTGTGCAACAAACCTGTGAAGACAGGGAAGACCTAAGTGAAACTGTTCTAACTGGGATGCGGGCAACAGAAGTCTCTTCATTTACCACATCTTTTCCAATCAAGTCAGCTTCCTGGCTACCTGGGCCATGGAGATAGTGTCAAACTCTTCCACCTGAGAAGGAGAGATGGAGGCACCATTGCCCTCTAAAGCTGAGACTCTACTATCAGTCAAGGCCTCCTTAAAAAAAGAACCAAGGAAATTGTTTCAAAATGCTGAGACAGCTGAAGAATTTGGGGCTCTAAAGAAATCCTGACCACCAAAGGCTGGCTGAGGCCAGTATGGATAGGGATACGTACCCTGTCCCTGAAAGGATTGGAGAGGAAGAACCCAAAGAGGCCGAGGAAAAGTCTGATACTGAGTCTAAGGTGTACTAGGTACACTAAAACTAGTAGAGCTTAATCGCATGTCTGAACCTGAGGCAGAGTATGCGGAACCAGTACTGTCTACCGGTCTGGAATAAGTGTGAGTAACCGTAGACAGTGTGAGTATCCCGACAGACCTTGGTCTACTAGGAACTGGGTCCTGACTTAGAACCCCGCTTCTCAAACTTGTAACTGATGTTACAAGACTAGTAGAGAAGAGGGTGTTGGAATACCCATAAGGGGATTGGGGCAAGACCCATCCGTCAAAAGTACTCCGACCTTCAGTTTCATTAATATTTATGCTGGTAAAATCCATAATAATAATACAAATCTTTGATAATAATATACAAAAACAATACAAACAATTCAAATAATCAAGAAAAATTGCTAAAATTCAACAAATAAACTTTTCTCCAAAATAGCTAACTGTGCAGCAAATAAGCGTGCCAAACGTTGCCGCAGCAGGAAATGGAATGAGATAAATGGGGTATTAGAGACAGGATATCCGGTTTGAGGGGAACATTTCAAGAACTATTGTTTATCTTCCTGCTATGTCAAGGTCGCTAAGGGAGTATCTCAGAATTTATAGTGGAAAGCTTTATTGATATAAAAATAAAGCTATCTTATCTTATTCCTTGATAGGCCCCTACCTTATGAGGTGTTGCGTTTATCCAGTAGGCGTTCGTGGAACACACCGTTTTGTTATTATATATTTTTTTACTTTACTTTACTTTACTTAATTTACTGGAAGTGGAACTCGGTTCTAGTCATTTCGGTATCTGTTTAAATTCGGAACTATGAAGTAAAAAATGTGATTTGTTCATAAAAAACAAAAATAATGCATTGTGTATACAAGCAAATTAATAACTTAATTTGTCTTCATATAAATGTTTGATATGTTCACTCTTGATAATTATCTAATCTATTGCGTTTAACACAATTCAAACCAATAAAGCAAAGAGCATCAATTCCCTGCAGAATTGTTCTGTTGCAGGTAATGTGTGTTTAATGTGTTCTGGAATCTTGTTGAGTTGTAATGTGTCAATGCTTATTTTTTTCAAATTTATATTCAATGTTCTTTATTTCTCATAAACCATTGCGTAGTACATCTGTATAAAAGATCGATATACATTATATAAATTAAAAATAATAAATAATGAAAACCATTCACATGACAATATACAAATATGTACATTAAGTAGTGCAATAAAGTGTAAAAGATTACAAAACTAAAAATTAAAAATTAAAACCAACTTTTTTCATTTATGAGCCTTATAATTTACAAAGATTTCTTAATTCGGCCTTATTTTATGATTGAAATAATTTAGCAAGCTTTGTGACATTTGATCTATATGAATAGGCAGAACCTAAAAATTCATTTCTTTCAATTTTAATGGTTGAGCATTGTATTATATAGTAAAATTCGTCAACAAAATCTAATGAATTAAAATTGTTACACGTTTTTGTCTTTCAATCCCGACTATGTTCCTGTTTTAATTGTTAGCCCATAAGAAAGCGGTTCATCTTGAGGAAAAAAAGAAAAAACGGCATAAAAAAACTATCTAGCATCACATAAAAGCAAAGTATCACATCTTATAATGAGAAAGTAACTCCTATAAGAAATCATCTGAAAATTTCGGACCAATAAAGTGAATTTTAGAACTTGTATCGTTTTTGCAATTTACAGTTTCACTCTTGGTTTTATATGTTTTAGGATACAGGACAACTCGAGGTTCACAGGAGCCCGTAATCGCTCACCTGGAAAACAAATTACTTCAACTTTATTCAAATTTTTACCATTTACAGTTTCAGTCTAGTTGTTATAGCTTTTAAGTTACTGGGCAAAAACTAAACATTTCTTCAAACATTTTGATTTAGTACAATAAATCCCATAAGATGCCATCGGAGAATTTCTGAGAATAAATGATATGTAGGCCTTGTCCTTTAGGTTAATTTAATAATTTACCGTTTTACTCTAGGTGTTACAGACTTTAATTTATAACACAAAAACTTATTATTTGTCCAAATTCGTAATTAAAAGGCAATACCTCATCTAACAATTATGGACTAAGTGGTGATTTGTAGGCCTTCCGTTGCTAATCATTTGTGCAATTTAAAGTTTCAATCTAGCTGTTATGACATTTAAGTTACAGGGCAAAAACTACAAATTTCACAAACATGGTTTATTGAAGGGCAATAACTCCTATAAGGAGTTGTCTTACAATTTCAGACCAATTAAGTGAATTGTAGAGCTTGTATTGCTGATCATTTATGCCATTTACAAATTTACTATAGCAGTTATAGTTTTAAGTTACAGGACAGTAACAGAAAATTTTATTGAAAAATTGTCATTTAAGGGCAATAACTCCTATAAGAAGTCATCTGACAATTTCAAACCAACCAGTGAATTGTAGGACTTGTATTGCTGATCATTTTTGCAATTAACAGTTTCACTCTAGCTGTTATAGTTTTAAAATTGCATGGCAAAAACGGAAAATTTCATGAAAAAATTGTCATTAAAGGGCAATAACTCCTATAAGGAGTCATCTGACAATTTCAAGCCAATAAAAATCAATTGTAGGGCCTGTATTTCTGCCTTTACAGCATCACTCTAGCTGTTATACTTTTTAAGTTACAGGACAAAAACTGACAATTTCATAACAAATTTTCATTTAAGGCCAATAACTCATATAAGGAGTCGTCTGACAATTTCAAACCAAGTAGTTGAATTGTAAGGCTTGTAATGCTGATAATTTTTGGTATTTACTGTTTCACTCTAGCTTTTATAGTTTTCAAGTTATATTGGAAATACTGAAAATTGTGTCAAAAATCGTCATTAAAGGGCAACAACTACCTAAGCCATTACACAACTTCACACTAATAGCAACTATTGTAGATCTCAATGTGCTGATCAATTGAAGTAACTGTTTTCTCTATAGCTATTATCATTTTTAAGATATTGAGTGAGAAAAAAATGCGTTATCATTTATGTTCTATTTTTAGTAACGGCGGCCATCTTTGTCTGTTGATCAACATCCTTGATACAAATTTGAAACTAGGAACACTAAGGATGATTGTGGCCAAGTTTGAAACAAAATTGGCCCAGTGGTTTCAGAGGAGAAGATTTTTGAAACAGTTTACGACCTATGCCGGACGACGGACGCCAAGTGATAGCGAAAACTCACATGGACCTTGAGTTGAAATGTCGATCAAGCGATCAACGATACTCCGCTACAATATTAAAACTTTTTTGCAATAAATTCTCACACTAAACAATTTGTTTGTCGACTGGTGATCTTCATCTTAAATAAAATTCTCCAGCATCAATAGGCTTCTATAAAGTTGAAATCAAACACTTGTTGACTTATTGTCCGGAAACGTTTTGGTTTTTTTTTAAATTTGAAAAAAATGTTACCTTGAAATTTGACGGATTTTTCTCAAAATCGATAAGCTTCTTACCTACCTAATATGAAACTACTTCGCAAAGTTTCATTGAAATAAAATGCAAACGTTTTGGAAACGTCTTTTTGTAAAAAAAAAATCTCTACCTTTTTTTGGCAACTGTGACCTTGAAATTTGACGGATTTACCCAAATATCCATAAGCTTTATGGAATCAAGCTTTTTGAAATACACAATGTATTATCCGGAAACCAAATTTGGACGGACGACATGAGGAACAATCTATACCTCGGACTTTCTTCCGACAGAGGTAATATAATTTTTGTGATTATTTTATTCAAAAGATTGTATATCCCAATTAATATCGACAATAAGTATGATTACAGTTTTTGTCAAATAAATAAATACATGATATGAATAAAGTACAACCGAGATTATTTTTAAGCTAATAAAACAAATGTTGTTGACATTTTTTTTGCAAATGCGGTTTCAAAGAATCGATACATATAGCAGTTAGGGAATGCTCCTATTGATAACAACACTCCATGAAATGTTTTTTGCTTGCTTGCTTGCTTGCTTGCTTGATTGATTGATTGATTGATTGATTGATTGATTGATTGATTGATTGATTGATTGATTGATTGATTGTTGTTTAACGTCCACCAGGCACGCCATAAAAGGTTCAACTCGGATAACATAATGCATTGAAGTATCGCTACGATAACATTTTAAAATTGGAGGAAAAGAAATTGTAAAACAAAATTTTGTGTTTTAAACAATGGTTTAGGGGGGGGGGCTCGTTGGCTGAGTGTTTAAGGTAGTTCTTTTACTATTGATCACGTGGTCTGTCAACACTAAGATTGGGGGGTTCGATTCTCACTACAGGCAGGGCGTAATCGACTTTAATCTTAATTTACAAGGAATGCCAGTTTTCCTACCACAGGTCGGGGGATTTCTACGGGTACTCCGGCTTCCTCCCCCATAAAAACTGGACGCCACGATATAGCTGAAAAATTGCTGATAGTGCGTTAAACACCATTCAAACAAACAAACAAACAATGATTTTAGCAGTTTCATTTCCATGCATGCAATCGATGTGGGGCGATGCCATTGAAGATAAGTAAATGATCAAGTTTCTCATATCTAGGTTAGTTGCTAGATGTAGTGTACAAAAACTACTGTACCTTGAGATATTTCAATTTGATAAATTATGCAAAGACATCTCGTTAACATCGCATTCCTTGCGAATTATCTAGTCAAACATTGTGAATAGTTTTTCGCATTCAGTAAGCAAAATGCTCTGCATTCATTGCCTTCAGATTGTACTGGGGGTAAGGAATTCGGAGTAATTACTGTTAACTCATCACAATCATCAACTGTAACAGAAATAACAGGTTGGTATTGACTCAAACTGGAAACCCGTAACGACCAATATTGGAACAATCTGAGCCGGAATGAATTTATTAAATAAAAAGAGGAGCTGCAGATGTTTATCGAAGAAAATACTCAATTAGGACTTTCGTCTGCGCTGTTCCTAGTACAATAACTATGGTAATAATTAATGTGTGCTTTCATAATGGCCCAGTTATATGTCCAAGATTTGTAATAATGCGGACAGAGGAAGGGACAACGCTGAGGGCAATTAGAGCCTTCCAAAGCCCATTATTGCAGCTCAAGACCATAAATGAGTCTTTATGAAAGCATTCATTCCATAATAATTTATTCACCACTTACCAGTGGCGTATCTCGACTAGTTACAATAATGATTCACAATTTAACTAGGCGGGTCCGGGAACAAGCCCCCGCCCCTGGAAAAATAATTTTGAAAACAATTGTGCAATTTGGTGCATTTTGGAGAGTTCTAAATGTGCTTTATTTATCACTTTAAATGGACAGTTTATTGATTGCAGTGATAGAAGAGTTCTAAAGGTGCTTTATTTTTTATTTTTCCCGGTAGGAGTGTACTCGCATCTTGAGTGTTGATACTCTGCACAGTTAAAAGGTCTGCTATTTACAATTAAAACACTGGTTGCTTTTTACATCTCGGACTGGACAGGTAGGGTAAGTGACCCTAACCCGGCCTGGAACTGTTCGATGGTAGGCAGGTTCCTTACTGCTGGTGGTATAAGGTTCCAGGTGGCAATTGCCCTTGGGAAGAAGGAAAATCATGGTGATTCTGGCTTTAGCTCGTCTTTGTTCATGGGATTTCCAGCCGAGACGATTGATCATATCTGTGACTGATCCTGGTTCGCGATCGTAGAAGTTGTTGTAGACGAACCGTGCTCCTCGTCTTTGGATGGATTCTAGCTGGTTGGTTTGGTTTTTGTTGTATGGATCCTATACTACACTGTCAAATTCTATGGTAGGTCCTACTAGAGTGGTGTAAGCTGCTACCTTAACTTCATGGGGACAAGAATGTATGTTCCGTCTTAGGAATTCGATGGTGCGATTCGCTTTAGCGGTGATGGAGTTGATATAGTTAAGGTCTTTACTGATGGTGACGCCTAGGTATTTGCTGTCTATTGTTTCTTGTAGTACTTGGTCGTGGAGTTTGTAGATGCATTTCCTGGTTGATCTTTTCTTGGTGATGTGAATGGTATAGCACTTGTCAGCGTTGAAGGACGTTCCCAAGTTTGGAATCGGATGAGATCTTTCTGTATTTCGTCCTGGTCTGAGCTGGAATTACTTACTTTATATAGCAGGCAGTCATCAGGAAAAAGACGAGCATGTGATGATACAACATCTGGGAGGTCGTTGATGAAGACAAGGAACAGTAAAGTGCCTAGTACTATTCCTTGCAGGACTCCAATGTCTACATCGCTGGTTGATGAAATAGTGCCTTCAAGGAGAAATTGCTGTGACCCATCCATAAGGAAGTTTTGGATCCAAGCTTTAGTGGTGTCTCTAGTGCCGCAGTGGTCAAGTTTAATCAGTAGTCTTCTGTGTGGCACGTTGTCGAATTCTTTTGAAAAGTCTATTCGTATTCCGTCAATTTATTTGCTGACAAAGTTTTGCTATGTCTTGTACCGTTGTGATGAGCTGGGTTTCACATGATCGTTTGGCTCTAAAACCGTGCTGGGTGTCGGAAAGTATATCAAATACTGAAAGGTGGTCCATGATGTTGCTGCTGTGGATAATGTGCTCTAACATTTGCTGCATATAGATGTTAAGGACACTTGTCTGTAGTTTGATGCCTTCGACTTATCCACTTTCTTAAAGATAGGAACAATGCTGGCTGATCTCCAATCTAATGGAACTATACCAGTGTCTAGCGAAGCTTGGAATATCCTTGTGACTGCTGGTGATATGATGTCAGCTACCTCTCGTAATAATCTTGGCGTTATAGCATCGGGTCCTGCTGCCTTGTGTATTTTCAGGTTGGCTTATATTTTGTGAACTCCATTTTCTGCTTTCTTAATGTCTGCCATTGATGGTATCTTCTTCCTACTTTGGGTAGGTTGTTAATGTCGTCATGAGTATATGCTGATTTAAGTTGATCATTAAGAATTTCTGCTTTTTTGCTGGCTTCACTGTAAATAATTCCGTCTGATACTCTTAAGGCTGCCACTCCTGAGTTTTCCTGTTTCTTGGACTTAATGAACGACAAGAAGCGTTAAGGGTTTTCAGTTTTCTCTGGGCTAATGATGTTCCATATGTTTTCGTTGTATGATGATCTGGATTTGTGTATCAACAAGTACAATGTCGTGATCGCTGATTCTTGGTAATGGTTTGCATTTGTTAATTAAGCTGGAGTCAGTGGTGAGTTCAATGTCCAAGATGTTGTCAAGCTATGTAGAAAAATCAATAGTTTGTTCAATGAAACTACACGTCAAAGGTGTCTGTTGAGATCATTTCAGATGAATGTATTGTGTTGTTGAGCCAGGTCTCTGTCCCTGCCACAATGTCTGCTTCAGTGGAGTTTGGTAGATCTCGAAGTTCAACTTTTTTATTCCGAATAATTTAAAAGTTTATGTTCAGGAAACGTTGGCCAATGTATTCCTGGTTTTTGTTTCGGTTTCGCTGATGATGCTATTGGACTTTTGATTGAAGAAATACTGAAATCAAGATTGTTTGTTGAGGTGTTGCTAGTTGTGTCTGGTTCATTTTCAAGCAGCAGTGAGCTAAACTGGTTGTCATCAGAGATAATGGATGCATATAGTACCGAACTATGATTAGGAGTGTTGCAGGTCTTGCAAACCCAGGCAAGGAAAGAATTCGCTAGTCTGATGTATGAGCTAGTGTTCATTGAAATGCATGCTTGATGATACCACAGGTCATAATGGTCGCAGGCAATACCATTTTGTCCCAACGGACTGCCTTGTTACATATTTGAGGTACTTGGCTTTAGTTCCAGGGTTAATTTCAACTTGACCACTCAAAAGAAGGAGTAGCGATATTGTTTGATGGAGTTTTTGGTCACTGTGTTTGCTGGTAAAGGGGGGGGGGTATGGATTTTGTTTTTTGAACAGGTACACAAATTTAATCCATACATATGTGCTGTGTTTGATATTGATGCATGTTTTCTGGTGGATGTGACGTTTCCTTGCTTGCCAGTATAATAAGGATACCTTGGTAAGATGTTCATGTTTGCCTCTCGTGAGATGTAAACTTCAATGGCTGCAGATTAGTACTGCAAATGGACAGTTTATTGATTGCAGTAATAAATTGCATTATTGTTGTCAATATCATGTGTATTCCCGTATCGGCAGCTACGCCCCTGCTTACTATACAAATAACCTCTTTCCTATTGTATTCATTTAAATACTGTTTTTAAAAAAAATCAACATTAATCATTTATTAATAAAATATTTGCGAGGTCCCAGATAAGAGATTTTAAAACCAGATGCTCTTAAGAGCCTGTATCGCTCACCTGATTTTATAGGTAATCAAGATGGCCTTCTCTGATGTTAAACTAAGTACTGTAATTTTCAATAACTTCAAACAGGACCATCCAAACAATATTGCTAGTAACTTTTTCCATTGGTTAACCGGTTTCAGAGAAGGAGCCTTTTAAAACGTTTTCCCATGGGGTCTAATGTTAAACATAGTGCTGTGGTGTTGGCCCTTTTGATTTGCCGATTGCCATAAAATAATTAACTTATAGATGACCATCTAAACAATATTGGTAGTAATTTTTGTTTCGATCGGTTCACTGGTTTTAGAGAAGAAGCCTTTTAAAATTTTGTTTCCCATAGGGTCCATTGTTAAACTAAGTCCTTCGGTGGCGGCCATTTTGAATTTAAGATTGGATAAAAAAGCATAAACTTTATAGAGGACCATCCAAACAATGTTGCTGGTAAGTTTTGGTTCCATTGGTTACAAGTTTCAGAGAAAAACCCTTTTTAAACTTTTTTCCATTGGGTCCTATGTTAAACTAAGTCCAGCGGTTGCAACCATTTTGAATTTCTGATTGGTATAGAAACCATAATCTTTATAGAGGACCATCCAAAAAATATTGCCAGTAACATTTGTTTTGATTGGTTAACCGGTTTAAGAGAAGAAGTCTTTTTTAACTTTTTCCCACAGGGTCGTATGTTAAAGTAAGTCCTGCGGTATTAGTTTTCAAATCCAAATTAAAAAAAACAATACCTTTGTAAAAGTCCACCCAATGAACAGTATGGCCAAGTTTGGATTCAATTGGCCAAGTGGTTTCAGAGAAGAAGATTAAAATGTAAAACGTTTACAGACGCCGACGACGACGGACGCTAAGTGATGTCGGCAATCTTTATTTTGTATTTTATTAATGATTTCCCATAATGGCGATATGTGAGCAATTAATTCACATTCCTATTTAACATAATAACACTTATGTGGCTGATAAATGTTTAATATTAAATATTTACATTAAACTTTTATGTAGTGTGTATATTCATTATTCAGGAACTATGCTTGGAAATGTAGGAACATTTGCATCATCCGAGTATTTGTGTGAATATGGGCAAATGGATGGGGATCGATCTTTTATAAAACTTGTAAGGATATGTTAGGTTTGCTATGAGTGGGAGACAATTAATTTCTAATATGTATGAATTTATAATTCTATTTTATCATCTTTTATTTCTATTTAAGAACAATTTTAATTTTATATTAAAATTTAAGATTAAAAACTTGACATTTTACCAGTATCAAAACAAACATACATTTGAAACTAGTGTGTAATCGTAGAAATATTACTTAATTATGATTCAATTTTATCTTTTAAATAGATTTTCTCTGTTTTACTGTTAACTGTTAAAACAACATACACGTTTTTATTACAATAAATACGTTACCATCATAAATTTAGATATTCTCCCTATTCGCAGCTTGTGAACCGGAAGTACTACAAATAAAATACCCTTTGAGACAACCCCCATTCCCACCTGGCGCATGTGCACCCATACTCTCCATCATTTTTTCCGGTTTCACCAAACAGCTTGCACGTGAATTTGTTGCAGTCTTAGTCTGTAATATACGGAAGAGTTTGTGAAGATTTATTGTATAATAATTATATTATTACTTAATTTTGTGAAGAGTTCAGGTAATATTTAGAAAAATTAGACTTACTTGAACATGTCAATGTCACAAAACATCGGTGACAAGGAGGAGGACGGAATAGAATTGTCACCGTGGCGGTCATTGACCACCACGGATGAATTTTGGGATAAGAGTGTAGCCCCTGATGCTTCCTTTCTTCCAGGGTTTACTGCTTCCGCCCCTCGTAGCTCGGCCTCTCAGCTTAGGCTTTCGGCGGTTAATAAGGCTACCCATACCATTACAAGACCAGTAGACTCCGTGGTAAGTTCGGTGGTAAGTTCTGTCTCCACTTCTGAGACTTTTCCCACGGGAATAAGGAGCGATTCCTTTACCAGGTCAAGGTGGCCTTTAAATTATCAGTATCCACCTCTGCCGGGCTACCCCCCTTATGACCCTTTTTCCTTGCCCCCTGGTTGGCAAGGTTCTAGGGACATGGCTAGTCGGGTGCCTTTAGAGTCTTCCCCTAGTGAAGATATAAAGGCCCTGACATGTTCTATTTCCAAGTTGCAAGCGGTGGTTAATGCCCAATTCTTGCAATTAGGGAATCGAATATCTCTCCTGGAAAATAGGACTCCTTCTTTTTCTGAGTCATCCAATTTAGCTACCCAGGCGCCTACTGCTATCCAGGAGGAGAGTGATAGCATTTCTCTGGCTCCTCGTAGTCAAGAAGCGGTTTTCTTGTCAGAGGATGAGGATTCTCTTTCTGCAACAGCAGATCCTCTATCTCCTGTTGCACAGGATTCTCCATCTTCGGTTCCAGATTCTCTGAGGAATAGGGTGTATGCCATTCAGAGGGGGCTTGGTAGCTTCCCTCTTTCCTCCCCTCCTCATAAGACCATTCCACCGTCTGATTTTATGACGTGTTCTGGTCTTGTTAAGGACAACCCTAAGGGTTATAGGTCCTTTCCAGAGTCTGGACATTTCAAGTCTGCCTTCTTGACTATTAATTCTACTTTCCAGGAGTTAGCTTCTTCAACTCCTCAGAAGTTCACTGGTTTTGGTCCTCTGTCTTTCCCAGGTAAGGTCAAGCCGAGGGATTTTGAGATCCACGGTTCTTCCATGGGAAAGTTGGCCCCAGCAGTTGATAAGGCTTTTTCTGGGGTTTTGGGTTCTAAACCAGTGGACGGTTTGAGGTTATCTCAGGCTTGTGGGCAAAGTCGGAGAACAACCTCAGACTTTTGTCTTCAGTACTCCAGAATGCTGAGCATTTTTTGGCAGCGGCTGGAACCTTGCTGAAAGACAAGGGAGAGGAGTTTAACGAGCTTAAAGCTTTTCTCCTGCAAGTGGATGGTAGCCTAGGGGCCTCGCAGTTACTGTTGCTTGGCACTCTGGCTAACTTTTCCTTTGCCAAGAGGCAAGAGATTTTAGAAAAATCTCCCGTCTCTGAGGTTTTGCAGGAGTCGTTGTTATTTTCTCCTCTTTTTCAAGAGAAGTTGTTTGGGATGTCCTTGGATAAACTTCATACTGAGGTTAACAAGGCCCCTCACACTGTGAAAGTTGATGTTCAACTTTCCGATGGTAAGAGGAAAGTGTCGACGTCTCAGTCACACTCCTCCTCTGCCAAACCTCAGGGTTCAGTATCTCGGCCCACACTTGGTGGGAAGAGATCAGCTAACCCTAGTTCTGTTGTTCCTTCTTCTTCTGCTGGCAAGAAGCGCAGATTTGTGAGGAGGAAGAAACAGCAGAAATGATGGGCTTTCCCCTCCGGTAGTACTTCCCCGGGTTCCCTTGGAAAAGGTGTTTTTTACTACTCCTCTTCCTGGGATCCCAGTGGGGGGCAGGTTGTCTCACTTTCTTCCTCAGTGGCAACTGATTACAGAAGACAAGTGGGTTCTTTCAGTACTACGGAGGGGACTGGGACTTCATTTTCAGGAGGTCCCCCCATTGTCGTCAGTTCCCTTGGATCTTTCCCAGACAAGAGATTCTGTCAAGAATCGATTGTTGCAGGAAGAGGTGGGAACCCTGCTTCAGAAAGGTGTGTTGGAGGAAGTTATTCCACCAATCAGTCCAGGTTTTTATTCCCGTCTATTTTTGGTTCCCAAAAAGAACGGGAAAATGAGACCGGTGCTAGACCTTTCGGCCCTGAATCGGTTCTTGGTGGTTCCCCATTTCAAAATGGAAACCAACAGGTCAATCAGGGCATCCATCCTTCCTGGGATGTGGACTACCTCTCTAGACTTGACCGATGCCTACTTCCATATTGGAATAGCACACAGGTTTCGGAGGTATCTCAGGTTGGTGTGGGCAGGCAAGGTTTATGCTTTCAAAGCAATGCCCTTCGGCCTTTCCACGGCCCCTTTGGTATTTACAAGAGTGTTTCAGACGGTTGTGGCTTTTCTTCACACCCAGTCGATTTTCATTCACTCTTACCTCGACGATTCTCTGGTGAAGAATCAGTCTTTTTCTCTTCTGGAAGAACACACCCAATTTGTAATCCATCTTCTTTTGAAATTGGGATTTCTGATTTCTTGGGAGAAATCAGACATTCTCCCCAGTCAAGATTTCATTTTTCTCGGGGAAAGGTACCTTACAGTCTTGGGCCTTGTTGTTCCTCCAGAGGAGAAAATTCTGAAGTTACACCAGCTAGTGATCGAGATTTCGCAAGCCTCTTCTATCCCTGCTCGACGTTTCCTTCAGTTAGTGGGTTTCCTGATATCACTGATGGACATAGTACCATTGGGTCGTCTTCACATTCGACCTATTCAGTGGTATCTCATGGAGTTTTGGCATCCAGCATCTCAGGAATGGGAAGCTCTCATTCCTGTGCAGCCTCAACTTCTCCCTCATCTCAATTGGTGGTTACAGAGGGAGAACCTTCTAAAAGGTTTACCTCTAGATCCCCCGGCTCCAAAACTGACGCTGTTCACAGACGCCTCCCTTTCAGGTTGGGGCGCTTATCTGGAAGGCAGGTCAGTTTCAGGCCTTTGGTCTCCTCTCGAGTTGGAGGATCACATCAATGTTCTAGAGATGAGGGCAGTTTTGCTGGCCCTGAGACACTTCATAGAAGTAGTTCAGGGTCAGCCTCTGTTGATAGCCACAGACAATTCAACTGTGGTGGCTTATCTTCAGAACCAGGGCGGAACCCACTCTTACCCTCTGTTTCTTCTCTGCAGAGAGATTCTTCTGTTTTGCAACAGAATCGATACTTCTCTGACAGTGAGGCATGTACCAGGCAGACAGAATCTTGTAGCAGATCTTCTATCTCGCTCTCAGAATCCTGTGAATACGGAATGGGAATTACATCCAGCAGTTTTTCAGCAGATCATTCTGTTGTGGGATCGTCCCCACATAGATCTGTTTGCAACCAGTTTAAATCACAAACTGGAAACCTATGTATCTCCCATTCCGGACGACAAGGCGATAGCAGTAGATGCTATGTCGATTCCTTGGAAAGGGATGTTCAGTTACATGTTTCCTCCCTTTCGTCTCCTTCCCAGAATTCTGTACAAGATTCGCAAGGAGGGTTGCAAGACCATTCTTATTGCTCCAGCCTGGCCGAGACAGAGTTGGTTTCCAGATCTGCTGCAGTTGTCCTGTGCAAATCCTCTTTGTCTTCCTCTTCGGAAGGATCTATTATCACAGTTCAAAGGCAGGAAGCTACACTCAGGTGTTCAGCTTCTACGTCTTCACGCTTGGATGCTATCAGGTCAGGAATCAGAAAGAGAGGCTTTTCTGGCAGGGCAACCAAGCGTATCTCTGGATCAGTTAGACAATCCACAGGGGCCATATATGATTCCAAGTGGTCAATCTTTTGTTCTTGGTGTAACTCGAAACAAATTGATCCTCTCTCAGCCTCTGTACAACAGTTAGCTGATTTTTTCATTTTTCTTTTTGAGGATCAAGGTTTTGCACCATCTACTATTAAAGGTTATAGGTCTGCTATTTCCAGAACTATTCACCTTTCTGGAGGTGAGAATTTTGGAGAAAACCAGTTTTTGTCTCTCCTTATTAAAAATTTTTACTTGGAGCGTCCCAAACAGAGACGTTTGGTTCCTCCTTGGGACTTGGCTGTAGTTTTGAAAGCCTTACAGCTTTCTCCTTTTGAACCTTTGTCCTCTACTAGTTTCCAACATTTATCTTATAAATGTTGTTTTCTTCTGGCCTTAGCTTCTGGACGAAGGAGGAGTGAGATTCATGCTTTTTCTATTTCTGAATCCTGTATGCGATTTACAGCAGACAAGACTTCAGTGACACTGTTAACAGATCCTTCTTTCCTAGCCAAGAATCAATTGGCAGACAAAGGCTCTGGGATTATCACCATTCCATCTTTACCTGCAGTGGCCGGTGATAAGACTTTGTGTCCAGTTAGAACTTTGCTGGAATATTTATCTAGGTCTTCTAGCCTGAGAAGACCTAACTCTACCCGTCTATTTATACCTATTAAAAAGGGAGTGCAGGATATTTCAGCAAAAACCATTTCTACTTGGATTTGTCAAACTGTCCTTATGGCTTACAAATCCTCTCCTCCTAATACTTTATCTAAGCATAAAGTTAAGGCACATGAAGTAAGAGCGTTAGCCTCCTCCTGGAATATTTTTAATTCCTCTTCTTTATCTGAGGATTTGTCAGCTGGTTATTGGAGGTCAGACAGTACCTTCTATGACCACTACTTGCGCTCTATGCCCCATCATTGTGACAACCTCTTTGCTTTGGGACCTTTGGTTACTGCTCAACAGGTGGTGGTTCCCCCCAATTTTGAGGGGGATTCAGCATTACGTTAAATTCAGTTTATATCTAAATTTATGATGGTAACGTATTTATTGTAATAAAAACTCAATTTTTAGAATTAAAATTTGGTTTTGTAAAATAAATACTTACCATCATAAATTGAAGGTCCCTCCCACCTCCCCTTCATCCCCCTCTGGGAACTAGCTGTTTGGTTCACAGAAAATGATGGAGAGTATGGGTGCACATGCGCCAGGTGGGAATGGGGGTTGTCTCAAAGGGTATTTTATTTGTAGTACTTCCGGTTCACAAGCTGCGAATAGGGAGAATATCTAAATTTATGATGGTAAGTATTTATTTTACAAAACCAAATTTTAATTCTAAAAATTGAGTATTTAACTGTTAAAAGAAACAAGCCCTTCCATTGTACATTTCTTTTTGGAGAAACGTTTGGATTTTTCAAATGTTGTAGAATCGCGCATAAACCAATAGAATAAATAGAACAAAATAATCCACCGAATTTTAAAAAGTCGTTAATTGAGTTGCATATTTTTGTTTTATTGTCTTTTTACTTTCGTATATTGGGGTATTACCTTAATATTTCTTACTGGATGTCTCTATCTTATGTATCAGTTCTGCTTTATTTACGTGCTCTGTATGTCTTTGCATTTTTGTATTCTAATGAGGCTGAGTTCACATGCCTGCTAAAGAAGAAAGAAAAGACACTGGCGCAGACCAATGATTTCACATTCCTCTATTATAGATGGTGTATTGTCCCTCGACAATGATAAATTTGGTTACTATTTGCATTTACATGTATCTACCCTAGCGAGCTTGAAATTAAAGACACCATCAATCCATTAAGGGAAGCCTCTTTCTTAGACCTACTTCTAGAACTACAGACTTGGAAAAATGACAAAATAGACTCTCTATAACTTCAATATTCTATTGTCAAACTTATATTATTAAAGGAGATCTGTACAATTCACAACTTATACGTTTTTGGAACCTGCGCTCGGTATTCCGATTTTCTACACCGGGCAATACGCTGTTTAAAAGTCAGATTGTCTTGAGATTACTTTCCCAAAATTATGAATTTCTTCTATTTTGGATAGTGTTCAGTTTGCAGTTTGTTTATGGGACATGCGTGTATTTTGCTTTGATTTGATTGATTGGATGTTTGCTTTGCGTCAATGGCAGTCAGGACGAGAACAAGTTAAACAATTAATCAACAGAAAAAGAAGGTGGAATTGGTTACAGGGAAACCAATTTAGAATGGCAAAGGAAAAGTAGGGGGGTTTGGGTAGGGGCGGAGAATTAAGCCTTTTGTAGCGGTTACAATGAGCCTACTCTTTTTCGAAATCTACAAAAGGGGTCTTTATCGTGCAAGGAGCGTGGCACTCTCCAAACACGTTACCCACTACTGTCTGCGCTCAGGCTTTCCGTATTATGACCTGACAACAACCCAACGAGAGGGTCTCCCCTATCCGCCACCCGGGGACGTGTTTGGCTGCTCTGTGGGTCTAGCACTGGGAATCCACCCAGTATGGTCCCAGCTTAAGATAATGAAAAAAATTCGAAATTAGTTTTTTAAAAATCTATAAACGTTGATCTCAACTCATAAAATGTAGACATAATCATGCATTTGAGACAATTACTCAAGAAAAACACTCGGTGCCCTGAAATAACGCTCCGTCAAAATCGACTTGGCTAACGTAGTAAATACTATTAGCTTATTTGGTGATGGCTGCTGGCTACCAATACTGAGATCCAGCGTTCGATACCAGGTGGCGTTATTTCATGCTCTACTGTTACACTGGCACTTAACTAAAACCAGAGGCTCTTAAGAGCCTGTATCGCTCACCTGATTTTTATAGGCAATGAAGATGGCATTTCCCTGATGTTAAAGTAAGTCCTGTAATTTTCAATAAAGTTTATATATAATAGGACCATCCAAACAATATTACTAGAAAGCTTTGTTTTATTGGTTTACCGGTTGTATAGAGAAGATTTTTTTTATTTGCCCATATGGTCCTATGTTAAACTAAGTCCTGCGGCGGTGGCGGCCATTTTGAATTTCCAATTGCCATAAAAAACATTAACTTTATAGAGTACCATCCAAACAATATTGCTAGTAAGTTTTTGTTTCCATTGATTAACCGGTTTCAGAGAAGAAGCCTTCAAAAACTTTTTCCCATAGGGTCCTATGTTAAACTAAGTCCTGCGGTAGCTGCCATTTTGAATTTCCAATTGCCATAAAAAACATTAACTTTATAGAGGACAATCCAAACAATATTGCTAGTAAGTTTTTGTTTCCATTGATTAACCGGTTTCAGAGAAGAAGCCTTTAAAAACTTTTTCCCATAGGGTCCTATGTTAAACTAAGTCCTGCGGTAGCGGCCATTTTGAATTTCCAATTGCCATAAAAAACATAAACTTTATAGAGGACCATCCAAACAATATTGCTAGTAAGTTTTGTTTTGATTGGTTAAACGGTTTCAGAGAAGAAGCCCTTTTAAACCTTTTTCTCATAGGGTCGAATGTTAAACCAAGTCCTGCGGTGGCGGCCATTTTGAATTTCCGATTGGGATAAAAAAACATTAACTTTATAGAGGACCATCCAAACAATATTGCTAGTAAGTTTTGTTTCCATTGGTTGACCGGTTTCAGAAAAGAAGCCTTTCAAACTTTTTCCCATAGGGTCCAATGTTAAATTAAGTCCTGCGGTGGCAGCCATTTTGAATTTCCAATTGCCATAAAAAACACAAACTTTATAGAGGACCATCCAAACAATATTGCTAGTAAGTTTTTGTTTCCATTGATTAACCGGTTTCAGAGAAGAAGCCTTTTAAAACTTTTTCCCATAGGGTTCTATGTTAAACTAAGTCCTTCGGTGGCAGCCATTTTGAATTTCCAATTCCCATCAAAAACACAAACTTTATAGAGGACCTTCCAAACAATATTGCTAGTAAGTTTTGTTTTGATTGGTTAAACGGTTTCAGAGAAGAAGCCCTTTTTAACTTTTTTCCCGTAGGGTCCTATGTTAAACTAAGTCTTGAGGTGGCGGCCATATTGGTTTACCAATCAAAATAAAAAACACAAACTTTGTAAAGGTCCATCCAATGAACATTATGGCCAAGTTTGGTTTCAATTGGCCAAGTGGTTTCAGAGAAGAAGATTAAAATGTAAAAAGTTTACAGACGCCGACGACGACGACGACGACGACGACGCCGACGGACGCAAAGTGATAACAATAGCTCACATGACCCTTTGGGTCAGGTGAGCTAAAAACCACAAGAAGGATATGATGCTAATGATTCTAGTGTCCGATCCCCGATGGTGACAAAAACAAGGACAATATAGAATCAACACGTAATGATTTATTTATTAACTAGTCTAAATCAATTAGGCCAATACAGGTTGGAATCAGGTCAATACAATGCAGGCTAATACCGATATCGGTCTATTATAGTTCATTCCGTATTGGACTGGTTCAGCAAAATATATTATATCAGCAGTTTAACTGTTATCTAAGTGGATATTATAGTAATTAATTAATCAATTATGTTATAATCAATAAATGAAGGTTATAACAAAATACCGAACACAATATAGCAAAATACTCGCTTTTTCTAACGTCGGATATATAATCCGGCGTTAGAAAAAAGCGAGTAAAGGCAGTAAAATTCGACCTAAGCAACTACATCATTTATATGGTAATTCATATTTTTCAAATTAACATTGTTGTTTTCTTCGGGTACAAAAGTGGTGTATAATCGCCATGACATGTTAGAAACATTTGTTTAGGATGAAACAATTTGCTTGCACTTTTGTCCAATAAAAAAATATAAATAAAATGTTCACGCTGTACGATTTTCAATTCTGACCACTACATGTAACATGCAGTTACATTTAATTTTTTTTATTGAATTTTAGGGGCTATAGAAAAACTTTTTGTTGAATTATCTTTTGCTCTCTGAAAATGTAATTATAGCGTAGTTTCGGTTATAAGAAGAAAGTCACAGGAAAAAAATTCACAAGAAAAAAGTCACAGGATAAAAGTCACAATTAATAAGTTGTATTGGTATTAAATGCGTTTTTAAAGGTTTTTTTGCAAGATTTTTCCTGTGTATAAGAAAAGTAAAATGAATATTTAAAGACATTTAATTTTAAAATATATATCATAACAAATTAACAACATTTTATCATATAAAAACAAAGGAATAAATAAGCAATTAGTAGTGCAAATAATGTTCACACATGTTCATTTTTTACTTCGCATTATTTAATAAATAAATCTCTAAAATTTTGAAGCCATATATATGACTTGGATCAATGTATATTAAAAAAAAAAAATTTCTATTTCTATTTCTACTTTTTTTCGGTATACATATTTTTAAGTGTTAAAGCAGCACAAATAGAGCTGTCAATAGTAATGTTTTTACTCAAATGTTTTCTAGATTTTGATGGACTTGAAATACAATTTTAAATAATGGTATTAAATAACAAATAACAAATATGTAATAAAGTATTACATAAACATATAATTATAATAAACATACAAATATTGTTTTCAAATTATGACAACACATGTGACCAAGACAACTTATTAATTGTGACTTTTTTCCTGTCACATTTTTTTGTGATTCCTTTTTTTCCTATCAAAACTATGACTTTTTTCCTGTGACTTTCTTTCCGTTTACAGCAGTTTCGTCCCTGCCCCGTACCAGGACGTTTCTTCGGACCCGCAGAGTAGTTTTTGGCTTGCACATAATTTATCTTCAGCTGCCAGTTATGATCGAAATAACCCGACTACGTGATCGAATTTATACGACACGTGATCGAATTTGGACTAGTGTCCTTTCAGAGGTTTCTATCTACAGCGTGTACGTTTCCATGCTCAATGCTAAAAAAATATGTAATAGTATTCTGAAAGAATTTATCTACTGGTATCGTGTTTTAACTACCTGTTCTCGATCGTAACCTATGGCTCGATAGTCAGGCAAACATTTATTTTGTCATTAAACGCGGATTCGCACATATCTTCTGTTTGTCGGCAACTTTCCTTTAGGACACAACTTTGCCCCTAGGGAATGAAAAAATAAACAGGTTCCGCGTTTTGATATTTACAATTTTCATAAATATAATGCATAGTACCATATATTCGATACGTTTCCGTAATCCCAAAAATTTCTTCAACTTAAAGTACAATAGACGGGTCCTACCTTTTAAACCAGCCCCAATTTAAACACATTTTATAAGAATAACTTTTTTATTACATTTTATGGTATTTTATTGTCAGAATCGCCCTACATAGCTAATTATACGTAGTATACAATAAGTAAAAAATTTAGGTCGTTCGAAAAATTAGATCATTTATCGAGAACAAAATAAAAGTTATATTTAAAAAAACAGCACAAATTTTATGCTATTTTTTTTCGATCTTTAAAAACTGACAATCATAAGACATTTCATAAGACGTCACCATTATAAAGAAAGACGTCACGTGAACACTGGAATGTAGAGGTACATTTAGGGTGTTCGGACGTAACGTCAATTATGAAATGCACATTATATATAAATAATAAAGGACTATATTGTCTGTGCTCGCATTTTGGCAATGCCTACTCCATATTATCTATTAGATAAAAACAAAGTTTTATTCCATAATATTTTACGCTGTCGAGAACAGGTGACGTATAATTACAGGTTCGGGTCCGAACAGACCCATAATCACACCGATCAACCGACTAATATCATTTTGGTGAGAAGTAGTATCATAATGACACGATGAAAAAAGATCTAAACAAGTTAAGACCTATACGTATACAGATGACTTTTTGAAAACTCACTGTAATATGAATGGAGGCGCAGCCTAAATGCGAGCATCGAACATTGTTCATGTCGTTACTTCAGAGCCCCTAACAGTGCCTCTACATTCCATTGATGACGTGACGTCTTATCTAATGTGTTGGTGACGTCACAAAACTCAATTTCAAATACAGCGTTTCAGATTGAAAAAAAAATTGTCTGGCATTTTTGTAGTAATTTAAAAAATAAACACTTTCATTTTATCAATGTCAAAATTATTTTCGTCTACTTTTATATTATATATTTTTTCGTTCGTCTACAATATTTTCTTCGGATAGCTCAGCTACCATCTGAAATGGATTTGTTCATATGGATCACGTGACTTTTTTTACACACACGCATGTAACCGTATAGCTCGCATCTGCGATGCTCGCTATTAAATATAGTCTAGTAAAAAATTATTTGGCATATTTTTGTCCATTAACATTTTAAATCGTTTTAACTAATGTTTTCATTTGTTATCTGAAAATATGTTCCAAAGGTACTGGCATCACAAATTTGAACAAATAAATGGAGATTTGCGCTTCTGCACAATATATTTCTGTATCACGTGTTTTTGTTCAAAAGGACATTTATCCAACTTTTTTTCTGACCCCAAAATTATTGTTCCAATCGCAATTTATTAGGAGTTTGAATCATTTTTCTTTACGCATTTACTGAAAAATGATACGGAAAAAATCAGCTCATCTTTTTATAATGATACGATGAATAAAAGTTCCTTGACACGATTGACAACATCCACGTATTTCTTAAGTGATTAGTTTTATACTTCCACATGGGGCATTTCAATAACTTTCTACTTATGTCTGTATATCATTAAATATTATACAAAAAGTCAACAATTGTTAATACAATAGGACTATGATGTATAAATTCTTGACACAAATCACTAGACAAAGAAAAAGATAACAAGCAGCAGAACAGCTTTTAAATTCATCTTTAAACCATAGTGAGGAATTAAACATTGAGTAAATGCTCTCATTGAGACGATCCCAGAGCAGGGCTTAAGCGGAATCTGTGTTATATTTCGACAACGCTCTACAAATGAGTTCGAACCTATCAACAAATAACAACATAACGAACACGATTTTTTACAAATATTTTCTACTTTGTCGACATTAAATAGTATAAAGCAGAATCATCTACTTGGTAGGTCAATATAGTGATGTCAAACTTTTATTACAAATTATAAGGTATGAATTTTGGAAAACATTATCAAATGTGTTGCCTACAATTTATAATAACGACGCAAAGCGAACCAATTAAAGATTAAATAGTCTACAAATATGAGTTAAATCTCAAGAATTAATACATCAAGTTTAACTGTAACACGGATACTTCCTATGTCTAATACTTTTTAACATTATCGGTTGCAAATATTTTTGAAAATTCCACAGTTATCTTTTACATAAAAAACAGAAAATGAAAACGTATAAGACATGTAGTTACTAAAGACAATATTATATTATTCGAACAGACCGCAAGATTGACCTTAATTGACCGAATTATATACAATTTTCATAGCGTATTACACCTGTAGACACCTGAAGATACACAGAAAAGAATTTACGACTCTGGTAAAGGAAGACTTACACAAATGTACACCGTTTTATTACAAAATTATTTATATATTTATGGTTTAATCACCCGTTTTCTTTCATGGTTAATTCTAATAAATGAATAATAAATAATAATAAACATTCAAACAAACAAACAAAAAAAACCCCGAAAAGCTTTTAACGATGTCATATAATTTTGTCTTTATTTTTATGTCAACGTCCCAAATGCGAAGGCCACCTTCGCCTTTGGAACTCAGTTTTGCAAAATGTACGAACGTCGACTTAATTTTGTCATTCATTTGGGTTTTTTACGAGACCCATTGTCTAGTTATTATCTACCCACATGGCAAATATGAAAAGCTTAGCCTATTTCAGCGAAGGTCGGGATTTTCTCTGTGTGCTCACGCTTCAACTCCTAATAAAAACGGGACTCCATCATAGAGCTTAAAAAATTGCTGAAAGTGGCATTAAACACCATTCATACAAGCAAACAAACAGTCAAACAATTGTTTTAAAAGTTATAATCCGGGGTCTAAGCATTTAAAACTTAAAAGGCATTGATGTGATCTTAGGGGAAAGGGGGGGGGGTCAAATTTCGAAGTTAAATATCCCGGACACAAAACAGTCACTCAAAAGGCAATGATGTGACCTTGGGGGTCAAATTTCAAATTAAAAACACCCATGGCATGCGACACATCGATTAGTTATAATCTACCAACATGCCAAATATCAAAAAGCCTACCTAAAAGGATAAAAAGTTATATCCCGGATACGATTTGTTATGGATGCACGGATTGACAAACAACAATATGTCGACCTTCTTTTGTCTCTTTTACAAAAAACCCAACATAAACCTCCTAAAAAATGAAAAGAGGAATGTAACACTAGATAAAGCTATCTTGAATATCATAAACGTGTATTAGTATGCGATTTGCAATGTCAAATAAATTTGGCTGAAAATATCAGCCTTAATGGAGAAGAAAAGAAAATAGAAGATGAAGTAAATTAACAGGCAAAAACAATATGTCTCCCAGTTATCTTCGTTTGGTATACATAATAAAATAAGTGTTGCATACAAATAGAAAGTATAGTTTAAAAACTTTTCTGCAAATGTTATTGTGTGTCGCTATTGTTCATTGTATATTTAATGCACAGTAATTGAAATTAATTTCCCCATCCTCCTCTTCATGCTTCATATTGACAAGAAAATAAAATAAATTACATGTTATTACGTTACGAACTCTAAACGTGCATACTTATTCAATCGGTTAGCAGAATTTAATAACTTATACAGTCATATTTCTTGTTTTAGTCGTATCATGGAACTGATTTATATCGTATCGTACTTTCTCTGACTGTGCAATTAAAATCATATTAATATTGTTAATGCGTTATGTTAAAGATACATTTTTGGCACCAAACGAAAGCTAAAGGTGCAGTCACACTACACCGCATAGCGTTAACGGACGCCAAACGCAAAGAAAAATGCGGCTAAAAGTTATCCGATGATGAAAAGCATTTCCCGCTGCTGCTCTCATGATCCCTGTACGGGGCGCATAAAACGTGCAAAACGCACAATGAACGAACGATCAACGCACATATACCGGATGAACGACGTACAGTTAACGGACTTCAACGTACTAGTAACGGATTTGTACCGCACAAAACGTACACGCAGCGTACACTTACGTTACATCCGCTGCATGTCCGTTAGTAGTCCGGCCGTAAATCAGGTCCACCGGGAAAGAACGGACTCGAACCGGACAAGTACAGAATAAGGAACGTACGAGTAACGAACAAAACGCATACCAGCGCATGGTTACCGTACATCTGACGGACAACTTTATCCGGTGCTGTACGTTCCAAATTTTGAACTTGTTCAAAACTTTCCACCGTATGGAACGAACACCGCCGGACATCGCCGGACAAGAAGCGCAAACGCCGCATGATAAACGGAAAAGAAACGCATGCGAACGGACATGGACGAATTGAAAATTTTGTTATGCGTTGGACGTCCGTTAACGCTATACGGTGTAGTGTGACTGAAGCTTAAGGCAATATTCTGTATATTTTAACGGCCGATTTGAAATAAAATTATATCATAAAAGGTCATTTTAGCATTTCAATAACTATATCTGCATTTTTCGTTTATTTTATAAGATAAGTTGGACAAAAATAAAAGCAAGAGATTAAAGAACTGAATATATCTATTGCCAAATCTATGCTAAATCGCGGTGCGTCTTTTTACCACAGGCCACCGCATGCCTACCACAGGCCAATGCAGGCCTACCACCGGCCGCCTTTTTTATAACATAATATTATGACATTGTAAGATATAATCTATTGAAATAAAGTGTGTCTGAAGGATTTCTAGATGATCCGTCCCCAAACCAATCCTTCCCTAGTCGATACGTCCCCAAGTCGATACTTCCCAGGTCAATTCGTCCCCTTGTTTTAGTATTCTATTTACGGAAGTTAATAATAGAGGGAGACCATTTTATCCTGGTACTAAGTCTTTCGTTGATAGCTCTATCGAAAAGCGTAGCTTTGAAAAATCGGAAACCAGAATAAAAGGCTATTTTGCGTAGACAATTCCGGAGTATGCCGACAATAAATAAATGTTTTGTCAATAATTTAATTGAACCACGTGAATGTTAGTTTTAATTCAAGTTTATTTATGATTTAATATATGACAAAAGATTACATGTGCGCAAATTTAGAAATTGGCAATTGAAACTAGCCACAACAGCAGGGCTTAGCTTTACATAGAAACTTATGGGGAATAAGTTCAAGTGCCTTGTTTTTAAATCACTTTGACAAACGCGTGCAGAATGTAGAATAAATCGGCGGCGAACTGATGCTTTGCATCCAAAGCTTTCTTGTTGTTATTTAGTATTACTTTTTTTGACACCTGTAATTTGTAACCAACATTTGACACGTGTCAGATAATAGTAATAATTTTATTTCTTTATTATATTTAATATTGAAAATAATAAAAACATAAAGAACATAATAAGAAACATAAGTTTTTCAAAGTTAACTCGCTGTCACGTGTGTCAATATCTGCTGGCGTAGGGAATGCTGGGGTACACTTTAACAATCCATAACAACAAAATTAAATATAATTAAAATCCATACCATATTTTGTTTATTTAAATTATTAAACTAATTTTAATCAACACTTTTTCACTTTTTCCACTTAAAAACAGTTCAAATAAAATTAAATATAGTACTATACTTATAATTTTTTAATGGGGACGGATCGACCAACAAATAGTGGACAAATCAACTAGAGGACGGAAAGTCTGGGGCCGAATCACTTGGGGCCGGAACGACCTGCTACCTGTCTGAAGCATATAAAAGGATTTATTGCCATGTTATTCCAAAGCTACAAACTACAGACCATGGGCATCTACCACAGGCCATATTAGCATACCACAGGCAACACTTTCTATAAAACATAGTTGAATGTATTTATATGTTTTAATGTAATGAAGCCAAAAGTGTTAGATCAGATATATAAATCGTGTATTTTGAAGAAATAAATATAGTTGTGTATGAAAGAAAGTAAGATACTTATTTAAAACTGTGGCATGTGGTAAATTTATTATGTCTTCTTTTCGCAATTCAAACCATTGTATGTTTGTTATCTATATTTAGCAAAATATTGTTGGAAAAGGCTTTTAAAATGAATATTATAAACATTATAAAAGAAATATTATGATAGTAGTTTCTATGGCTTTAAACGATGGCGTGTGGTATAATTAGCTGGCCTGTGGTACGCAACTGAACATTGTCTCACCTAGATATAATTAAATTAAACCATTAATACTGATATTAAATATTTATTTTTCTAATATTTTTTTCTATATTTCAATAAAATATATCATACAATGTCATATTATGTTATTAAAAGGTGGCCTGTGGTGGCTTGTGGTAGCCTGTGGTGGCCTGTGGTAAAAAGACGCTCCCGCTAAATCGTGTTTTAATATATTTTATCCTGTACAGTAAATTAAAAACATTTAAAAATTGGAAAAACTTACCAACGTTTTCATCGCTTCTAACATGTTTATATCTTTTTTCATCGTGTCATACTACTTCCCTCCAAAATGATATAAGTCGGTTGATCGGTGTGATAATGAACATTTTGGGTTCGCATTCGATCGATTTTTGTCTATAATTATAGGTCCGGGTTTAACGTAATATTCCACTGTAAACTCAATATACGTGTTCCTTAGATTTCTTTTGAGGCTGCTGGACCTGTGGTTAAACATAATCAATTTTAAACGGAAAGATTTTTTAAAGAAACAGTTTCACATTTTAAAAGCCTCCTTAATATTTTTATAATGTTCCTGCTGACTGTATTTGCAAATAGACAGGTGATCATATTGATATGGGTTAATGTTGTCTTTCTGTGATCAGAAATTTGCTTATAATTATTACTTTTTTGCAGCTATGTATAGGATTACCGTTCTTTGGGATATACAAATTTAAAACACCCACTTCTAGAAATTTATAACACTCTTATTTGTTACAACTCTGAAACTTTAAGATGTTTAAGTGTTTCCATTAATGGTGTCAGAAGCACGACTGAAACTGGCTCTAAGCAGTTTTAGTGTTTTTAGATCCGCCGTTCTTTTAAATGAGGGGTGGACAGGGGATACCTCCCTCCTTTCTCCTCCCTTCTGCTCCTTTCTCTCTCCCTTTTGCTCTTTTCTCTCTCCCTCTGCTTCTTTCTCCCTCCCAATACTACAACTCATTTCTCCCTACCCTCTTTACACTTCTCCCTCGCAAAACCCCCAAAATCAATAGAAAAGATCACCGAATTTTGACACAGAACTGCAAATTTGGAGCATAGAGCTTATTAACGGCCTTTGCAAACAAAGCATGCCACATGACACATTTTCACCTGAATTTAATTGGTATGTGGTGCCGGTTTGTAAAAAATATGAAGATCATAAAGTGTGTCTGGTAGATTTCTGAAATCAGGATACTGAAACCTACAGGCAATCATAAAGCCAGAACTGTTGTCCACATAGACCCATAGTCCACACAGACTTGTAGTCCACACAGATCTCGGGTCCATACAAGCCCATAGTCCACAGGATAGGATAGGATTATTTCGTAACTACCACAGCAACATACAAATTCTCGAGTTCTGATCTGCTAAAAAGGAATTTAGACTGGAAAAATGGTGCTGATAAATGCAAAAAGGATTATTTGCTAACGTAACATGAATTGTCAGATTTTTTTTGCTATTTACAGTTTTTACTTTTGCTGATCATTTTAACAATTCACAATATCAGTCTGCTGATATAGTTTTCAAATTATATTGTAAAAACTGACAATTTTCTCAATACGCATAATTCTGATAATTCTGAAATTTGTGAATGTGCCTGAATGTGCTGATCAATTTAATTTAACGAGTTTTTTTCTGTAGCTATATAATTTTATGAGATATGTTGACCAATATGCTCTATTTCCAGAGACCCCCCCCCCCCCCCTCTTGATGCAACGCATTATTCCAGGCACGGTGTCACTGTCAACTTACACATTAGCGGAAGCTCTCAGCTGCATGAACCAGTAGATCGGTGTACTGTATTATGTAGGCCGAATTTTACTGCTGTTATAATCCGAAGTTAGTTTTGTGATTTGTGGGATTGCCAAAAAAAAGCGAGGGTACGATTATTCGTTCATATATTATTTAGCTTGACAGGTATTTGTATTCATTTCTTATTGTGATTTACTGTATAACATATTAAACTGATTTCATGTACTCATTTTTTACGATTAAATCCAATAGTTTACGTTTCAACCGCGATATATTTCATGTAAGTGCAGACGAACCATACAGTCTGTTTTCTGGACATAAAAGGAACGAACCCTTTGTCCGGTAAATTTCTTCATTGGAAGATTATATTCGAGCCTAATTTAACATAACATTCAATTAATGAAATGGTTAGTCTCTGTACTTCCGCTTTTTATGTTTAGAATAGAAACACGAGAATAGTTCAGTGACAGGCTGCTGCTGTTTGGTTGATAAGTGAGAAAAAATATTTCCCAATTGATCTTGAGATTTTTCCTGATAAAATTTTTCCCAGTTGCTCTCGTGATTTTTAATACCTTTAAGTAGTGATTTATGGCGTTTAACATAAATATGTGGACGAGTGATACTAGAAGACCAATTACACAAATTTACAATAAAAAGGGACAATTTGATGAACAAAAGAAAATTAATTGTCACTTGTAACTTTTTCGAGTCTTGGAAGGCAAAACTTCGGTCAAAAGCTACGTTTCTAAGTAGCAATGGTCATGAATCCATAAGAAATATGTTGAAAAACAGTTCCCAGAGTACAGTTATCTAAAATGCGCGTAAGCGATGAGTGAAACTACCGGAGTTGTACTTATAAAATACACGTTTATGACAATTTTACAGAAATTTGACCGATACTAGCCATTCATTTTAGTTTTTTGACGCGTGAGTGGCAGTTGATTTTTTTTTCACTGAGTGTCATTCTCCGTTGGTCGTAAATTTTCTCATTTCAGTCTTTTTCCCCTAACACAAATATAGGACATCTTGGCAAATATAGGAAGACAATCCGGACGCCTTAAAAGTCATCACACTGTCCATGAAGACATCTCAGCCAGTTATTAGTAAAACTCTTAATAAAAACTGAATAATTTACAATCGATAGCTTAATTGAATATGTTAATAATGATGTTTAAGGTTGGTATCCGACTTATATAAAGCCAAGAAAGAAAACCTGCCATTCTTCTACACCTTTTGCCATGTTAATTGTCTTAAATTACAAACCCAACTGTAAACAAAAAGAACTTACTGCAGTTCTTACTTAGTGGTTTTATTACTATACACCATGTAAAGTGGTTGTTTTTTGCATGCACTGTTTGTACGGTCCGCTTAGACGGTCTAAGTAGTTGGGCTGAGCTGTCAGACATATCTGACGGACTGTCAACTTTTGTCTTAAAAGTAAACTGTCGCTATAGATGTCTCCAGACCAAGTTACGTCTGTACTTCAAAATCCACTTGACCTATTGGAATCCAACTTATTTGGAAATTTTTTGTACTTAAACAATTTTTGGCTGATCTAGTATTCAATACGGATGCCTGGGTTGCGCTTTTAAAAGCATTTCTAACAAACCACTGTGTATATTATTGTATTGTATTGTATTGTATTGTATTGTATTGATACCTTATAGAAATGTACGTCATATGGTCCTTTATAAAGTGTGAGTTTTTGGTACTGATCCTAAAACCAACATTGCCAGAACAGTGGAAAATAGAACCCCAGAGGCAATAAGAAAAAAAACCAGCTGATTTTCAGAAACTATTTCACGTAATTTAATCAAATTATGCAGACCTGATATCATTGTAGTTATCTGCCATTTTACTAATTTCATGCCAAGAATATGGTACTCCTAGCTCCCGTGGAGCTTGTTACACGGTTGATTTCATTGAGATATAACAGTGCCATACTTTGTAAATGTATCTGACTCCATTGACGACATAAATTAATTATCAGATAGTTAAACAATCATGAGGACCCCAGGTGGTCATGGGAAGTTTTAGTCGTATATTCTTGGCATGAAAAGTAACCAAAAGGGGGGGGGGGGAAATACGGCTATATTACGATGTTATATATGTTCTACCCTCTGGGGCCTCTTGTTTGACGTTTAACGCCACTTTAAATTAAAGGTGGGAAGACCCTCAAATGTTCAACCGAACAGTTGATCTTTAATTAGGTCTTTCCACCTTTCTGTGGAAAGACCTATAGTTATTGTTCTGATTATTAGGTCTTTCCACCTTTCTGTGGAAAGACCTATAGTTATTGTTCTGATTATTATTATTATTATTATTATTATTATTATTATTATTATTCTTTTCTCTTTTCTTCCGCCAACTTATTTCGGTGTCTGGTTTTTTTACTTCGCGACATGTCGCTTTGATATTTTATATCTGATATCGGTTACCCTTTGCGCTTTCGCAGTTCACCCTGACTGACCGCACTCTTTTCCTTTAAGGAGTTATCTCCCCTTTTACTAAAAAGCTTGTTCATGCTACTCCTCCTAAACCAAAAAAGATAGCAATACCAAACCTTTACCAAAATGTGTCCTATATCCTTGCACAACTTTGGGACAGATTGATTGAAGGGTTCTGACGACATCTTATAGGGGTTATCTCCCTTTAAATAAAAGTAGTAAGTGATATTCAAACAAATCTCAACAACTAAAAGAGATAGAGGCCTGGGGTCTTCACCATAGATCATCTTGACCTTTGACCTTGAAAATGGACACAAGGTCAAAGGTCAAGGTCACGTTCTAAATTTTGACATTTGCTTGTTTGCGCTACTCCTCTGAAACGGTAAAAGATAGATAAACACTTATTGAGAGTAAAATGTTCGTCTTAGTAAGACGCAACTTTGTCACATTTGGAGCGAAGTAATTTGACTTCATTTTATAGGAGTTATCTCCCATTATATATGTAACTGATTGGTTTTTCACACGGTACTCATTAACTATTAATGATAGAGGGAAAGTAAAGAGTGCAAAATGTTGATCTCTTAAAGGAGCAACTTTGTTACTTTAACAGGTAAAGGATTTGACTTCATTTTATAGGAGTTATCTCCCATTATATATGTAACTTATTGGTTTTTTACATGTTACTCATTAACTGTTAATGATAAAGGGAAACGAAAGAGTGTAAAATGTTGGTCTTTTAAAGGAGCAACTTTGTTACATTTATAGGGAAAGGATTTGACTTCATTTTATAGGAGTTATCTCCCATTATATATTTAACTGATTGGTTTTTCACATGGTACTAATTAACTATTAATGATAGAGGGAAAGTAAAGAGTGCAAAATGTTGACCTCTAAAAGGAGCAACTTTGTTACATTAACAGAAAAAGGATTTGACTTCATTTTATAGGAGTTATCTCCCATTATATATGTAACTTATTGGTTTTTTACATGTTACTCATTAACTATTAATGACAAAGGGAAACGAAAGAGTGCAAAATGTTGGTCTCTTAAAGGAGCAACTTTGGTACATTTATAGGGAAAGGATTTGACTTCATTTTATAGGAGTTATCTCCCATTATATATGTAACTTATTGGTTTTTTACATGTTACTCATTAACTATTAATGATAAAGGGAAACTAAAGAGTGTAAAATGTTGGTCTCTTAAAGGAGCAACTTTGTTACATTTACAGGGAAAGGATTTGACTTCATTTTATAGGAGTTATCTCCCATTATATATGTGACTTATTGGTTTTTTACAGCTTACTTATTAACTACTAATGGTAAAGGGAAACTAAAGAGTGCAAAATGTTTGTCTCTTAAAGGAGCAACTTTGTTACATTTACAGGGAAAGGATTTGACTTCATTTTATACGAGTTATCTCCCATTACATATGTAACTTATTTGTTTTTTACATGTTACTCATTAACCATTTATGATAAAGGAAAACTAAAAAGTGCAAAATGTTAGTCTCTTAAAGGAGCAACTTTGTTACATTTACAGGGAAAGGATTTGACTTCATTTTATAGGAGTTATCTCCCTTCATATATGTAACTTATTGGTTTTTTTACATGTTACTCATTAACTGTTAATAATAAAGGGAAACTAAAGAGTGCAAAATGTTGGTCTTTTAAAGGAGCAACTTTGTTATATTTACAGGAAAGGATTTGACTTCATTTTATAGGAGTTATCTCCCATTATATATTTAACTGATTGGTTTTTCAGATGGTACTCATTAACTATTAATGTTAGAGGGAAACGAAAGAGTGCAAAATGTTGATCTCTAAAAGGAGCAACTTTGTTACATTTACAGAAAAAGGATTTGACTTCATTTTATAGGAGTTATCTCCCATTATATATGTAACTTATTGGTTTTTTACAGGTTACTCATTAACTGTTAATGACAAAGGGAAACGAAAGAGTGCAAAATGTTGGTCTCTTATAGGAGCAACTTTGTTACATTTATAGGGAAAGGATTTGACTTCATTTTATAGGAGTTATCTCCCATTATATATGTAACTTATTGGTTTTTTACATGTTACTCATTAACTATTAATGATAAAGGGAAACTAAAGAGTGTAAAATGTTGGCCTATTAAAGGAGCAACTTTGTTACATTTACAGGGAAAGGATTTGACTTCATTTTATAGGAGTTATCTCCCATTATATATGTGACTTATTGGTTTTTTACAGGTTACTCATTAACTACTAATGATAAAGGGAAACTAAAGAGTGCAAAATGTTAGTCTCTTAAAGGAGCAACTTTGTTACATTTACAGGGAAAGGATTTGACTTCCTTTTATAGGAGTTATCTCCCATTATATATGTAATTTATTGGTTTTTTACATGTTACTCATTAACTAGTAATGATAGAGGCATGGGGTCTTCACCATAGACACTCATGCCCTTTGACCTTGAAAACTTGTATGGGTCAAGGTCACATACTAGTTTTTGACCTTTGCTATTTTTAAAGATATTGAAATTATTTTCGTCCTAAAATGTTCTATTAATAATTTCGAGTAAATTAAGACATGGCGTGAAAAGTTGTATAATACTTTTATAAGAGTCATCTCTCTTAGAATGCATATCTGTGGCAAATAATACAAAATAATTTTTTTTAAAATATTTATACCAACGTTATAACATTTTGCAAAAAGATGATTATTTTAAATGTCATCATGTAATACAAATTAAAGTTAATGTGGAAAGACCCTCAAATGTTCAACAGAACAGTTGATCTTTAATTAGGTCTTTCCACCTTTCTGTGGAAAGACCTATAGTTATTGTTCTGATTATTAGGTCTTTCCACCTTTCTGTGGAAAGACCTATAGTTATTGTTCTGATTATTATTATTATTATTATTATTATTATTATTATTATTTTCTCTTTTCTTCCTCCAACTTATTTCGGTGTCTGGTTTTTTCACTTCGCGACATGTCGCTTTGATATTTTATATCTAATATCGGTTACCCATTGCGCTTTCGCAGTTCACCCTGACTGACCGCACCCTTTTTCTTTACGGAGTTATCTCCCCTTTTACTAAAAAGCTTGTTCCTGCTACTCCTCCTAAACCAAAAAAGGTAGCAATACCAAACCTTTACCAAAATGTGTCCTATATCCTTGCGCAACTTTGGGACAGATTGATTGAAGGGTTCTGATGACATGTTATAGGAGTTATCTCCCTTTAAATAAAAGTCATAAGTGATATTCAAACAAATCTCAGCAACTAAAAGAGATAGAGGCCTGGGGTCTTCACTTTAGACCATCATGACCTTTGACCTTGAAAATGGACACAAGGTCAAAGGTCAAGGTCATGTTCTAAATTTTGACATTTGTTTGTGTCCGCTACTCCTTTGAAACGGTAAAAGATAGATAAGCACTTATTGAGAGTACAATGTTCGTCTTATTAAGACGCAACTTTGTCACATTTGAAGGGAAGTCATTCGACTTCATTTTATAGGAGTTATCTCCCATTATATATGTAACTTAATGGTTTTTTACATGTTACTCATTAACTTTTAAAGATAAAGGGAAACTAAAGAGTGCAAAATGTTGGTCTTTTAAAGGAGCAACTTTGTTACATTTGCAGTAAACGGATTTGACTTCATTTTATAGGAGTTATCTCCCATTATATATGTAACTTATTGGTTTTTCACATGTTATTCATCAACTGTTAATGATAAAGGGAAACGAAAGAGTGCAAAATGTTGGTCTCTTAAAGGATTAACTATGTTACATTTATAGGGAAAGGATTTGACTTCATTTTATAGGAGTTATCTCCCATTATATATGTAACTGATTGGTTTTTCACTTGGTACTCATTAACTATTAAAGATAGAGGGAAACTAAGGGGTGCAAAATGTTGGTCTCTTAAAGGAGCAACTTTGTTACATTGATAGGGAAAGGATTTAACTTCATTTTATAGGAGTTATCTCCCATTATATATGTAACTGATTGGTTTTTCACATGGTACTCATCAACTATTAATGATAAAGGGAAACTAAGGAGTACAAAATGTTGGTCTCTTAAAGGAGCAACTTTGTTACTTTTACAGGTAAAGGATTTGACTTCATTTTATACGAGTTATCTCCCATTATATATGTAACTTATTGGTTTTTTACATGTTACTCATTAACTATTAATGATAAAGGGAAACGAAAGAGTGCGAAATGTTGGTCTCTTAAAGGAGTAACTTTGTTACATTTATAGGGAAAGAATTTGACTTCGTTTTATAGGAGTTATCTCCCATTATATATGTAACTGATTGGTTTTTCACTTGGTACTCATTGACTATTAATGATAGATGGAAACTAAGGAGTGCAAAATGTTGATCTCTTAAAGGAGCAACTTTGTTACATTTACAGGAAAAGGATTTGACTTCATTTTATAGGAGTTATCTCCCATTATATATGTAACTTATTGGTTTTTCACATGGTACTCATTAACTATTAATGATAAAGGGAAACGAAAGAGTGCAAAATGTTGGTCTCTTAAAGGAGCAACTTTGTTACATTTACAGGTAAAGGATTTGACTTCATTTTATACGAGTTATCTCCCATTATATATGTAACTTATTGGTTTTTTAAATGTTACTCATTAACTATTAATGATAAAGGGAAACTAAAGAGTGCAAAATGTTGGCTTTTTAAAGGAGCAACTTTTTTACATTTGGAGTAAACGGATATGACTTCATTTTATAGGAGTTATCTCCCATTATATATGTAACTTATTGGTTTTTCACATGGTACTCATTAACTATTAACGATAGAGGGAAACTAAAGAGTGCAAAATGTTGGTCTTTTAAAGGAGCAACTTTGTCACTGACAGGGAAAGGATTTGACTTCATTTTATAGGAATTATCTCCCATTATATATGTAACTGATTGGTTTTTCACATGGTACTCATTAACTATTAATGATAGAGGGAAAGTAAATAGTGCAAAATGTTGATCTCTTAAAGGAGCAACTTTGTTACATTTACAGGGAAAGGATTTGACTTCATTTTATAGGAGTTATCTCCCATTATATATGCAACTTATTGATTTTTTACATGTTACTCATTAACTAGTAATGATAGAGGCATGGGGTCTTCACCATAGACACTCATGCACTTTGACCTTGAAAACTTGTATGGGTCAAGGTCACGTACTAGTTTTTGACCTTTGCTTTTTTTGAAGATATTGAAATTATTTTCGTCCTAAAATGTTCTATTAATAATTTCGAGTAAATTAAGACATGACGTGAAAAGTTGTATAATACTTTTATAAGAGTAATCTCTTAGAATGCCAATCTGTGGTAAATAATACAAAATATTTTTTTTAAATATTTATAGCAAAGTTATAACATTTTGCAAAAAGATGATTATTTTAAATGTCATCATGTAATACAAATTAAAATTAATGTGGAAAGACCCTCAAATGTTCAACCGAACAGTTGATCTTTAATATTATTAATAATTTTCTTCCGATCAAAAATTCAATTTCGTGATGCAAAGAAGTTTCTTATCCGATCCCGCTGAAAATTTGTCAATTTGCTGGATACCCCATGGGCTGTCTCCCCTCCACCCTGCTAACACGTCCGGTCAAAAATGAGGGCGTGGCAGGGACCACCCACAAAAACGTTGTGTCCACATCTCCTCCTAAGGCACACAAAATGGTACAATAAAATGGAGGCCAATTCCATCTGGGATCGATGTCCTCGAATTGTCGATAGGTAGAAAATCGTTGGGCGCAACCAGTAAAAAGTAACAAGTCGTGCACGTCCAACACCAGTTTTTCTGTAAAAATCGTAATTTCCCGAAAAACGATGCATCCCAGCTGTTTGAAACCTTCGCCATTCGCTTTAGAATGTCGATTTCTGTCTAAAAATGTCCTTCCGTAACGTGTACGAGTCAATAAATCCTTAAAATCCCACATTGAAACACGTGACCACCCCTCCCCCCAGCCACGTAAATTTCGTCTGTCGTGATGTCCGTTTCAGCCATCGTCACTGAATGACAGTGTAAATCGTGTGTCAACAAGTTGTTCTAACTGTCCGAACTGCATTTTACCTGAAACAATAACAAATTGAAACAATTTCCGACGTCACTTTTTTGTGTATTCCATCGTCTGCTACGTGCCTCGTGTAATTATTTTACAGTGTGAAATTTCTCTGAAATAAAGGGAGAACGTCTTTTATTAATTGTCGTCATGATCCGTTGATACTATTCCGTGTCGTCCTGAAATAAACAATCACTGAGATTAAAGATCGTGCATCATGTCATATAGATGTCTGTTCAGGGCCATGGTAACTGCCTGTAGTGAAAAAATAAAACTATCTCCGTGATATTATATAACAATGTCACGTGACTTCAGCTAGTTCATTTCTTTGCCTTTTACCATAAATCTCTTTCTCTTTTCCTACAAGTCAAGAAAAGTCATTAAAATACAAAACAAACAGTTAAAAACAGAAAAATAAACAAACAAACAAATACACAAAAAAACTGGTTCCCGGTTTTTATGTAATCATAGTTGCATATAAAACTATGAAACCAAAAAGGGCCCGGCTCCCCACCCAGGGCCAGCATGTTAAAAATTATAAAACATGCTGGCCCTGGGTGGGGGGCCGGGCCTTTTTTTTTTATTCAATTTTTTTCCTGTTTTTTAAATAGAACGTTAGAAACAGTACCATGCCAAGAATATGGTTCTCCTGAAAGTCAAGAGCTCCCGTAGAGCTTGTTACACGGTTGATTTCATAGAGATATAACAGTGCCATACTTTGTAAATGTATCTGACTCCATTGACGACATAAATTAATTATAAGATAGTTAAACAATCATGAGGACCCCAGGTGGTCAGGGGAAGTTTTAGTCGTATATTCTTGGCATGGAAAAGTAACCAAAAGGGGGGGGGGGTGGTGTGAAATACGGCTATATTACGTTTTACCCTCTGGTGCTTCTTGTTTGACGTTTAGCGCCACTTTAAATTAAAGGTGGGAAGACCCTCAAATGTTCAACCGAACAGTTGATCTTTAATTATTATTATTATTATTATTCTTCTCCCACTTCTTGCGCAAACTTATGTGGGGTTTTTTCATTTCGCGACATGTCGCTTTGATATTTTATATCTGATATCGGTGACCCATTGCGCTTTCGCAGTTCACCCTGACTGACCGCCCTTTTTTCTTTACGGAGTTATCTCCCCTTTTACTAAAAAGCTTGTTCCTGCTACTCCTCCTAAACCAAAAAAGATATCAATACCAAACCTTTACCAAAATGTGTCCTATATCCTTGCGCAACTTTGGGACAGATTGATTGAAGGGTTCTGACGACATCTTATAGGAGTTATCTCCCTTTAAATAAAAAGTAGTAAGTGATATTCAAACAAATCTCAACAACTAAAAGAGATAGAGGCCTGGGGTCTTCACCATAGATCATCTTGACCTTTGACCTTGAAAATGGACACAAGGTCAAAGGTCAAGGTCACGTTCTAAATTTTGACATTTGCTTGTGTCCGCTACTCCTCTGAAACGGTAAAAGATAGATAAACACTTATTGAGAGTTAAATGTTCGTCTTAATAAGACGCAACTTTGTCACATTTGAAGCGAAGTAATTTGATTTCATTTTATAGGAGTTATCTCCCATTATATATGTAACTGATTGGTTTTTCACATGGTACTCGTTAACTATTAATGATAGAGGGAAACTAAAGAGTGCAAAATGTTGGTCTTTTAAAGGAGCAACTTTGTCGCATTTACAAGGAAAGGATTTGACTTCATTTTATAGGAGTTATCTCCCATTATATATGTAACTGATTGGTTTTTCACACGTTACTCGTTAACTATAAATGATAGAGGGAAAGTAAAGAGTGCAAAATGTTGATCTCTTAAAGGAGCAACTTTGTTACATTTACAGGGAAAGGATTTGACTTCATTTTATGGAGTTATCTCCCATTATATATGTAACATATTGGTTTTTTACATGTTACCCATTAACTATTAAGGATAAAGGAAAACTAAAGAGTGCAAAATGTTGGTCTCTTAAAGGAGCAACTTTGTTACATTTACAGGAAAAGAATTTGACTTCATTTTATAGGAGTTATCTCCCATTAAATATGTAACTTATTGGTTTTTTACATGTTACTCATTGACTGTTAATGATAAAGGGAAACTAAAGAGTGCAAAATGTTGACCTCTTAAAGGAGCAACTTTGTTACATTTACATGTAAAGGATTTGACTTCATATTATAGGAGTTATCTCCCATTATATATGTAACTTATTGGTTTTTTACAGGTTTACTCATTAACTATTAATGATAAAGGGAAACTAAAGAGTGCAAAATGTTAACCTTTTAAAGGAACAACTTTGTTACTTTTACATGTAAAGGATTTGACTTCATTTGATAGGAGTTATCTCCCATTATATATGTAACTTATTGGTTTTTTACATGTTACTCATTAACTATTATTGATAAAGGGAAACTAAAGAGTGCAAAATGTTGGTCTCTTAAAGGAGCAACTTTGTCACATTTACAGGGAAAGGATTTGACTTCATTTTATAGGAGTTATCTCCCATTATATATGTAACATATTGGTTTTTTACATGTTACTCATTAACTATTAAGGATAAAGGAAAACTAAAGAGTGCAAAATGTTGGTCTCTTAAGGGAGCAACTTTGTTACATTTACAGGAAAAGAATTTGACTTCATTTTATAGGAGTTATCTCCCATTAAATATGTAACTTATTGGTTTTTTACATGTTACTCATTAACTAGTAATGATAGAGGCATGGGGTCTTCACCATAGACACTCATGCACTTTGACCTTGAAAACTTGTATGGGTCAAGGTCACGTACTAGTTTTTGACCTTTGCTTTTTTTAAAGATATTGAAATTATTTTCGTCCTAAAATGTTCTATTAATAATTTCGAGTAAATTAAGACATGGAGTGAAAAGTTGTATAATACTTTTATAAGAGTAATCTCTCTTAGAATGCCAATGTGTGGTAAATAATACAAAATATTTTTTTTAAAATATTTATAGCAAAGTTATAACATTTTGCAAAAAGATGATTATTTAAAATGTCATCATGTAATACAAATTAAAATTAATGTGGAAAGACCCTCAAATGTTCAACCGAACAGTTGATCTTTAATTATTATTATTATTATTATTATTATTTTCTCTTTTCTTCCGCCAACTTATTTCGGTGTCTGGTTTTTTCACTTCGCGACATGTCGCTTTGATATTTTATATCTGATATCGGTTACCCTTTGCACTTTCGCAGTTCACCCTGACTGACCGCACCCTTTTCCTTTACGGAGTTATGTCCCCTTTTACTAAAAAGCTTGTTCCTGCTACTCCTCCTTAACCAAAAAAGATAGAAATACCAAACCTTTACCAAAATGTGTCCTATATCCTTGCGCAACTTTGGGACAGATTGATTGAAGGGTTCCGACGACATCTTATAGGAGTTATCTCCCTTTAAATAAAAGTAGTAAGTGATATTCAAACAAATCTCAACAACTAAAAGAGATAGAGGCCTGGGGTCTTCACCATAGATCATCTTGACCTTTGACCTTGAAAATGGACACAAGGTCAAAGGTCAAGGTCACGTTCTAAATTTTGACATTTGCTTGTGTGCGCTACTCCTCTGAAACGGTAAAAGATAGATAAACACTTATTGAGGGTAAAATGTTCGTCTTATTAAGACGCAACTTTGTCACTTTTGGAGCGAAGTAATTTGACTTCATTTTATAGGAGTTATCTCCCATTATATATGTAACTGATTGGTTTTTCACATGGTGCTCATTAACTATTAACGATAGACGGAAAGTAAAGAGTGCAAAATGTTGATCTCTTAAAGGAGCAACTTTGTTACATTACAGGAAAAGGATTTGACTTCATTTTATAGGAGTTATCTCCCATTATATATAGGTAATTTTTTGGTTTTTCACAAGTAACTCATTGACTATTAATGATAAAGGGAAATTAAAGAGTGCAAAATGTTGCTCTCTTAAAGGTGAAAACACGGGTAATTTTATGGTATTCAGACAGCCTGCCAAAAAAAAGGGGGGTGTTTCTAAGGAGACCCCATAGGAATGTAGTGTGTAGATTTCATCCTAGACCACAGAGAATGGTGAAACGAAATGGACGCCAAATCGTTCGAGGATCGATGTCCTTAAATTGTCGCTACAGTAGAAATCGTTTTGACGAACGATAAAAAATTTCTAGGTCATGAAAGTTGAAGATAGGTTTTTTATGCAAAAATCGCAATCTTCAGAAAAACCATAAATCCTACCTTTTCGAAAATGGTGCCAATCGATTTAGAATGCCGATTTTACCCCAACCATGTATCTCGGATGTACATAAATGTCAACAAACTCGAAAATCGGCAGAAAAAATCAAATGTGAGACCCCATCGGGACCCCCTAGATTTCATCGCTTGAATGTTTGTGCATTGATTAATCCTTGAAATAGACATCTGAATTGTGTCTTCGTGAGTTGTTCTAGCTGAGACAAACATTTATTTTGAAATGACAATAAAATCCACGCGATGTGTCTCGTCTGTTACGTACGATTTGTGTATTGAACGTAACCAACGCCATCACTGTTGATGTCGCGAAACGTAATTTTGATGATACCTATATGTATATCGCGATCATATGTAATATATCCATGTTATCTGTCTAACGTCAGCCCCCCCCCCCAAGTGATTTAATTAAAATTAACGATAGACGGAAAGTAAAGAGTGCAAAATGTTGATCTCTTAAAGGAGCAACTTTGTTACATTTACAGGAAAAGGATTTGACTTCATTTTATAGGAGTTATCTCCCATTATATATAGGTAATTTATTGGTTTTTCACAAGTAACTCATTGACTATTAATGATAAAGGGAAATTAAAGAGTGCAAAATGTTGCTCTCTTAAAGGTGAAAACACGGGTAATTTTATGGTATTCAGACAGCCTTCCAAAAAAAAGGGGGGTGTTTCTAAGGAGACCCCATAGGAATGTAGTGTGCAGATTTCATCCTAGACCACAGAGAATGGTGAAACGAAATGGACGCCAAATCGTTCGAGGATCGATGTCCTTAAATTGTCGCTACAGTAGAAATCGTTTTGACGAACGATAAAAAAATTTCCAGGTCATGAAAGTTGAAGATAGGTTTTTTATGCAAAAATCGCAATCTTCAGAAAAACCATAAATCCTACCTTTTCGAAAATGGTGCCAATCGATTTAGAATGCCGATTTTACCCCAACCATGTATCTCGGATGTACATAAATGTCAACAAACTCGAAAATCGGCAGAAAAAATCAAATGTGAGACCCCATCGGGACCCCCTAGATTTCATCGCTTGAATGTTTGTGCATTGATTAATCCTTGAAATAGACATCTGAATTGTGTCTTCGTGAGTTGTTCTAGCTGAGACAAACATTTATTTTGAAATGACAATAAAATCCACGCGATGTGTCTCGTCTGTTACGTACGATTTGTGTATTGAACGTAACCAACGCCATCACTGTTGATGTCGCGAAACGTAATTTTGATGATACTTATATGTATATCGCGATCATATGTAATATATCCATGTTATCTGTCTAACGTCAGCCCCCCCCCCAAGTGATTTAATTAAAATTAACGATAGACGGAAAGTAAAGAGTGCAAAATGTTGATCTCTTAAAGGAGCAACTTTGTTACATTTACAGGAAAAGGATTTGACTTCATTTTATAGGAGTTATCTCCCATTATATATAGGTAATTTATTGGTTTTTCACAAGTAACTCATTGACTATTAAGTCCACGATAATATATAGCATTGTCACGTAACATCAGACGCTGCCCATACAGATCAAAGCGTTCTATATGTATTTCATAAATAAAAATCATACAATTTTCTGTCTTTCTTATTTATTTCATTTGTAAATTCACGAAAAAAAAATACAAAATGTCTTTGTATTTTAAATGTAGAAAACACATAGTAGGTATATATATCTCAAAATTTGATATTTCAACTACAAGCTTCCGTGGCGCAGTGGATAGAGCTCTGCTTAGCAATACTGACATCGTCGGTTCGAGCCTAGGATGTAACATGTCATTTTTGCATGGTTTTCTGCTACGTTTCACGTATATTTTAAGCAGTTATGGATTTTTATATAGAAAAAAAAACAAAAAAAAAACTGTATTTTTTTACACCGCGGTGTAAAAAATGTCGATGAAAGTGGTAAGCCATGATTTTTTGTTCCGAAGGAAGAAAAATGAACCTATATTATTATTAATAATTTTCTTCCGATCAAAAATTCAATTTCGTGAAATACGGCTATATTATGATGTTATATATGTTCTACCCTCTGGGGCCTCTTGTTTGAATGTTTAACGCCACTTTAAATGAAAGGTGGGAAGACCCTCAAATGTTCAACCGAACAGTTGATCTTTAATATTATTAATAATTTTCTTCCGATCAAAAATTCAATTTCGTGCTGCAAAAAAGATTCTTATACGATCCCGCTGAAAATTTGTCGATTTGCTGGATACCCCATGGGCCGTCTCCCATCCACCCTGTTAGCACGTCCGGTCAAAAATGAGGGCGTGGCAGGGACCACCCACAAAAACGTTGTGTCCACATCTCCTCCTAAGGCACACCAAATGGTACAATAAAATGAAGGCCATTTCCATCTGGGATCGATGTCCTCGAATTGTCGATAGGTAGAAAATCGCTGGGCGCAACCAGTAAAAAGTTACCAGTCGTGCAAGTCCAACACCACTTTTTATGTAAAAAACGTAATTTCCCGAAAAACGATGCATCCCAGCTGTTTGAAACCCTCGCCATTCGCTTTAGAATGTCGATTTCAGTCTAAAAATGTCTCCCCGTAACGTGTACGAGTCAATAAATCCTTAAAATCCCACACTGAAACACGTGACCACCCCTCCCCCCAGCCACGTAAATTTCGTCTGTCGTGATGTTCGTTTCAGCCATCGTCAGTGAATGACAGTGTAAATCGTGTGTCAACAAGTTGTTCTAACTGTCCGAACTGCATTTTACCTGAAACAATAACAAATTGAAACAATTTCCGACGTCACTTTTTTGTGTATTCCATCGTCTGCTACGTGCCTCGTGTAATTATTTTACAGTGTGAAATTTCTCTGAAATAAAGCGAGAACGTCTTTTATTAATTGTCGGCTTGCTCCGTTGATATTAATCCGTGTCGTCCTGAAATAAACAATCACTGAGATTAAAGATCGTGCATCATGTCATATATAGGTCTGTTCAGACCATCGTAACTCCCTGTTGTGACAAAATAAAACCGTGATATTATATAACAATGTCACGTGACTCCAGCTAGTTCATTTCTTTGTCTTTTACCATAAATCTCTTTCTCTTCTCCTACAAGTAAAGAAAACGCATTAAAATACAAAACATACAGTTAAAACAGAAAAATAAACAAACAAACAAATAAACAAAAAAACTGGTTCCCAGTTTTTATATAATCATAGTTGCATATAAAACTATGAAACCAAAAAGGGCCCGGCTCCCCACCCAGGGCCAGCATGTTAAAAATAATAAAACATGCTGGCCCTGGGTGGGGGGGGGGGGCCGGGCCCTTTTTTTTATTCAATTTTTTCCTGTTTTGAAATGGAACGTTAGAAACAGTACCATGCCAAGAATATGGTACTCCTAGCTCCCGTGGAGCTTGTTACACGGTTGATTTCATTGAGATATAACAGTGCCATACTTTGTAAATGTATCTGACTCCATTGACGACATAAATTAATTATCAGATAGTTAAACAATCATGAGGACCCCAGGTGGTCAGGGGAAGTTTTAGTCGTATATTCTTGGCATGTATTGATTGAAAATTCAACGTAGCCGCTAGATTTGTTGAAATTTAAAAAGAAACTTGCAGATTCTTCCAGAGCGGTTCTCTACTATTTACAAGTTTTGGTGCTAAATGAAAACTTTAGGAACATATAAGAAAAATTTTAAAAGCATTTATAAAAAACAAAATTTGTGTTGGTCAAACTAAAGTTTTTGTGATAAATCCAGTGAGCATTACAGGCTTTCCATGTATAATTATTAATATAGATTGACTCTGTACAATTGTATATATGTAAAAGAATTTGCTGTATAACGTAGTGGCATTGCGTACTACACGAAGGAAATATTACCAGCGGTGCAAACTGAACTTAGATTAGTATATGTTTGACATGCATTGATCAACATCCTACTAGGTACCCTAAGGATGATTGTGACCACGTTTGAAAAAAAATGAATTGGATTGGCCAAATGGTCGGTCAAAAGCACATGTCGGTCAAAAGCACAGCAGTGCTTATGTTCAACAATTTTGTACTTGTGCATATAAGGTTCCAGGCGTATTTACAAAGACGCGATCACGTTCCTTTCCCGTTTTCCTACAAATTATGGCGACACTTAGAGTTTATGCCACTGACAGCTTCCATATTATAACTGTAATGGATCTTCTGGTCGGACTCCCTTCTGATAAGTTCATACATATATTTGATAATATAGACATCAAATTATAGAGACCCGGAACCAAAATGTGCTGGATACGTAAATTAGGCAGACCTATTTTTATATGGGAGGTTTAAATTATAGAGACCCGTACCCGATATTTTAATTTTAAGTATCCGGTCACGTAAATTGGGCGGATACCTTAAATAACAGAGACCCGGACCCAAAATGTTAATTTTACATATCCGGCCAGATACGTCACTGCACGGACCTATATTTATAAGATACCGGCAAAACCGGGATACACAAATAATGATAGTTTTCTTTATATATTCAAGAAACACTCTGCTTAGTTTCAGGTGATATTTATGCCGTAAACTGATCGAAATATCCCGACTTTTCCCTATCCATATTAGATTTTGTGTTTGGGTAAAATCACTTTTTGCCGTTTTATTGTTCGGGATCGCGATATTCCTAAAACCGGAAAAGAATATTGCAAAACGAAAGTTGAATACCAGGAAAGACTCTTTTGGAAATCCCAACTCTCGCTCGAGCTATAAGGCAAGTCGAAATCTTTACAGAATATCAAATGGTCTTATTTTTTTTTTCAATTAGTTATTTTTAAAACTTAGGATTGAGTGCTTTTGTGGAAAAGAGCAAGCTACCAGTCGCAGGAAATCCAACCGAATCATAGGCATACTTATAGCCAGACTTAACCTCTGTCTTCAAAATATTTAAAACAACAACAACCACTATTGTGAAACACATTATTTGGTTAAAATGCCTAGAATGATAAATTAAACCATATCTTTATTTAATTTACCAGTGTTTATATATTCATAGACCGAATATATGTTATCCTCCGTAAACAAATGAAGAGTACTATAATAATTGTTATACAAACTTAGAAAAATAATGTTTTTTAAGATTTTGGAAATCCCAAGTCTTACTATTATTTAAGTCTTGCTATTTAATTAATTACTGAGGAATATTTTTATGTCATTTTAATGTTTAATTAAAGAATGATAAATTATCAGGACAAAATATATTTATGTTTTAATATTAATTAAAAGGTTACACAATATATTGTACGTATATTAACAGGATTAAGAATTAGTTCATTGTCACAAGCAAGCTTAAGTTGTCTTGTCATTTTGAACAGTAGCCTTTTAAATTTATTGTCAATTTGCTAATTGCGAATTACCTCCCTTAAAGGGGCATATAACCCGATTTATGACTCGCATATATGCAGTATATGCTTACCACTAACTTTCAGTGGTATTATTAATACTTATTTCCAATGCATAAAAAAACCATAAAAACAATTTTTGACCTCGTTATTGTGACGTCCCAGTTTTATTTTTGATTCGCACAATTGTTTATATGACAGATAATATTATTGTCTGGAAATTCAACAACTATCAGACGTGCATACAGCGAGTATTCCGTGTCAATTGTCATTCCTTTGAATGCCTGATATTACTTAATTGACAGGTGGGTAGCCCGTGTATCAAAAGAAAAACATCTATTACAATCCAATCAATAGGTGTGGCGGAAAAAACTTAATGATGGGAGGAGCATTCATTCATAGACTTGAAATCATGTTTTAATACATCTACAAAACTGCAATAAAATGATAAACCTTTCCAGGTTGCAATAATTTCCTTACAAAAATTAAAAAAGGTAAATAAGTGTGAGTTAATTTTATTTTCAATCTTTTTCACTAAACCTACGACTGCAATTTTGAAAATGCTTATCCTAAAATGCGAAGGGAAAATATTCCTTGAAGTTCTGAAACTAGCAAGACATTTTCCCATGGTAATTGTTACAAATTGCAAATGTACCTTTTCTTTAACACTAGTCCCCTGTACAGGAAGCGTCTTGGTGAGACATTTATTTTTATAGGTACATGTATCTAATCATTCAATTATACGTAACTGATAACTGTCAGCCTGGTGCAGGTCAAAACGCCCGATTGTCAAAACTCCCCCAACCAAAACGCCCCCGTTTTCCGTTAAGACAAATTGGAATATATAAACAGAAATAAATATATATATAAATTTGTAAATACTAGTTAACATTATAATTGTAAAAATCAGATTCCGAGATGAATGAAACATCTTCTTAATGTAATTTAAACAAGCATTCAAGCTTGTATTATGTAACCTCAAAGTGGCATTGCTTATATTACTGTTCCGTGTTTCCTTATGAAGAACACTGATTTCTTGTCAACAAACAAAACAAAAGGTTACTTAACCATGTAGGTCATTGCTTTGAAGATGAACGGTATGCATCTATTAAATAGTGTATGCATAACACATTGTGTTTTTCTCAAGCCATACTTGAATACAAATAAGACAATAACAAACTTGATCTTGTTTTGTAATTAAAATATTTTCTTCACATAAAATTGTTTCTTTTTGGGTAAAACATCCTTTGTTTGTCAAAAATGCCAGAAATCTTTCGATTTTGGTCCCCCAGAACATCTTTCTAAAAAATATGTATTTATAGATCTTTTTTTTAAGTTTAGTTACAAAATTCCTCTGTTTTTTAATATGCTTCACAATTTATACTATTATTTATCTTTTGTCATTTATTATACAATGTATAACATTTTTTTCTTATATATCGCACTCTTAAGTTCTTTATTCATATAAGGGATTTGCTTAGATAAAATTTATCTTTCTTTAAATAGGGGCATGTTTATTTATTACCTCAGTAAAACAATTTTGAAAATGGTTATAACACTTATTTCCATCATTTGAATCTTCATCTTAATTGAAGTTTGGATTTTGTAAATTAGATAAAAAATCTTCAGAGTTAAAATTTTTAAAACTTCTACAGAATCTTGTCTTCGATTTCACTTCATGCACTTTGTAATCAAATTGAGCACCAATAAAATTGTATGCATGTATATTCTCCTACTGACTATTAACACATTCAGTAATGCTTGCACATAATAATTAGAACTGTGCATTCTTTGTAAGCTTATATTCCTATCGTCAATAAAATTATTAAATTTAACTTAGTGTTTTTTTTTCTTTTAATTTGCATTTTTTAATTTGGGGACCTTTTGGTGGGGGCGATTTGGAAAATGGGGGCGTTTTGACTCGAATTCCTGTCAGCCTATTGAAATCTGTGCTCACACAAATCAGAGACCTGAATTTGCTCAGAAATCCTTGTATTTTTGTTGCAACATCATGTTTTTTATGTTTACGCACCACTTTTTTTTACAATAGAGACTAATTAAAACAGTGTAAACTGTGTCTTGTTTATACATATCCTGTGTATTATGTTTTGGACCTATTAACCCTTTCCTCTATAGAAAAAATGTTATTTACTGCTTGATTTGCATAGAAATTTTCCTAAAAATTACTTAAAAATACTGATACCTTGTCTTTGCTGGAAAACTGTCATACTAAATGTTACACATTTAAAAATTAAATGGGTAACATTCCTAAACAAACCCGTCATATTTATTAAAACACATTGAAAATGTGAATGAAAATATTGTGTTTCCATGGTAACAGTTTCACGAAAATTCTACCTAATAATGAACAAATATTATAATTACTGAATTTTTACACAACCTTGATTAAGTGTAATGAAACTTTAAAATAAATAAAAATAAAAAGGTTTCAAACAACTAATTTTAACTGTTTTTTAATATTTCCCTGAAGGATGCTACATGGACAGGGAAAGGGGGCCACTGAATTTCTGTCTATCAATTTCTATATTTCGTGTGTGTGTGTGTGTGTACCTTTGAATAAAATAGATAAGAATTTTTTTTAATGTTTCCTCAAAAATTTAATGTTCTCAAAAGGGTACTGTTATGAAACCAGCATACTAGTACATGTATCACTTTTTTGGAACATATTGTTTTTTGTTGAAATAAAATAATGATTTTGAGATTTTCATGTTGTAACCATATTAAAATTTGACAATGTTAGATATATTGAAAATATTATGATAAACTTTGCTCTTGAAGAGAAATAGACATATTTGTGTTTTCCTCATGCCAATCATAGTAACCAGACTAGAAGTGGAAATAATAAAATTAATAAATTCAGTATTAGTTTTGTAATCTGATAATTTATTGTTCAAACGGAAGTCCATGGTGATGGTGGTATTGTTCAAAACAACCCTCCTTGCACAAGTGAATGTCACAGTTTGAACAGTCAAAAACAGTTTCTTTCCTTTTCTTCTCACCACGTTTTGTGCACCAGGTTTTGGACCTGTTCAAGTGAACACAGACATGATTACTGTTAACTTGTCTGTACTTCCACCATTTCTTAGCTGGTCTTCCAACTGGGGTTGTGGCACGAAGCTGATTATTACGGTCTACTCAACCCATGTACTTGTGGTAGTTTTCAACCGGTGGTGGTCTTTCAATTTCAATTCTGGTGCCATCCCACAATTTTCTAAATATAGAGCCAGCCCAAGGTGTTGGATTTGAACTACTGGAAAGAAAGTGAACCTGAAAGACGAAATAAAAAAAGCTTACAAGGGACGGGTTAAATGTACATGAACACAAAAAACATCAATATGAAGAAAAAAATATAATTTATAACAACATAATAATTTTTGAATTAATAAAAGGATTTCTTAGTCATAGTATTTTTTTCAAGTACATGTTCAAATTTCACAAAGACAGAGTTTGTGCCTTTTTTTTATAAACCTATAGATAGAATTGTTAAAAAACTACTAAAGGGAAGATATAATTCACAATTTAAAGTATGCTTTGGTCTGCATTTTATAATTTCACGAATATTAATTATAACAATATGCCATCAATAAAATGTTAATTTACCTTTTTCTTGTCCTGCTAAACAGTTGCTAATAAATTGGCACTTTGTCGAACCACACTTTCTCCTCTTGCCATCTTAGGAGGATTTATAATTTATAACTTGAATCACACCTCATCCAAACTTTCATCCCTCTCTTTATTGGCTTTCCTTCAAATATTAAATATTTTTTTGTTTTTGTTTTGTTTCTATCTTTCATATTGTTATACAATGTATTTATCATCATGAGCTTTATTGTTTGTATTTTTGAATATGGCATTCAACAATATTCAAACAAACAAACAATAAAGCAATTTTTCAGCTACTAGTATAAAATGGTGCCCAGTTTTTATTGGGCGGGAGCTAGAGAAAGCCGGAGTATCTGGAGATAACGCTTGACATTAGGCAGGAAAACAGGCAATTTTTGTCAATTACATGTAAGATTGCATCAAGTTAACTAAATACAATGACACCTGAAAAGAAGAAGATAATAGTATGGCTTTACTTGCACATTAAATAAACCCTTCGGTTGACTGCTTCTTTAAAGGTTAACACTCTTGTCTATAAACCTCTCATCATTTTGTTATTTATTTTATTTTATATTTTACTAAATGTTTTATAATTCTAATTGATTTGCAGGATTTTACAATTGTACGTGAACAATATGGTTCGATGTTACAATATTGTCTTCTATTAGTTTAACAATCAAGTTTTTTTTAAAACATTTTAAAAATAGCAATTTATTTGTTTATGTCAGAATGGCGTCTTATGTTTTCGACCTATATAATTTGCAGGTCCCATTTGGGAACAGAAATGATTCATTAAAACAGAATTTTACCTAATGTAGGCCTACATTTATATCTTTGTTGTTAATATTTAAATTAAGGTCCCTGAGCCTTCATGGTAGAAAAACATACTGATAATTGTCAATATTTTGTATGTAAGAATTTTTTTTTCCATAACAAAAATAGAAAAACAATATTAGCACTATGGAGAGCTCTTTAATTAGCTGATCAATGAGATACATACTTAAATGATATAATTATAAATTTTTATAACTGGTCACAGCATTGTGAAAGGTGGTCAGTATGATGGCCGCAAAAGATGGTTTCTCCTAAAAAAGAAATACACAAAATATGATTAAAAACCTTTTTCTGATGGGGAAATATATCTAAGGATCGTATTGCATTTCGGTAACATTTTCAGTATTAGTACGACCGGTAACCACATGACAGTCACATGACTTTGCTGTATAGACCTCAACCTTTCTTATTTCACTGTTCGACAATTAATTTCATTTTTGCTATTTATTGAGGAACCGATTATTCAAGGGGGGTAAAACAGGCATAAGTAAAAACAAACAAAATTACTGAAAATTGTTGCAACTATTCATACTTAGTTTAATCAACTTCACTTTAAACATTTTCTCCCACGTGTTGTTTATGTGTGGTTGTAGCTATCTTTAGCAGATGACAGTCAGGGCTCACGCTGGGTCAAAATTATAGGGAGAAGTCACTTCTCTTTTGGGTGGCTGACAGGGAGAAGTGAGGATAGAACAGGGAGAAGTGGGTGGAAAACAGGGAGAAGTTGCAGTGTATGTCGCGAAAGCGTCCTGTTTACTTTGTTTTGTTTTTTAAATTAGTGTTGGCATTTGCATTTTTATTATGTTTTTTTAGCAGTTTAATTTACTGAGGATAAAGTATCAAAGATTTGATTAACTATTCAGTATACTTATTTCACAAATTTTCAAAAATACATGTATTAAACATAAAAATAAAAATAGAATCAACTGTCACAAAATTGTTCATTAAAATAAATGTTTCTTTGTCTTTGATACACAATTTGATTGATTTATATTGAAGTACTATTAGAACTAGAAGAAGAAAATTACATCATTGTGACACATAATATATTATTTAAAATTGTAAAATTCACTATTAAAAAGTATTTAAACATATTTAACTTAAATTTGTTTTAAGTACCTGCCAAAATACTATTTTAACTACGTGTCTATCATTGCAAAACTCATTTCACCACTATCAGCGTAGTATATTTGCAATTTCCGGCACAAAATTCATATCCGCTCCGGAAATTTTCACAAATTCTTGTGCTCTGAACTGGTTTTCGGTTATATTGTAAACCTACGCTTTATATACCAAATAAAAGTTAAAAGGGTACCAGTTTAACTTTGGCGCGTAAACATAATAAACATGACGCGGTATCAAAAATATGAAGATTTCTTACCAAAATGGGAATAAAATTTGAAAGGCGACATAGGGCGATTCTACAAAATGAAAGGGCGACTTCACTTCGCTTTTGAAGATGATCGACGGCGAAGTGGGACCACGATAAGGCGACTTCTTCGCCCGAGTCGCCCTCCAACGCGAGCCCTGACAGTGATATCAAAGTCTGTGTGCACACATACAGAAAGTAAACTAAATATTAGGTTGAAGACACAATATGAGACGATACTGGTAGAGCTTATATAATTACAAGCAGATATTAGTAAAAAGAAAAAGAAATAAGACACTCTCCAGCTGATTTCATGATGTTGCTAATGTTAAAATGTCAATTCCAAAGAATTAAACAAAAAATAAACATTTGCATTTTGGCAGTACACGCAAGTTTCAAAATATTTACTTTCAGTCTTTTGCATTCTCACAACTCACAAGTCAGGTTTTCTATGTCCACTGTAAGTGTCCACGAAACCCTGACAAACTTAGCTAGGAAATTCCCAGCTAGATGTCACTATTTTGATTGGCTACATCATACCTTAATGTAGCCAATCAAAAGCTCGCTTTCATTCACAATTTGGTTAGGGGATATCCCGATGTCAATTGTATATAAACCAAACAAATGTGTTCAAAGACCATGTGAAAATCAGTGTATTTATTTTGTACAGTAGTGTTAATAATTTGTTATTACAGCATTATTTATTAGATGCATTACGCTTTCTTCCCACTCAAGAATGAGTAAGAATGACTACTGCCAAACACTTGCTTCCGTCAAGCAATTTCATTAATTGATGTTTTAAAAGGTTTGACGTCATATGAAAGTCTTCTAGCCCGGGAATTTCCTAGCTAAGTTTGTCAGGGTTTCGTGGACACAGAAGCCCTGACTTGTGAGCATGGTGAGGATGAATCTTTTGTAATTGTAAAAAACCACATAATAATGGTTTGCTTTGCAAAATATTATTCGCCCTGTTTTCTACCCACTTCACATTATTATAATGTTTAAAAAATAAACACAACTTACTGAAATGTAATTATTTTGATATTGCTTTTATGATTTATTGGGAACACATTATGAAAGCACATTATTAGAAATTCTTGATGAATATGGCACAAAAAAGGTATTTAATAAAACTACAAAGACAACCTGCACAAAAAATATGTTAAAGACAACCACCGATACATTCAAGTCTGCCTCTTAACTAGTCCTTATCTTGAAATAGACAGGAGAACTAACTAGACAAAGAGATCTTGCAATCACTGATACCCCCCCTTAAATTTTTCAGAACTATTTTGGAAAAATTTCTAACATTTTTTTGTCGACTGGTGACCTTGACCATTGATGGAATTCCTCCAGCATCAATAGGCATCATTCCCACCTGATACTAGTATGTATTATATATCCTAAAGTTTCATTGAAATCAAATTCACACTTTTTGAGTTATTGTCTGAAAAAAAATTTTTGTACCAATTTCTAACATTTTTTTGGCAAATGTGACCTTGAAACTTGATGGATTTCACCCAAAATTGATAGGCTTCTGATAAACTTACTAGTATATGAAACTAAATTCCAAAGTTGCATTTAAATTAAATGCAAACTTTTGCAAACAACAGGGCCTCATTGGCAGAGTGGTTATGGCAGGCATCTATTTTCTATTGTACATACATGTTAGTTGACATAACTTTCCATAACAAAATGATTTCCTGTTTCCACTTTGTATATCTGAACTTATCGAAAAGGTGGGTACCAATATGTGCCAAACAGGACATCCATGTCACAGAGACACATTTTCTTATACTCCATTGGTTTGTTGCTTATGCTTTTCAGGGAATTAAAAATAACCTATTCTTCAGATGTGTTGAGTCATCACTTTGTGGCCATATACTAAGTACCATTAAAACCAGTTAGCTGTATGGCTATGCTAACTGTTGTGACGTTTCTGCAACAGTCTTGTGTACTATAACTAGAGATACTGTTTTCTACTAGCATTACCCTCTTACTCTTACAACTCATTTTTACAAATTTCAGAACTCTTTTTATACTAAAATACTAAAAATTTCAACTGACATATGACATGTACTTAAACAAGTATTTAACATGATTTTATTTCAAATGCCAAATTAAATCAGTCTCAATTTAAACTAATCAGGGTTGATTAAAAATCTCACACAAAATGAGTCCAGTATTACATTTTGTTCTGAGAGAAATATCACATGTAATTATGCCACAGTTTGAGTAACAAATTGTCTATTATACATGTATGATTCTAATGGCTATTGGTTATAATTTGATGCATATTTTTTTTTTGAGGGAGGGAGGGGGGGGTGGGTTGTATCCTAATTGTTAGCAACTGAACACACATTCTATAACACATTCTATTGTTTCTATTCAAATTTTAGTTGAACAAATCTTATAAAGAAGCTTTTGCTAAAAATATTTCAATCTGTGTAAATGTATAGGCTGTAATTGGGCTTGCAATTGATCGTCAATCTTAGCTAGATGCAAAATGACCTTGTAGTAAGCTCTGAAATAGAGTTTATTGTCTGGGTTGCATGAAGTGCAAACCCGGGTCATAGTATGGTGAAGTCAGGTCGGGCGGGCTGGCAGGCCGGGAAAATAGGGTATCTATTTTGTGTAATCAACTCCTCCTACAGTTTTCAACCTATGATCTTTGAAACTTTACAGAAAGATTGCACATGTATTGAACATGTGCACCTGCTATTATGAAAGTGTTCCAGGATTTTTTTCATAATTTTCCAGCATTGTAAACTTAGTCATTTTTCAAAACATTGGCAGAAGACGGTACCTATTTTGTGTATTCAACTCTTACATTTTTTTACACAGACCCAACCTTTTTCCAGCAAATTGTAAACCATTCCCTTTCATATTTTTATAAATGCACTTGCTTTGCAACCCGGCCATTTCAGACTTTTGCAACTTTTTTTCTTCTGATTTCAATAAAAGGCAAAGTCAATAAGGTCTGATATAGCCAGAAAATAGCAATGAAAGATCAATCTAGTTACTCTTCCAATTATGTTAACTTATTTGACTTACAGTTTCTTTGTTTGTTTTTCAGATAGTAGTTTTTTATTTGCTTGAGCTATAGTGATCGTCATGGCAGATGTAACAACAACACCTCCCGAATCAGTACCTTTGAACCCAGATGCTACCAAAGACGCAAAAGCTCAACAGGGTCCATCATTTGCCAGTTTCAAGGAAGAAGTTATGAAGAACAAATTATTTAGTGCCTGTGTTTTGATTGATGCCATACTTATTATCTGCATTCTTGGGGTAACTATTGGTTGGTTAAACTTTGCTCTAACTGAGATTGTTGATTTTGACCCAGCACCAGGCATATACTGTATGAAATGTGACAAAGTGGAATCAGGTGTTGACAAGAAGAATTACTTTTACAGTGTGGAAGGTGATAAATGCTGCTCCAATAAAGATGGGAAGTACCTGGAATATGTTCTGAGCAAGGTAAATAGTTATACTCATCTTTAAAAAATGATACCATTTTTGTGTGCAGTATTTTTTATTTTATGTCAGCATTAACAATATCTAATTTTAAGATCAAAAGTAATGTTCTAGTGGTAATAAAAAAATTATTGTTTTATGCTTTTGTATTTAATGGACTATCTTGATGGACACAAAGCACAAATGTCTGAGGTAAATTGTACATGTATTAGATTGAATGATGCAATTTTTTTAAGGTATTTGTTTCTCTTACAAAAAGTCCACAACCAATTCTGAACTTTGAAAAACTTCTTTTCAATAACTGACAAATGAATTGCAAATATCCTTAACAAGTTTTGTTACTTGGGTTCTAAATGGAATTTAAAATGGCCATAAGTGGAGGTAAAAAAAACACATATAGAAACCCTATAATAAACTACAATGTGGTTATTATTTCAGTATAAGCTGAGTTTTAACTATTTAATGAAACTTCAGGTCCAAATTTTGTGTATTGTGGAGAAATTAATAAATGTAAGGTCTTCTACAAAGATTCCTCATTTCGTTTTGACCTGACAGAACACATGGCCGCCATAGGCACTTCTTTCTTATTGGCTGCAATCTTTTATCCTAATTTTTTTTGGGCTGAAATTTAAAAACTATTCTGGGAATATACAAGGCCACATAATGTGCAGTTTTATAGGAGTAAGGCCTTGGAAAAGGCCACTTTAAGATTTCCTCTATTTCTTGCCAATTTAGGAAAAAGATTGAGATTGTTAGCATTAGCAATTTTTTGCTTTGATTTATTGACACCTGATAACCTGGTGAGTGATACAAGCTGTCTATAGATCCTCTAGTTTTGGTTTTTTATTTAACCAATTCTAAATGCTGTTGCAAACTTTTTTAACTAACAGAGCTGCAGTTTGAATTGGGACACAATACTTTACATGTATATTGATTTAGAGTTATATTAGTTAGAACTTTATTGGTAGTTCAACATTTAATGCAATTGACACATTAGTGCACAGTTTGAACCAAATGAGAAAAATTTTCAATCTTAGAAAATATCAGTTATGGTCACACACTCGAATTTCGTCCATACTAGAATTTCACCTATTTCCCTTCATTCAGCAATGTAAACAATGAACCCAAGGCTAAATTACTTTCAAAATATCGTGCATTTATTGCTCTAACCAAATGAATTCTAAATAATAAAATATAGTGCGTTTCAACGAAATTAATGTCCGGTTAACCGACACACTTTCATCGCCGAAATTCGGGTGTACTAGTATACATGTACAATCGATCATACAACTTTAAATGAAATACATATAATTGTATTAAAGATAGTCTGTGGAAAACAGAAAAGACAAAGGACAAATCAAAATTAACCACCTCAATATGTTCACATTGATTTTGTTTCATGTTTGGTTTATGCCACTTCATTGAATTCTGCAAACACATTGCATCTAGTTATAACTGGGGGAGGTAGCCACAGTGTCCCCAATGAGGAACCACTTTACTATTTCAGGAAAAAAGCTGTTCTTTTAAATTATGTTGGAGACAGATTTTAACTCAAAACATTTGTTTTCCCGAGGGTCTTGGTAAACAAACTCAAAAAAGTTCAATGTATTGTTGTAAAAGTATATTAAACTGAATCTGTAAATATTTATGTTTTCATTTGGTCCTAATAAGATGGGTTTTAACCCATCTTATTAGGACCAAATGAAAACATAAATATTTACAAGACATTTTGCAGCTATTTTTGGAATCAATAATTGCAGTACTAGTAGATAGCTTCCAGTTTAGAGGCTATAACTAAAATGCTATGATATAAACAAAAAAACAACTCATTGTTTCAACAGCCTCTGTGGCTATTTGGTTAAGGTAGTTAGTCATCTATTATTGATCATGTGATCTGTCAATAATGAGGATGTGGGTTCAAGTATCACTGCTGGCAGTTTGTTTTTTGCTAGGTACTCCAGCTTCCTCCCCCAATAAGAACTGGATGCCACGAAATAGCTGAAAAGTTGCTGGAAGTTGCATTAAACACCATACAAACAAACAATCTTGTAGTTTCATATCATGAGTACTTTTGCATGTTCAATAATTTTCTATTTGTATCCTCTTAAGTTTTTATTGGAAATACAAAATGTCCACCACTACAGGAAGGACCCTACTAGAAATTTTTCAAATGTGGTCTACTCAGGAGCTACAAAGCTTTTTGAAGTCATATTGTATGTATGGTCCATCATAGAACGAATAATCTTACCCTAGCTTTTTTTCTCGACAAATCACAAAACTAACTTCGGACTATAACGGCAGTCAAATTCAGCCTAGGTCCGTCACAAAGCTTATATATATTGTTTCGAATCAAAATCCATGAAAACAGAACATTTAAGTAGGCTTCATCTATGAACCACTGAATTAATTGAAACAAAGGTCACAGCAAAACTGATTATTAATGATCCTCTACAAAGTATAGTTCTCAGCAAAATTTATTATTAATGATTCTTTACAAAGTATAGTTTAATTTGCCAGAAATTCAAATGACCACCACAGCAGGACTTAGTTTGTACATAGTACTATACTGAAAAATGTTTAAATGTCTTCTTTTCAGAAGCTGCAAAGCTTGTTGAAACTATATTGTTTATAAATGTTTTTTTATAACCACCCCCTTATTTTGTTTTTTGTTCAAAATCTAGGATGGCTGCCAACACCAGGCCCAAGTTTAATATAGAAACCTATGGAGAAATTGTTTTAAAAAGGGTTTTTCTCTTAAACCATAGCTACAGTAACGTAGCTCCCTTTTTTCTTTTATGATGGGACTGCAAAGAGATCCCATGGCTTGTGAGTGGAATAACTTTGTGACAAACAGACAGACAGGACAAAACATTTTCTTTTCTTTTTGTTTATTTTAATTTGTTTTTCATAGTTAGGGTTTTACATATTCCTCAACATCACCAACTGACCAGGGTGTCTTGGGGTATCATATTATCAAATTACAAACATATTCTGACTATTACATGAATTTTTGTAATATCACAAGAAAAAAGTAAAGAAATAATCATGCTTTACAGTTACTGAAAAGTTATATCTCACATTCCCTCTCTTTCACCTTCACTCTTCTTCATATTCCCTCTTTTTTAGCTCACCTGACTCAAAGTGTCAGCGTGAGCTATTCTCATCACTTTGCGTCTGTCGTGGTCGTTGTTGTCGTTGTCGTCATCCATAAACTTTTCACATTTCAATCTTCTTCTCCAAAACCACATGGCCAATTAAAACCAAACTTGGCAGAAATGTTTATTGGGTGGTTATTTACCAAGTTTGAGTTTTTGGTGCTCATCAAATATTAAACATGGCTGACAGAGCCTTTAATGCAGTCTGATTGGCTGAATTTAAAAAAATCTTCTCCTCATAAACTGCTTGTCAGATTGATTTGCAATATTGCAGAAATGTACCTTAGATGGTCCTCTACAAAGTTTGAGTTTTTTGTCCTAATTCAAAATTCAAAGATGGCCACCATTACTGGACTTAGTTTAACATAAGACCCTATGGGAAAAACATACAAACAACTTCTTTTTAAATAAACAGTTCCGCACAATGAAGCCAATTTTGAAGAAATGAAGGTTGGATATTTATCTTACTATTTTGAGTTTTTCGAGCCAGGGATACAGGCTCTTAAGAGCCTCTTGTTAGGTATACAATAAAAGACTGTAAATGAATCATATTTAGTCCACCTTCATTAAAATCTCAGGGTGTTCCTTCTAATTCTGTCTGACTTTCCATTCCAAAGTTGTAAAGAGGTGAATAAGTTTTGTTAGTGCTAATGATTTTACAACTTTACAATTTCCTATGCTCCCAGCTTTTCAATATCTTTGCAACTTCTTTTATTTTTTTTTGGAGAAGTTAAATTCTACAATAACTCTCAAGTTTACATAAATGTCCAGGCCCAGAACAAGAAAGTTTTCATGTGATCATTTCAGATTTATGTGTGGACATAATATTTGATCAGAAAAGTATTTACTCCCAACCCATATTGCCCTTGTTTTTGATTTATTAATTCTTAGCCCAGATACAGTATAAAAGGAGTCAAAGTTAATATTAAGTGATTCTTCAGTCCCATCCAGCATAAGAAAAGTATCATCAGCATACTGTCTTAATCTGTATAAGAAATAAAATGAAAGTCAATAGGTCTTGCTGGATTTGTTAAAAATTTATCACTGCATTAAAATGCTGTTTAAAACTTCTCTTAAATAATATAAAGAACCCAAAAAGAAATTGAATTTTCAACATGAAATAATAAATATTAAAATGAAACCCTAATGTTGGCACACTAGAACACCACTCTTATATATTAAATATATTAAATATGTTATTTCATTTGAGATTAAAAACCAAACATACTTAGGTCATAATTTGGACAGGACTTATTAAACTATAAAATTATGAAACATTAATTAAATTTTACGTTTTTGTAACAGGTCCATGTGAGCTTTAGCCATCACTTCGCGTCCATTGTCTGTTGTCCGTCATTTACTTTTTCAAAAATCTTCTCCTCTGAAACCACTGGGCCAATTTTTTTAAAAACTTGGCTACAATCATCCTTAGGGTTCCTAGTTTCATATTTGTACCCAGGGTGTTGATCAACGGACAAAGATGGCTGCTGTTACTAAAAATATGGGTATCAATACATGTTTTTGATCATTATCTCAAAAATTATAATAGCTATAGAGAAAACCCTTACTTCAAATTGATCAGCACATTAAGGTCTACAATTGTTGCTATGATTGTGAAGTTGTGTATTGGCTTCTTGTAGGAGTTATTGCCCTTTAATAAAGATTTTTGACAAAATTTTTGGTTTGTTTGTTTGTTTGAATGGTGTTTTAACGCCACTTTCAGCAATTTTTCAGCTATTTCATGGCGTCCAGTTTTTATTGGGGGAGGAAGCCAGAGTACCTGGAGAGAACCCCCGCAAAATTTTTGGTATTTACAATATAACCTGAAAACTATACAGGTAGAGTAAAACAGTACATAGCAAAAATGATTTGCAGTACAAGCCCTACAATTCACTTAAATTGATCTGAAATTGTCAGATGACTCCTTATATGAGTTATTGCCCTAAATTGACAATTTTCTGTGAAATTTTTCGTTTATGTCCTGAAACTTAAAAACTATAACTGCTAGAGTAAAACTGTTAATTGCAAAAATGATCAACAATACAAGCCCTACAATTCATGTTATTGGTCTGAAATTGTCAGGTGACTCCTTGTAGGAGTTACTGTCCTCAAATGGCAATTTTTGTGTGTGAAATTTTCCATTTTTGTCCTGTATCTTATATAAAAATCATAACAGTTAGAGTGGAACTATAAATAGAAAAAATGATAGGCAATAAAAACCCTACAATTCACTAAATTAGTCTGAAATTGTCAGATGACTCCTTATATGAGTTATTGCCCATAAATGGCAACTTTTTTATGAAATTTTGTTTTGTCCTGTTAGTTAAAAACTGTAACAGCTAGAATGAACCTGTCAATAGTGTCAATAGCAAAAATGATCAGCAATACAAGCCCTACAATTCACAGAATAAGGCTGAAAATGTCTGATGACTCCTTATAGGAGTTATTGCCCTTAAATGGCAATTTTTTACGAAATTTTCCGTTTTTGTCCTGTAACTTAAAAGCAATAACAGCTAGAGTGAAACTATAAATAGTAAAATGATCAGCAATAAAAGTCCTACAATTCATTTATTTGGTCTGAAATTGTCAGATGACTCCTTATAGGAGTTACTGCCCTTAAATGACAATTTTTTTATGAAATTTTCCGTTTTTGTCCTGTAACTATAACAGCTAGCTTGAAACTATAAATTGCACAAATGACCAGCAAAGCAAGGCCTACAAATTATTGCTTAGTCCAAAAATGCTAGAGGACTCTTTACAGGTGTTATTGCCCTTTAATTAGGAATTGGGACAAATAATCAGTTGTTGTATCATAAATTAGTCTTTAACACACCTAGAGTAAAGCTGTAAATTTCTAAATGACCCTAAAGGACAAGGCCTACAAATCATTTAATTATCAGACATTGTCTGATGGCACCTTATAGAAGTTATTATATTTATGGAAATTAAATTAGTAATTTTCAGTACATTAGGAGAATAGGTCTTGCGTATTTTCTGGTGACTTAACTAACTGAAAAGGAAATTTGTAGTAATGTTGACATTTTTACATTTTATCCACACCAGTATTGGCATGGTGTTGTTCTGATATTTGCATGTAAGCTATTGACCCATGAGGGTGGATAAAATGTTAATATAGTAATTAATGACTCTTAAAGTGAACAGAATCTGAATATCGATGAATTCTTTAAGCAGCAGTATTATTTATTTATTTTCAGCACATCAACAAAACACTGAATGAAGAGTTTAGAGAAAGTATGTATTGTTTATATTGTTTAGCATATTTTTAACTTTTAAATAAATAGAAACTCATATCTCCAAAGAACATATAAACCCAAAATTGTGCCTTCATAATCTGTTTTTTGTATGTCCCACCAATGAAAGATGGGGACATAATTATAAATTTTAATTAGGTCTATACTGCTGTTTACTTACATATCGTTGAAGAAAACAACAAAACTGTAAAACTGTACATATTAATAAATTTCAATATGATAATTAAACTGTGTTCAGCTGTACTGCCATGAAAAGTGTTATTAAAACAAGATATTTACTCAACAAATAAATTAAAACACATTACAAGTATATAAATTGGTGCAAATACACAGTTGGGAAGTTATGTAGGTTGTTTTTTATGTTCACATAAACAGCAGGCCCAGTGGACAAGAAAAAAATATCCTCATTTTATGTTTTTATATTTCAAAGGAGGATAAGTATGCTTTAAATGTAAGTTATCTAAAATAATTCTACTGACTATTATTTTTATTGAAGTAAATTCTTGTACAAAAAAACTAATTGCAAACCACTGAACATCACCATACAGTAAGTTTAAAGTAGGCTGTTTTTACTCTTAAATGGAACTATACAAAATATAATCTTGTACAATTTGACCAATGTATAAACACAGCCAATCTAGCACACACTAAAACTTTTGATGTTTTTTTTTAATAATTATTTTGTGTGTGGCCAAGATAACACATCAGTAAACCCTGTATTAATATTAATCTAATGTAATCAATCTGACAGACAGTGCTGTATGTAAAGATTAATATTAATCTAATGTAATCAATCTGACAGACAGTGCTGTATGTAAAGATTAATATTAATCTAATGTAATCAAACTGACAGACAGTGCTGTATGTAAAGATTAATATTAATCTAATGTAATCAAACTGACAGACAGTGCTGTATGTAAAGATTAATATTAATCTAATGTAATCAAACTGACAGACAGTGCTGTATGTAAAGATTAATATTAATCTAATGTAATCAAACTGACAGACAGTGCTGTATGTAAAGATTAATATTAATCTAATGTAATCAAACTGACAGACAGTGCTGTATGTAAAGATTAATATTAATCTAATGTAATCAAACTGACAGACAGTGCTGTATGTAAAGATTAATATTAATCTAATGTAATCAAACTGACAGACAGTGCTGTATGTAAAGATTAATATTAATCTAATGTAATCAAACTGACAGACAGTGCTGTATGTAAAGATTAATATTAATCTAATGTAATCAATCTGACAGACAGTGCTGTATGTAAAGATTAATATTAATCTAATGTAATCAAACTGACAGACAGTGCTGTATGTAAAGATTAATATTAATCTAATGTAATCAAACTGACAGACAGTGCTGTATGTAAAGATTAATATTAATCTAATGTAATCAAACTGACAGACAGTGCTGTATGTAAAGATTAATATTAATCTAATGTAATCAAACTGACAGACAGTGCTGTATGTAAAGATTAATATTAATCTAATGTAATCAAACTGACAGACAGTGCTGTATGTAAAGATTAATATTAATCTAATGTAATCAATCTGACAGACAGTGCTGTATGTAAAGATTAATATTAATCTAATGTAATCAAACTGACAGACAGTGCTGTATGTAAAGATTAATATTAATCTAATGTAATCAAACTGACAGACAGTGCTGTATGTAAAGATTAATATTAATCTAATGTAATCAAACTGACAGACAGTGCTGTATGTAAAGATTAATATTAATCTAATGTAATCAAACTGACAGACAGTGCTGTATGTAAAGATTAATATTAATCTAATGTAATCAATCTGACAGACAGTGCTGTATGTAAAGATTAATATTAATCTAATGTAATCAAACTGACAGACAGTGCTGTATGTAAAGATTAATATTAATCTAATGTAATCAAACTGACAGACAGTGCTGTATGTAAAGATTAATATTAATCTAATGTAATCAATCTGACAGACAGTGCTGTATGTAAAGATTAATATTAATCTAATGTAATCAATCTGACAGACAGTGCTGTATGTAAAGATTAATATTAATCTAATGTAATCAATCTGACAGACAGTGCTGTATGTAAAGATTAATATTAATCTAATGTAATCAAACTGACAGACAGTGCTGTATGTAAAGATTAATATTAATCTAATGTAATCAAACTGACAGACAGTGCTGTATGTAAAGATTAATATTAATCTAATGTAATCAATCTGACAGACAGTGCTGTATGTAAAGATTAATATTAATCTAATGTAATCAAACTGACAGACAGTGCTGTATGTAAAGATTAATATTAATCTAATGTAATCAAACTGACAGACAGTGCTGTATGTAAAGATTAATATTAATCTAATGTAATCAATCTGACAGACAGTGCTGTATGTAAAGATTAATATTAATCTAATGTAATCAAACTGACAGACAGTGCTGTATGTAAAGATTAATATTAATCTAATGTAATCAAACTGACAGACAGTGCTGTATGTAAAGATTAATATTAATCTAATGTAATCAAACTGACAGACAGTGCTGTATGTAAAGATTAATATTAATCTAATGTAATCAATCTGACAGACAGTGCTGTATGTAAAGATTAATATTAATCTAATGTAATCAATCTGACAGACAGTGCTGTATGTAAAGATTAATATTAATCTAATGTAATCAAACTGACAGACAGTGCTGTATGTAAAGATTAATATTAATCTAATGTAATCAAACTGACAGACAGTGCTGTATGTAAAGATTAATATTAATCTAATGTAATCAAACTGACAGACAGTGCTGTATGTAAAGATTAATATTAATCTAATGTAATCAAACTGACAGACAGTGCTGTATGTAAAGATTAATATTAATCTAATGTAATCAAACTGACAGACAGTGCTGTATGTAAAGATTAATATTAATCTAATGTAATCAATCTGACAGACAGTGCTGTATGTAAAGATTAATATTAATCTAATGTAATCAATCTGACAGACAGTGCTGTATGTAAAGATTAATATTAATCTAATGTAATCAAACTGACAGACAGTGCTGTATGTAAAGATTAATATTAATCTAATGTAATCAATCTGACAGACAGTGCTGTATGTAAAGATTAATATTAATCTAATGTAATCAATCTGACAGACAGTGCTGTATGTAAAGATTAATATTAATCTAATGTAATCAATCTGACAGACAGTGCTGTATGTAAAGATTAATATTAATCTAATGTAATCAAACTGACAGACAGTGCTGTATGTAAAGATTAATATTAATCTAATGTAATCAAACTGACAGACAGTGCTGTATGTAAAGATTAATATTAATCTAATGTAATCAAACTGACAGACAGTGCTGTATGTAAAGATTAATATTAATCTAATGTAATCAAACTGACAGACAGTGCTGTATGTAAAGATTAATATTAATCTAATGTAATCAAACTGACAGACAGTGCTGTATGTAAAGATTAATATTAATCTAATGTAATCAAACTGACAGACAGTGCTGTATGTAAAGATTAATATTAATCTAATGTAATCAAACTGACAGACAGTGCTGTATGTAAAGATTAATATTAATCTAATGTAATCAAACTGACAGACAGTGCTGTATGTAAAGATTAATATTAATCTAATGTAATCAAACTGACAGACAGTGCTGTATGTAAAGATTAATATTAATCTAATGTAATCAAACTGACAGACAGTGCTGTATGTAAAGATTAATATTAATCTAATGTAATCAAACTGACAGACAGTGCTGTATGTTAAGATTAATATTAATCTAATGTAATCAAACTGACAGACAGTGCTGTATGTTAAGATTAATATTAATCTAATGTAATCAAACTGACAGACAGTGCTGTATGTAAAGATTAATATTAATCTAATGTAATCAAACTGACAGACAGTGCTGTATGTAAAGATTAATATTAATCTAATGTAATCAAACTGACAGACAGTGCTGTATGTAAAGATTAATATTAATCTAATGTAATCAAACTGACAGACAGTGCTGTATGTAAAGATTAATATTAATCTAATGTAATCAAACTGACAGACAGTGCTGTATGTAAAGATTAATATTAATCTAATGTAATCAAACTGACAGACAGTGCTGTATGTAAAGATTAATATTAATCTAATGTAATCAAACTGACAGACAGTGCTGTATGTAAAGATTAATATTAATCTAATGTAATCAAACTGACAGACAGTGCTGTATGTAAAGATTAATATTAATCTAATGTAATCAAACTGACAGACAGTGCTGTATGTAAAGATTAATATTAATCTAATGTAATCAAACTGACAGACAGTGCTGTATGTAAAGATTAATATTAATCTAATGTAATCAAACTGACAGACAGTGCTGTATGTTAATTCTTTATGTATGTATTAAATAGTAATCTCATATAAAAATATATTATTTTCAAGATATATTTGAATATAAGCCATGATTACCTGAAGTGTTAGATTTTAAAAAGTTTGACTTTTTAGTCAACGTAAAACAATGATTCCTCATTGAAGCCACATTTGAAGTCTATGAACACAAAATTAGTAATTAATTTGGAGTAATTACAATAATTCAATCCTGACATCACAATGAATTAAGCCTTACCGTATAAGTCAAGGAAATTGTTTTGTTTGTTTCAAACCAATCAGAAACGAGCATTCTGTTTAGGTTTTGGAATCCATTTTGGTAGAAAATGAGGAATACATTTTGCATTTGTAAAGGGTCATCCCACACAAGGTTCCTATGGTACTTTTGGAGGAGAAGACATTTTACTCATATAGAAACAAGGATTGCTAATGGTGGCCATGATTTTTGCTTGTTTGAGACAAAATGAGGAATCATGATCAAGGACATGACAACACATCATTTGTACCAAGTACTGAGTTACAAACATGGCATATAATATGTTGTTTTATGACCATCAAACATCATCTGAGATATAATGCCAAAAATAATATAACTTTCTTTATGAACCTGGAACTACAAAAACATGAACCCATAATTTTCATTCAAAAATGGTCCAATCATTCAGTAGTTTTCAGTTCAACGTGTAATAATATTCTAGTACCTTGTGGTATATTTCTGTCAAAACTTGTTAGACCAGTTTGTTAGAACATAATGGTTTTTAAAAATACACAAAAGATGACAATTGTGATTATTCATGTCCATTGTATTCAAATATTGTGACTGGAAAAATTTGCATTATCTACTTTTTGCAAATTTCTAAAACAAGCTACCATTGATGCAGTGTTACACCTCCATGCATTAAAAAAATATTCATTTTTATCAAACTGTGATGTTTACTGATTGGTCTAATAAAAACAAATCTTAGATGATTTAAATTATGAAAATGCTATTGAAAATTTCAACTATTAACAACCACTAAATAAAACACTGTACACATTTTTTTAAAGCACTAAACAAATGTAACTGAAATATGACATTAATCAACTTGCATATTTGGGAATACCAGATTTAAAGTACATGTAATTTAAAGGAATCAGTAATTTTTAAAGTTCCAGATATTTGACAGCAGAATAATGATGTGGATTGTGATGTGTTTGCAATCACAAATATAGTTGAATTATGTTTTATATAATAAGTGTCTGGTCAAGCACACATGGAATTATATGATATTTGGTTGAGGACATAATGAATTTGGACTATTTCTGAATTTAATGTAGATAATACTATTATTTTAAATACAATAATCCATTCTATTTTCATGAACTGTGACATTTCATGGTTTATACTGGATTCAGTTTACTCATTTCCTATTTTTGTGTTGTTTTTTGTTTCGTGTTGTTAATGTATGTCTGAATTCCAATTTGTAATCCTTGGAGTCCCTTGACTTTGGCTCTTTTTATTTAGTCAGTTTTACAGCTATTTGCATACCCCCCCGCAAACTTGTTTGGGGGATATCTAGGAATCACCCTGTCTGTCTGTCCAAATCTCTTGTAAGTGCAACTCCTCCTAAACCGCTTGATGAAATTTTATGAAACTTAGCATAAATGAAGAACATTATATGTAAGGATTTTTATTGACCTCGGATGTCATTAAGGGGAGATAATTGGACTTGAAAGCCAAGCTGGGGGTATCACTTTGTGAGCATGCTCATAGTCCACACATGTTCTTATTTTTGCAATTTTCTTAGCATCATGGTGGCAACCAGTTTAATTGTGAAAAAATGCCAGTCCCTTGCAAGTAATTGTTTGTACATTTACATCTGTATTGGATGTAAATGTACTAGTACAAACAATTACTTGTATAAATTTTGTTCACTGTATTAGAGAACCAAATTTATACTTAGTTGTCATTACTAAGTATAATTTTATCATCAGATTATATAATGTTTTCAGAAACTATAGCTCCTTTATTATGAGCTTTTCTATGTTCTGTAGAACCTTTGTTTCAACTGTGTCTGAATGCTACCACAGCTGAACATCCAAGTGCATCAGTGAAAATGGTAGGAGCTGACAAAACAGAAATGTGTAAGTAATTATATCCCATGCTCTCTTTTTCAGTTATATTTCCCGCTATAAAGATGACATGCTTTCATTGAAAAATAAAAAAATTTGGTGCTTATGATGACACAACAGCAACAGCTTGGTCTGCCTCTTACCTTGTATTGCATCTAGAAATAGACATGAAAATTGGTTGAGAACTAAAATTTAAAACAAAAGGGATGATTTTAATTTTCCTGTTGTGAATTTTTCATTTTCATGGCAACATTTCAGCAGCACCTATGCTACTTAATTAGGGGATTGCAATAGCAAGATTGAAGTCATCACTTAGAAAATTTTATAAAAAAAATCATGAGTTAATTAAATATTTGTGCCAGAAATGACCATTGATTTGTTCCATTAGTTTTAACCACTTTCCTTCTTTCCTTCTTTTATGACATGTACCATGCTGCAATTTTTTTTTTACAATGCCTTGCTATCTTCTTCTCTTTGTTTAGCTCTCAGACCTCCATTTTTTTAAACCAAACTGTTTTTTTACCAGACTTCATTAGCTCACCTTACCCTTCGGGTCAGTGAGCTATTGCCATCACTTGGCGTCCATCATCGTCGTTGTTATGAACTTTTCTTTAAAAATCTTCTCCAAAAACACTGAAGAGATTGCTTTGAAACTTTGCACACATCATCAATAAAATGTCTTCAACCAAGATTCCTCAGACCAACCAACATAGCTGCCTCGGCTGAAAATATAGTTTTTGCCTTACAGTTCAAAAATTATACCAGATACAGGAAAACCGAAGAGACTTTCCTTCTTCAGAATCAAAAGCTCTACAAAACACTCCATAGGGTTGAAGATGTATGAGTTATTGCCCTTTAATCATCAAAATTGATGATTTTAGCCATTTTTGCCTCAAAATAATTAGATCTAGAGAAAAAATTAGCATTGCTTAATTGTTCTGCTCTATGAGAGCTACAAAAATGCCTTAGGGTCAAGATTGTCTGATGCACTGTTTAGGAGTTATTCCCCTTGAACTGTTTTTTTAATCAGTTTCAATTGATTTTTGGCCAGGTTGCACGAAGTGCAAATCCATGTTATAGTATGGTGAAGTCGTGCAGGCAGTGGGCTGGCGGGCAGTGAAAATAGGGTATCTATTTTGTGTATAGATCACTGAAACTTCACAGAAAGATTGCACATGTATTGAAGTTGTGCTTCTGCCATATTATGGAAGTGTTCTAGGATCTTTTTTTCCTAATTTTCCAGACTTGGGAACTTAGTCATTTTTTAGAACATTTGCAGAAGACAGTACCTATTTTATGTAATCAACTTTTCCTACAATTTTTTACACAGACCTAAAAACTTCTTCCAACAAATTGTAAACCATTCGCTATTTATTGAGGCACTTGGGTTTGCAACCAAAAATCTTCTCCTCTGAAACCACTGAAAGGGCTGCTTTGCAACTTTGTACACATCCTTGGTCAAATGTCCTCTACCAAGTTTGAGCAAACCATGGCTGCAGATTAACCAACATGGCTAAAAATAGAACAGGGCGTCAAAATACATTTTGTGGCTTATAGTTCAAAAAGTATAACAGATACAGAAAAATCAAGGAGACCCTGGCATCAAAAGCTCTACAAATCTCTACCTTAAGTTGTATGACAACCCTTGCAGGAGTTATTGCCCCTTAATCATCACAATTGATGATTTGTGCCATTTTTTTCATAAAAATGTTGAAAGTTGTTAGAACTAAAAAAAAGTTACCATTGCTTAATGGTTCAACTCTATGAGAGCTACACAAATGACTTCAGGGTCAATTAAACAGTTTAGGAGTAATTCTTCTTGAACGTTTTTTTTTCATGAATTTTAATTGATTTCAAAATATCTTCTCCCCCCAAACCAATGAAAGGACTGCTGTTGAAACATTGCACACATCATAAAAAAGAATTGCATAGTTGTTCAATTGGTTTCAGGTTCAGGAGAATGATACAAGCTCTTGGGAGCCTCTAGTTTTGTTTAGTTTTCTCATTTTGGTCATAATCTAGTCCAGAAACACATTTATCATAAGTTTGACTTTATGAATTTAATTATTGCAGACAAAAATCACTTGGAACTGATCTACTGGGACATCAAAAACACTGCAGATAATTTTTTGAACAACATCATCTACAATACCGTAGGAACTGGTGTTGATAAAACTGGCTTCCAAGTTAAGAGAGCTGGATACTATCATATCTACAGCAATCTTGTCTTTGACTTGAAAAATGAAACTGTCACATTCCCTGCCATTATCAGACACCTGGTGTTGAAGTTCAGAAAAGATTATGATGTTGGAGAAAAGTTGTTGGAAGGATATTCCACACAGTGTGAGACCATTGCTGACACCACCTTCTCGTCCTTTATCTTTGGAGATTTCTATATCACTGAGACAGACTGGGTTCAGGTCTTTGTCAATGATCACAGATATCTCAACCAGAAGAAGTCATATTTTGGAATGTATTTAATCTAAGTTAAAATGTGATTGATTTTTAGAGCTTTTACAAACTAAAGAATTTTTTATGTAATTGAAATGATAAACAGTAAATTCTGAGGAATGTCCAGTAAGACATACATGTAAATGTTTATTCTATTCTGCTTGCAGGAAAATTGCACAGTGCCTTTATCATACATGTCTCATGACATGACACAAAATCTATATGTCTCCACACTCTTATGGTGTAAAACAACCATTTAACACACAAAAACAAATTATGTAAATTGAAAAAATGATAGTTTCTCTGCACACAGCTTTTTGTATTTCTTAAGCAGCCATCTTTATTTACAATAGATTTTTTTTACCATAATAGATAAATGATGAGATTATTGAATTTACACTATTTAATATTTAACTGATGATGAATAAAGGTGTTACTAATCACTTTAATGAAGTAAAGTAAAAGTGAATTAAGAAATAGTTCGAAGCATAAAAATATTTAAAATTTGTGCATACAACAATTTCTAATTACTGAATAAAAATTTAACTTGGTCAGCTAAAAGAGGCTAAGTTGAAACATATATAATGCTCCCTATAATATTTGTGGTCATAAATATTCCAAAATTCCAGTGTTCCAAAGAACTCAAACTTGCAAAAATACTCTAATTAATCGTAAGTTCATGAGTGTCAGGATATCCCTGACTGAAGGACAGCAGCACTATTGTCAACCATGCATTTTATACTGCTTGTAATATTGATAAGGATTGCACACAGGGAAGATATACTTCGAGAGGGGACAAGCATATGTCAGAACAACAGAAAAGTATCATAAACTAGGTCCAACAATAAGATAAAACCAAAAAACAAAACAAAATCAAAGAATATAATGCAAAATCAGAGTCGACTAAAAACCTCGCACATAATCATTAAATGTCACAAAATTGAATCCAGTCTTACACTTTGGGCTGAGAGTAATATCTCATGGACAAGCATATGTCAGAACAACAGAAAGTATCACAAATGTGGTTGAACAATAATGAAACAAAAAAAAACCCAAACAATCTAATCAATGTTAACTAAAAAATCTCACACAAAATTGAGTCCAGTCTCACACTTGGGCTGTAAGAAATATCACATGTATGGCCTATATTGATGGTTATCTTTTAAAAGTACCATGTATGTCTTACTGGAATTGTTGCAAATAATTGAACAATTGAGTTCATGCAATATTGCATACTTTTCAGTCACTTGTATCAGCCTTAAGGTATATAGAAAAAGATTTGCACAACTAAATGTGAATTTTAATAATCTTCTTGATTGTGAAATGAAAAAAGTTGTTTAAGTACATGTATTTGTTAAAGAACACTGTACAATTTTTAGTGTCAACAAAATTATATGTTTGGTCAAAAGTGGTGTGTACTATAGATAAGGACCTTATAATTATAAGTAAGTAGAAAATATATTTGAAGCATAGCTTATGTCATCACTTGGCAATTCATCTTCCACTTTAAGACCAGTAGACGAACATGGTTAAAGTGTTAATGTATGGTCTACTAAGTTTATTTATATTTGTGCAAATCCTAAATACGAAATGGTCACCACCAAAATACAAAATGAAAAAAAAACGTTACAAAGGGATCTTTCTGGAGTTGTTCAAAAGGTTTCTTTTGAGGAACTGCAAAGCAAATTGAAGCCATGCTGCACATGAATATTTATTGGATGGTCTTCTACAAAAAAGTACTTTTTTGTTCCAGTTGGAAATGCAATATGGCTTCGTAGTTTCTTTAATATTGGAACCTATTGTGAAAACATTTTAAAATGCTTCTTCACTAAAGCCATTGAATGAAGTAGAATCAAATTTATAGTATTCATTGGATAGCCAATCCCAAAACATTGTATGTCAAAGTTGAATCAAAATGGCCATAATCACAGTACTTTGTTAAAATGTAGGTTATTGCAAAATGTTCAAAATCCTTCTTCCACCAAACTGCATATCTTATTCAAGACATACTGCATAGCATATGAATGTCTGTTGCTATATACAAAGATTATAGATTATTGTTCTGAAGGGAAATACAAAATGGGTGCTTCAGCAGGACTTAATTCAAATGTTTTCCTCATTTCCTGTATAGATCTGGTGAGTATTACAGGTTCCTCTCGTTAAATCAAATGATTGTTTTGAGTGCATAATAATTCATATTTAAAAAATTTTGTAATTATTTTTTTTCTAAATTGTGTTGTTATGTGTAACCAACTTTAATGTTGTTTTTCTTCGTTATTGCTTTAATCAAAATATAGTGCTATTTCCAGAAAGTATCTTTGATAAACTATAACTTGCTTTGATGTCAGTGTGGTAGAAGTAAAAAAAAATGTATATAGTCTCTAGAACGACCCGGTGAGAATGAAATAGAATACTTTTAATGCAATCCTCTGAAAGCTTTGTGAGAATGGGATAGAAGCCATATACCTTGACTGGAGACCAGCTACTGGAGAACGGAAGCTATGATTATACTGTGACCATACAACAACCTGAGGAGAACAGGATAAAATTATTTTTATTGTGACCATACAACAACCTGAGGACAACAGGATAAAATTATTTGTATTGTGACCATACGACAACTTGAGGAGAACAGGATAAAATTATTTTTATTGTGACCATACAACAACCTAGGTCGAATGAGATGGAAGCATTGTAACATTATTCTGTAGCCTAAGGAAATGGGAAGACTTGAGCTTCATCACACAATAAAATTGGTTTATCGCTATTTTGCAGTATTTTCCATTGATCTTTGTGTGCGATATTATTCCATCTCTCTCTACTAGCTTGAGATGGGCCCATCTCAGCTCGCTGTCAAGACATCGTTAAGTAACACTGTGACGTCAAAATGTTACAAAACAGCAATAAACAGATTATTAACGTTTTACAAAACTCGATGTATTTTCTCTTCATCTCATCTCAGGGCTGTCGCCCTACGATGAGATATGAACGAGAAAACGCACCTTGTTTCAAAAAACGTAAATAACCTATAAGTATCATGATATTGCCAGACACTGTTGAATGTGTTATTAAATCCCATTTAAACAAACAAATCACATCTCAAATGCTGTTGTCTGAAATCTATTGTCTTTATTTGTCTTAAAAAGGGGTTGTCAAAGACAACATCTCTCATTGCATGTTTCATCTTTCTTTTCTAAGTTTTATTATTTCAGACACAATATAATAACAATAATATTATTGAATTTTATGAGGGTAAACTTAGTTTGCTTCTCTAATATTCCTGAAGCCCTCAGATTACACTAGAGATTATGATATTTTTTCATTACAATCAGACAACAGGACAAATATTATTGTAAAACATATGGCATAGAGAAAATTATAACATGTAAATAAATGATTTTACATTTTAGTTTATCTAGAAGGTTTCAACAATAACAAATTAATTTTTTTAATATTTGTAGTGAACATGTTACTTAAAATAGATTTATGCACTGAAAGTTGTAAGTTATTCCATAGAAGGGATTTCTGTAATGGTTTTTTTGCTTTGTTGACATTCAGATTTCCTTATAAACTATTTCTTAAATCATGTGGATTAATTTCGGAAACATATCTGTTTCTCACATTCAAGATAAGATATTCAAATTATGGCTTTAATGGTAATAAGGGATCAGTATCTATAATATTTCACAGTTTTTAAATTCTATTTAATCTTCATTATTAAAGCTGCCCCATATTATACAACAGTAATCTATTAAGGTTAGGATATATCCATTGAAAAATAATTTAATTTAGTATTAAAACAATTCTTAATTTTTGAAAGAAGATCAATTCTGAATTAGATTTTGGAATACACTATAATATATAATAAATATAAAGTTGCTGATCCATGTTAGCCTTGCCTTACTTAATCACTCCAATTGATAGGTTATTTTATATGTATCCATTCCATTTAGCTTTTTCTGCAGGAGTGACGGGTTAGGTATACAAATATCTTTTTCTGCCTAGCACCAGTCCTTACTGGAAATGTTTAGACTCAATTACTAATTCAGTTCTCTAAAGAAAAACTTCTGTCACAATTGTTGAAAAATATTTTAATGTTTATTAAAGAATTGAATACATTATTTTGCTCATAGTAAGAGCATATGGATACTTTTTGTAATTTGCTTGCCACAAATGCACTTTGCATCTCTTTTCAGATATATATAACTTTTAAAAAAGCCTAGATCTTCTGTGAAAACTGGTCTTATATAAAAATGGTGTATCCTAGGTACATTTTCACACTTCTTACATGTATATGTCATGTTTGTTCATACATTTGAGTGATTTTGCTTTTGTCACTATAAAAAAAGAAGTTCAGAGATTTTTTTTTGCTTTAAAAATAATGTGTGTTAATTATTTGTTTGCTGTAGTTGTAGCATTAACCATAAGTTTGTAATATATATGTATTATATATGACAATGATTTTAAAAACTCACAGTTCATAACAGGTATGTTTATAGTATAAACACATGTTCATTGCAGGTTTGAAATCCATAGCAACATTTCTGTCAAACTGAAATTGTGCTGTAAATTTTTTATTTAAGGATTAATAGCAAAAAGTATTTTTTCCATCGAGGGGCAACACAAATTCCATTTTGCACATTGTATTATTCGTGTAGTGCATTATATTAAATGTGCACAATGGAAATTTTGTTATAAGAAAATGTTTTTACGGTGAATCCTTAGATATAAAATATTCATAAATAAGTTCAAACATTAGAATAAACTCAACAATTTTTTTGTGTCATTGGACATTTTAAAAAAAAAAAAGATCATCACAAAAAATGTCAGTTTTCTGTGGAGTAATTATATGACGTCAAAATATAGAAATATAGAAAATAGAAAATATTTCCAGCCAATCAAAAGTCAGTATTCTCGTATATTTTTTTTATATAAAGGCATTGAATGCATAGTACTTCTTATGTATTTTAATACTTATTATGTGCAATGAAATAAGCATAAATCTAAACCTGTGGTCATGGCTTTACAAACCTAAGTGTCATTATTACTTAGTACATTGTCTTTAATAAAGTTGTACATATCAAACCGCATAATTTATTGTTTATAAAAAAATAATTTACAGACCACAGAAAATAATCACAGAAAAATGTCAAATTAAAACCAATAGCTATCAATCTTTGTTTAGATAAGAAATTTGAAGGCATCCTTTTGTTATACATATACCTGTGGTGACTTATATGTAGAGGACCCACAGTATGGAATAAATCAGCCTTGTAGTTTCTGAGAAGAATGCAGTTGAACTCTTTTAAATATTATCAGGAACCAGATTCCACATTTTAACAGGAACGACAGAGGAACGAAGAAGCTGTTCTTACAATAGTCCATTTAAAACTTCCCTTCAGAATAAGAGCTGTGTTTAGGACCATCCGATAAACAATAGGTGGTTTCATTAGCTCAGATTTATAGAAAACCACGAAATCACACAAATCCTTACCAATGGTTTGACACAGATGACTTAAGGTTTTTGTGTAACATACTTGTTAGCTGTGTATGTTTCTTGCATTTCATAGTGGCATTTTTAGTAAAATTGGGTTTCATTTAGCTCACCTGACCCAAAGGGTCATGTGAGCTATTGTAATCACTTGGCGTCCCTTGTTGTCAATCGTGGTTCTCGTTAATTTTTCTTTAAAAATCTTCTCCTCCAAAACTACTAAAAGGATTGCTTGAAACTTTGCACACATGATCAGTAAAATTTCCTCTACCAAATTTGCACAAATCATGGCCTCGGACCAACCAATATTGCCGCCTCGGCTAAAAATAGAACAGGCGGTAAAAAAATAGTTTTTGCCGTACAGTTCAAAAAGTATAATAGATACAGGAAATTTGATTATTTTTGCCTTTTTTTTGCCTCAAAATCTTAGAACTAGAGACAAACTTAGAACGCTTAATTGTTCTGCTCTATGAGAGCTACAAAAATGGCCTAGTGTCAAGATTGTCTGATTAACTGTTTAAGGGTTATTCCCCTTGAACTGTTTTTATACCCCCGCTCGACAGAGTCGGGGGTGTATAGTGGTCCTCATGTCCGCCCGTCCGTCCTTCCGTCCGTCCGTTCGTCCGTCCCACATTTGGTTTCCGGATGATAATTCAAAGTTTCCGATTTGAATGAAACTTTTGGATATTGTTATATATCAGGTTGGTAAGAAGCCTATCGATTTTAGGGGAAATCCGTCAACTTTCAAGGTCACAGTCCACGAAAAACGTTAGAAATTTGAACAAAAAAGTTGTTCCCGGACAATAACTCAAAAAGTTTGCATCCGATTTGAATGAAACTTTGGGATGTTGATATATATCTGCTTGGTAAAAAGCCTATTGATTTTGGGGGAAATCCGTCAAATTTCAAGGTCGCAGTCCACGAAAAAACGTTAAAAGTTGTTTCCGGACGATAACTCAAAGTTTGCATATGATTTGAATCAATCTAATTCAAATTATATCTTCACTTGGCTCCCCCCTTTTTGCTATTGTCGCCGTGAAAAGCAAAAAGGGGGGAGCCAAGTGAAGATATAATTTTAATTAGATTGGATTTGAATGAAACTTTGGGATATTGTTATATATCAGGTTGGTAAGAAGCCTATTGATTTTTGGGGAATTCCGTCAAATTTCAAGGTCACAGTCTACGAAAAACGTTAGAAATTTTTACAAAAAAGTTGTTTCCGGACAATAACTCAAAAAGTTTGCATCCGATTTAAATGAAACTGTGGGATATTGTTATATATTATGATGGCAAGAAGCCTATTGATTTTGGGGGAAATCCGTCAAATTTCAAGGTCACAGTCCACGAAAAACTTTAGAAATTTTTACAAAAGCGGGGGATCAGTGATCGCTAGATCGACTTTGTCTAGTTTAAATGACTTTTAATAGGTTTTTTTTTAATGTTCTCATCTGAAACCACTGAAAGGACTGCTTTGCAACTTGAACACATCATCCGTCAAAAGTCCTCTAATGGCCACAGATTAACCAACATGGTCACCATGGCTAAAAATAGAACGGGGGGATGGGGGGGTGTGTGTTAATATACAGTTTTTGGCTTATAGTTCAAAACGTGTAACAGATACAGAAAAAACGAAGAGACTTTCTTCTTCAGCATCATAAGCTCTTCAAAAAAAATGTTTCAAAAAACATTGGGTCAAAGTTGTATGATGAGGAGTCATTGTCTTTTAATTGTCGAAATTGATTATTTTTGCCATTTTTGCCTCCAAATCTTGAAAATTATTAGAACTAGAGAAAATTTGCGCATGGTTTAATTGTTCAACTCTATGAGAGCTACAAAAATGACTTTAGGGTCAAGATTGTCTGATGAACCGTTTAGGAGTATTTCTCCTTGAGCATTTTTTAAATGAATTTTAATTTATTTTAAACAATCTTCTCCTATTAAAACAATAAAAGGACTGCTTTGAAACATTGCAAACATCATCTTTAGGATGTCCTCTACCAAAATTGTGCAAATCATGACAGCTGACTACCAACATGGCTACCTTGGCTTTAAATAGAAAAGTAGGGGGGGGGGCACGATAGTTTTTGGCTTATAGTTAAAAAAGTATAACAGATACAGCAAATTGGACGTGAACCTCCTTCCTAAGCATCAAAAGCTCCTCCTTATAGGAGTTATTTCCCTTAAAAGGTCAAAAGTAATAATTTTTTCAGAAGTGTTGGACAATTCCTTATAGGGAAGAAAAATTGGATAAGAAAGAGTTGCTTAGATTCAGGTGCAGGTGAGCGATACAGGCTCCTGGGAGCCTCTAATTAATATTTACTTATCATCCCTATCTAAAAACCTTATCTATCTATGAACTGAAAGCAATGCAGACTCTACATGTCCATGTCTCGCAACAACACCGAAAATGCGAGAAAATTTTAACAGGAACTCAATAACGATAAATCGTCTGCGTGCATTTTAACGACTTATGTGCCGCAGTACTCGGAGTTAGGTTCCTTTCAGTGCTAGTGGGTCTATTCGTCGTTCCATTCAAAATATCTTTATTGTTTGGACGTCACAGTATCAAAGTCTATACTGTGATGAAAAATTAAAGGGTTCCAACTTATTAGTACAACGTTATTTTTGATGTTTTTTCAATGCAGACAAAAGTTCTATATCGGGAAAGCCGACGCTTGATACGATGCTTTATGTCCGATATTTTCTTTTTGTCCGACGTCGCTTTTTGTCCGATAATTTCGCTTTTTGTCCGAACTTTTGCTTTTTGTCCGCCAACCTTTTATCCGATTAGCTTTTTGTCCGATATGTTTGCTTTTTGTCCGATTTTTTTCCTTTTGTCCGAAATTTTGTATCCGATTAGCTTTTTGCCCGATTGCTTTGCTTTTTGTCCGATATCAGTTGTATTTGGTGACCATATGATAATTTTGTTCACTTATTGCGTTTAACTGTTATAAAACTCTTCAAAAGTAATGTCCATTCTTTTTTAAGCTAACCAGGGGGTATCTGGAAATAAAGTAATCATTCAGTTTTTGCTTTGGTAATCATTAATCATTTTCTGAATATTACGTCATTTAACAAATCTTCAAAAAGTGGTAATCGAGTAATCAAGGAAGTAAAATCAACTAATCACTAAAAATGACCCTTGTAATCAAGTAATCACCTTAAAATGCACCATTAATCAAGAAACATATGACGAGGCTCATCAATAACTCTTATTTTCAAAATTCTAACTCGTAAATGGCTAACTAGTTCCCTGCCACAAAATTTGGCTGTCTCATTACAGTTGTCCGTCTGTAACCAATTCTTGTCGGGCTGTTACTATACGTGCGGCTGGAGTTTGGGAAAACCCACCAATTCCTGTACCTGCAATTTTATTGTATAAACATTACTTAAATTGAATAAATGACTGTCAGTATGCTTAGATAATCAAGGAAGACTGACACCAGTATCAATTCTGTGGAAATGTACCTATGCAAATACAATATTCTCATTTTTAATTTTCTACCCAAAAATATACTTAATATTACCTAAAAAAGTATATCTAATCATATACCTTTAGACCCGAAAAAAGTAGACCCATTCCAGCCGCACGTCTGTACATACCAATATATAGGTAGTGACCCCACCCCGGAACATTTTGTCTTTTTCATGTTAAATGTTCTATGTTCAGCAGGGGATCATTGTTTGACATTTTTGGATCGAATTTGAGTAGTAGGCATGATATTTTGTTCCAGCAAGCAGCGCCCTTGAGTGACATTAAAGTCTACTGTCTCTTTCCCGTTTTGGAGTTTGTAATTTCATTGTTTATGGTTAAGTCGCGTACATTTTCTTACATACTCCTATTTGTTAACATTATCTATTATACATCACACAATCATACGCTTGGTGACAATTAAGGCTGCTGGCTCTTTTCCGTTGAGTTGTACCAGAATCTTCTTTTTGCAGTCCTTTTGATAAAGGCAATATACGATGAATGCTAAATGATAGGGATCAAATTAAATAATACAATTGTAACAACCCGTTTTGCAATACAATTTTAAAAGATGTATTGTTTGTTATGATGTTGTTAGTTTTCTATGCTCAAGTACAAATACTATTATAAGTATATATCCTTTTTTTATCATATTTTTCTACTTTAGCAGTTTATGTTGCAATAAGAACGCATTTTGCAATAACCCGTTTTGCAATAAAAATGTCAAGCATGTACAAATCGTTCTTCATGATGTGAATATTTTGAGGATTATCTAAACACAAGTACAACGATATACTATTATAAATATATATTATGTTTCATTTTTATAGCTCACCTGACCCAAAGTTTGAGTTTTTGGTGCTGATCAAATATTAACATAGCTGCGAGAGCCTTAAATGCGTTCTTCTGATTGGCTAAATTTCAAAAATCTTCCACTTATAAACCGCTTGTCAGATTCATCTGCAATATTGCAGAAATGTACCTTAGATGGTCTTCTACAAAGGTTGAGTTTTTTGTGCCAATCCAAAATCCAAGATGGCCGCCATCGCAGGACATATTTTAACATAGGACCCTATGGGAAAAACAAACAAACAACTTCTTTTCAGAAACTGTTCCACACAATGAAGCCAAATTATAAAGAAATGAAGGTTGGATAATTATCTTAATAATTTGTGTTTTTCGAGGCAAATGCAAATTGAACATGGCTTCCAGGGCCAATATGCGTTCTGATTGGCTGAATTTCAAAATTCTACTTCTCAAACCATTTGGCTGATTGATTTGAAATACCGCAGATATGTACCTTAGATGGTCCTCTACAAAGTTTGAGTTCTTAGTGCCGATCCAAAATCCAAGATGGCCACCATCGCAGGACTTTGTTTAACATAGGACCCTATGGGTAAAACATACAAACAACTTCTTTTTGGAAACAGTTCCACACAATGAAGCCAAAGAAATGCAGAGATGAAGGTTGGATTGTTATCTAAATATTTTGATTTTTTCGAGACAATTGCAAATTCAACATCGCTTCGAGGGCCACTAATGCGTTCTGATTGGATGAATTACAAATTCTTCTTCTCATAAACCGTTTGGCAGATTGATTTGAAATATTGCAGATATGTACCTTAGATGGTCCTCTACAAAGTTTGAGATTTAAGTGCCGATCCAAAATCCAAGATGGCCGCCATTGCAGGACTTAGTATAACATAGGACCCTATTGGGAAAAACAAACAAACAACTTCTTCTCAGAAACTGTTTCACACAATGAGGCCAAAATATGAAGAAATTATGGTTTGATATTTATCTTATTATTTGGGTTTTTCGAGCCAATTGCAAATTGAACATGGCTTCTATGGCCACTAATGGGTTCTGATTGGCTGAAATTTCAAAAATCTTCTTTTTACAAACCGCATGCAGATTGATTTGAAACATGGCAACATTCATAGAAACAGCATCATCATGTAAAATCTTTAGCATTTAATATCAAAATTAATAGAAAAGTAATGTCTCTTAAAATTTATTAGTAAGTCAGGTGAGCGATACAGGCTCTTAATAGCCTCTAGTTTTTTCAGCATTAGAAGTTTATTGCCAAACGGGTTGGAATAAGAACGCATACAATAAAATTGTACAAATCGGTCTTTATGATGTGGATAGTTTGTGGATTATCTATTCACAAGTACAAATAAAACGATATACTATTATAAGTATATATTATGTTTCACTATATTTTTTCAACATCAGAAGTTTATTGCCAAACCGGTTGGAGTAGTCAACCCGTTTTGCAATAAGAACGCATTTTGCAATAACCAGTTTTGCAAAATATTGTCAAACATGTTTAAATCATTCTTTATGATGTTGTGGATAGATTGTGGATTATCTATCCAAAAGTACAAATATAACGATGTACTATTATAGGTATATATCCTCTGTTTCATTATATTTTTCGACATCAGAAATGTATTGCAAAACGGGTTGGAGTAGTCAACCCGTTTTGCAATAAGAACGCATTTTGCAAAAACCCGTTTTAAAATAAAACTTGTCAAACATTTACAAATCGTACATTATTATGTGGTGGATTATCTATCCACAAGTACAAATATAACGATATACTATTATAAGTATATATTATGTTTTATCATATTTTTTTCTTTTTCAACATCAGAAGTTTTTTGCCAAACGGATTGGAGTAGCCAACTCGTTGTGCAATAAAATTGTCAAACATATACAAATCGTTCTTTATGATGTTGTGGATAGATTGTGGATTATCTATACACAAGTACTAATATAACGATGTACTATTATAATATTATTTTCTGGGTGTTACTTTCTTTGTTTACAACCAGAATAAGAAATAAACTAGAGGCTCCCAGGAGCCTGTAATCGCTCACCTGGAACCCAAATGACTTCAACTATATTTAATTTTTAAAATTAACGGTTTCAGTCTAGTTGTTATAGCTTTTGAGTTACTGTGCAAAAACTAAACATTTCTTCAAAAATTTTAGTTAAGTAGAATAACTCCTATATTGTGCAATCAGACAATTTCTGAAAATTAAATGGTTTTGTAGGCCTTGTCCTTCAGGGAAATTTAGAAATTTACAGTTGTAATCTAGGTGTGTTATAGACTAATTTATAAAACAAAAATTTTCATTTGTCCAAATTCATAATTAAAGGATAATAACTCCTATAAAGAGTCATCTTGCAATTTTGGACTAAGCAATAATTTGTAGGACTTTTATTGCTGATCATTTGTGCAATTTACAGTTTCAATCTAGCTGCTATAGTTTTCAAGTTTAAGGACAAAAAAGAAAAATTTCATCAAAAATTGCCATTGAAGGGCAATAACTCCTATAAGGAGTCATCTGATAATTTCAGACTAATACAGTGAATTGTAGGGCTTGTATTACTGATCATATTTTGCCATTTACAGTTTTACTCTAGCTGTTATAGTTTTTAAGTTACGGGACAAATAGGGAAAATTTCGTAAAATTGTCATTTAAGGCCAATAACTCCTATAAGGAGTCATCTGAGAAATTCAGACCAATTAAGTGAATTTTAGGGCTTTTATTGCTGATCATTTTTGCTATTTATATCTCATTCTAGCTGTTACAGTTTTTAAGTTACATGTACAGGACGAAAACAGAAAATTTAAAAAAAAATTGCCATTTATGAACAATAATTAATATAAGGAATTCTCTGACAATTTCAGACCAATCAAGTGAACTGTATGGCCTTTATTACTGATCATTTGTGCAATTTACAGTTTCAATCTAGCTGTTATAGTTTTCAAGTTACAGGACAATAACGGAAAATGTCATAAAAAATTGCCATTTAAGGGCAATTACTCATATAAGGAGTCATCTGATAATTTCAAACCAATTAAGTGAATTGTAGGGCTTTTATTGCTGATCATTTTTGCCATTACAGTTTCACTCTACCTTTTATAGTTTTCAAGTTATATTGTAAATACCAAACATTTTGTCAAAAATCGTCAATAAAGGGCAATAAATCATACAAGAAGCCAATACACAACTTCACACTTATAGCAACTATTGTAGACCTTAATGTAATGAACAATTTGAAGTAACGGTTTTCTCTATAGCTACTATAATTTTTGAGATAACTATCAAAAACCTATGTTGACACCCATGTTCTATTTTTAGTAACAGCGGCCATCTTTGTCTGTTGATCAACACACTGGGAACAAACTTGAAACTAGGAACCCTAATGATGATTGTGGCCAAGTTTTAAAAAAATTGGCCCAGTGGTTTCAGAGGAGAAGATTTTTTAAAACGACGGACGACAGACGACGGACGACGGACGCCAAGTGATAGCAAAAGCTCACCTGGACCTTCGGTCCAGGTGAGCTAAAAAGAAAAAAGAAAATTTAATACTTATTATTGAAAACTAAAAACAAACAAAACACAAACAAAAAACCCTAACCACGGTTACATTTAAAAAATATTTATTCAATATTTAATTCATTTATTATATTTATATTTTAAGTATATTTTTGCATTTGTCTGTAATTTTATAAAGTTTATCTTTAAGTTTTTTGCGTAAAACGTGTGTACTTTATTAAATACGAGTCGGGCTTGATGTTATTTTAAACAAATTATCAAATTAGTGTTTTTGTTGACAAGTTTTAATTATACTCTACTTGATAAAAATAACGTCAACCAGCGATCGTGGTAGGTTGGTTAAGGTATGAACAGTGCTTTTGCCATAATGAGGGTGTTTGTCCAATGATTCAATTGATCGACAAATAATGTCACTCACTTTGGTCATATATGCTAGTGTTAATAATATAAATTTTTCACATTTAGTAATGTAAACAATTTGACACAGCAGCCCCGGATGGCGGATAACGGGTAGGGGAGACCCTCTCGTTGGGGGTTGTCTGGTCATAATACGGAAAGCCTGGTCGCGGGCCGTGATAGGTGATGTGTTTGGAGAGTGCCACGCTTCTTGAACGATAACGACCCCTTTTATAGATTTGAAAAAGAGTATGCTCATTGTAGCCGCTACAAAAGGTTAAATTCTCCGTCCCAACCCATACTCAATTTTTTGCAGTCAAACATTTTCCATCCCTTTTTCAAAATGATTTATTTTTTAACTCGTTCTCGTCCTGGATATAGCTAATATATTGCTCGCTGGACATAGAGCAAACATCCAACCAATCGATATAATTGTGTTAAATCTCAAAATAGTAGCATGCTTTTGTTTATCTGAGACTGCAGGTGCAGAGCCAGACATCGTGGCTCTGAGGCCGTAACATCGCACGACCTCGCTGCAAGTGATGGAAATTGAGTCGTATTTTTTAAGCAGCGCAGCTTCCAACTCTTTTCAGCCTACTCTTAAACCCTGTTACGAATGCTTCTGAAATTATACTTAGGTTTGGCCACCTTTTATAGTTAATTTACTTTATTGTATTGACGCTTTGCTGCTGATACATTTTGAACTGAGTTAGTCATTATGGCCAGTATAGTATATTAAAATAACAGTTACATTGTGCCTATATCTATAAGAAACACACACAATAACGAAGTCATTGAAAGGCCAGTCCTGTTCTGTACCGTAGGTCTACACAAGTTGAAAGTAAGTAGTATACGAGCATATGATAAATGAGGTGATTTTTTTTTTACTTAAGATGATCAAATTCGATCCAATATTTCCGTATTTAGTTTAATCCTTCAGATTTTAATACATAAACCTTATGCTGGAAATAGAGACAGAACTACAAAATGGACTGTAGACAAACGTGATGACTTCAACTTTCCAAATGCTAACTTCCCGTATAGCGATTGAAATATTCCAGCAGTCCGATATGGTAATTACAACTTATTCGTTATAAACAGGCGCTTGTAAATAGGTTGATGATATTCCTTCAGTTTTATGTCCGTTGCCTTGAATTAATTGATAGCTGCATGTGGTTAATCCATCTCTACTTGGACAAGACCATGCTTAACTTGACGGGCGTGTAATTATTCCTTTTCCGTTAATGTGTTCTTGGCTTAGGTTTCCTTTATTGCAAAACTGGTTATTGCCAAATGCGATTTTATTTCAAAACGAGTTGACTGCGCCAACCCATTTTGCAATAAACTTTTTAACTCGGGATGTATCAGTAATCCGATGGTATCTGTTTGTGCTGATATATATTTATATTCACAATAGTTCATAGATAAACTAAAACATTATTAGGAACATTCTGTAGTTTCATCAGTTAAATTTCCGTCCCAAAAAACGCGTTATTGCAAAACGGGTTGACTACTAAAGCCCGTTTTGCAATAAACTGTTCATGTCGCCACGAATCAGTAATTCAAAGGTATATGCACCCCGTGTTGCAAAGCACGCAACACTAAAGGATATACACACCTGAAAGTCATATAATTGAATCTTCGTGAAAATTTATATTTGGAAAGATCACTAAAAGAAGTACATTAAGCGAAAAAATATCCATAGTTATATGATTATATATAAGCAGTTGAAGTTCATTTCATTTTCCTTTCCAAAAACACAGCAAAAACTTCGAACTAAAATTTACGAAATTTTAAAAAGAAAATAGGGGCTACATGATATAATAGAGAAGCATGGGTTTGAATGGATAAAGGATTGATTGATTGATTAATGGTGTTTAACGCCCGAGCAGCAATATTTCAGCTATATTCAGGCGATGAACATGAAATGGATGATAAAATGAACATGAAATGATGAATGAAAATGGGATGGGACACAAGGAAAAATAGGGGTAACGGATTTAAGATTGCCACTGGCAAATGGGAGGATGGATAGGGTCGGGCAATTTAGCCTCCTGTAGCGGGATCGAAATCCCTACTCATAGCGAATACTACAGCAGCGTTCTTTAACGTGCGAGGAACGTGGCATTTTTCCCAACACGGTGCACTAATATGGTTTGCGGTCAGGTTTTCCGTATTATGGCCTGACAACCCCAGCTTGCCAGGGGTACCCCATTCAACCACCTGGGGCACACATCCCAGTCGGTGTTTAGGCAAACCGACCTGACACGCCGGTCAGGGTACTGGGCGCTATTTAGTCGCCTTTTACGACAAGCTAGCGCGACTGCGGTCTATTCTTTTAGCCACCCGTATCCCGCACGGGGCGAATGGATAAAGGAAGAGAAACCCGAAAGTTGTGTTTAAATCTCAAAACCTCTTAAGTGAATTTGCTATCAACTTAGTGATAGAAATGGTATTGAAAAAAAATAATGACGAAAACTTAACGACCGTATGCTATTTTTTATCTAATTTGTCATCGGAGTTTTGTTATTTATGGCATAATTATGCGACAAGAAATTTGCGTAGACCCATTTTTAAAGAAATTAAACGTAATCTTTGGTCAATACATGAAATGCATGGAATCTAATAATTACGTATAATCTCTGGGTTTTCTGTTTTAAAATAACGTTTTTTATTGATATTTAATAAGATATTTCAGCCTTCGGCCTTTCATTCAGTTTGTAAGGTCCGAGATATCCGTTCGTACATCCATGAACGATCAAGTTTTGTGCTTAATTCTGTAATGAATACTCAAACTTGAATTAATTAGTCAAAGAGCCTAATGTTCACATATCTTGGACTGATTTAGCAGTGGCCACACGCGTGTTGAATAATGACAAATTTTGCATATTTAGATGGTGTAATTTGTGGATTATATGCAGACATGTTAAAACGGGCTTCAATGCAACCATTTTGGCTTGATATTAAATCAATCTTCAACTCAGTCTAATTTTTCCAAAAATATGCCCTTATTAGAACTACTCATTTGAATTAGGAATTTACACGTATTTTGTTATTTGATTTCACAGCGCATTTAAGGTGGTTCCGGGATATAAGCAAATTCTATCAGATTTAAAAAAAAAATTCAGAATTAAAATTTCATAAAAAAACATTAAAAAAATACCTAAAGAATTGGGGGTCACACACATACACAATTTCGACAGACTTGGCCCATTCCCGTGGACCACAGGCCCCATCATGCTAGGCCTTTTTTCTTTCTTTCACATAAAAATAAACTCGGTGTAAGAAAATCTGACGAATGCTAGTACTCATATCGGACAAAAAGCAAAAAAGTCGGACAAAAAGCTAATCGGATACAAAATTTCGGACAAAAGGCAAAAAATCGGACAAAAAGCAAAAATATCGGACAAAAAGCTAATCGGATAAAAGGTTGACGGACAGAAAGCAAAAGTTCGGACGAAAAGCAAAATTATCGGATAAAAAGCGACGTCGGATAAAAAGAAAATGTCGGACATAAAGCATCGTATCAGACGCTTAAATACAAAAAAAACCTATTTATTTTACTTGTCATATTTTTGTGCAAATAATGCTGAGTAACTATGACTAAATAGTTCAATTTGATTTGAAATGTGTATTTTTATTTTATTTAAGAAATAATTCATGAGGGGTATGAAGTTGTACTCATTTACACCGGGGACATTCTATACTACGTATAACCTGTCCCTGTTTACACATAGGCTGGTCTTTATATTCCAATATTTTATACCGAGCGATAGTGAGGTAGAAAGTAAAAATATATAAAGACCCAGCACAGGCCTAACATCTGACTTGAACGGGACGATTTTCTGAAGAAAAAACAAGGCGATCGTAAATCGATTACAGGAGAAGGTTTTTGATGAGCGTTGTCTAGCCACAATCGTTCATGACGATCGATCTCTGAGGTGTGAAAAGGAGATATATTCGACATCCATTTATTTAAACAAAACTATCATGGTGATCTATTAGCTTTAGGGGTTTAGGAAAGGCTGCTACATGTATTTCAATGATGCGTGAAAGGATATCGTCATATATCGGCGTATTATATAATCGGTCTTTTCGTGATGAGCAGTACTCACAGCACAGTCGTTCCTGTATATCGCCCTCTATTCATTCATGAGGAGATCATCTTCAAAATTTGGCCGAATTTTACTGCCGTTATAACCCGAAGTTAGTTTTGTAATTTGTCGGATTAACAAAAAAAAAGTGAAGGTACGATTATTCGTTCTACTTCAAAACATGCAGGGACGTGACTATATAATGTCCCTGTAAAAAGTAACGTGTCCGCTCCGATACAGATGCCATCTTTATTCGAACATACTCCAAATGTATGGGCCATACCAAGCATATAAACTAGTATCTGATTGAACAAGTGCTTATAATGATGAAAGATGGATTTATATTATAGGTACATTTTAAAAGAATTGACTACAATTTTTGAAATGGAATTTTTTCGGTATTGCTTATAAGAAAGACCGAAATCAAACTAACAGGAATTTAAAAATCACCAACAAGCAATATAATTTACTGCACGTGAATTTTATTTTCTTATTGGGTGACATCTACATGACGTAACGAAAAGAACCTGAGATTTGTTAACAAACGACAACATAGAAACATCAAGATTCTCGCGATTTTAACATAGTAATATTTTTCTCAGTCACGTTAAAATAACACACTAATTTTGACGTAATATTTCAACCGCTTGACCGGTGTGGAAAAAAATATTTCTCGTCACTAGTGAATTTGTTGTTCTCAGCATTTGATTGGTTAAAAATAATAACGTCACAATAAGAACTCATGACGTCATAAACAAAACACCTTCAATTTACCGCGTATTCACGTCATGAACGTAAAAATTGGGGTTGGGAGAATTTGTACTTCGTTTCGCAAATTTACTACTTTTTAAAATTAGAGAAACAGAATCTTACATAAGTACTCTTGGATTATCGGATTTCTCCAATCTCGATGGTTAAATTATAGAAATTTAAGTCCTCGCCAAGGCTCGGACTTAAAATTCCATAATTTAACTATCTCGATTGGAGAAATCCGATAATCCACTCGTACCAATGTAAGATCCTATATTTCTATATGATTTTTGTCAATTTAATATTTTCCCTTAGTACCATGAACCTAGGACTGATTTATAGGTTCTTGCTTGAACTGCATGTGTTATATTGTTCCCTGTCGTTGGCGTCGTATAACATATACATTGTACGTGCAATTCGAGATATGTGTAACGCCCTGCCTTTTGTGTTAATATTTTCATTATATGCTTATCCTTTTATATTATGTGCATATACTTTATCATTATAAGCACATACTTTGATATTATATGCATATTCTTTGTCATTATATGCATATTCCTGCATTATGATACTTTGTCTTTATGATACATTATCATTATGGTATTTTGTTTAAAAGCAAGATTGTCAGACATATATCATTAGTAAGGAGTATTTAACAAAAATAACAATAAACAAGTATTTAAACAAAAATAAAAAGGCAAGAGCTTTGGAAAATCTATTGTATTCCGTTCTCTATTGTTCGTTAGTAATCGGAGTTGCTCATCTCGGGAGGATTATATACTAATAAGATCTGAATGTTGTTTATTGTCACTTTCAGCATTTGGTCAGCTATACCACTGCGTGCAGATTATATTGGGGAGGAAGCCTGAGTATCTGAAAAAACCCCGGACCTTCGGTAGGTTTGTTTGCTTGTCTGAATGGTGTTTAACGCTACTTTTAGCAATTTTTCAGCTATATCATGGCGTCCAGTTATTATTTGGGGAATAACCCGGAGTACTGGCAGAAAATCCCTGACCTACGGTAGGAAAACTCACAATGCTTGTCAATTAAGATTGGAGTCGAGCGCACCCTGCCCGCAGTGCGACTCGAACCCGCAATCTCAGTGTTGACATACAACGCGATCAATATTAGACGAACTTCCTTAACTACTCGGCCACCGAGACCCTTATACTAATTAGGAACCGGATAAAAACTCGGATTACTAACAACTAAAAATACGAAGCTAGGTACAAGTCGGGAATTTTTCCCTATAGGGTATAGGTTGCATACTGTGTTCGTCGGTCCGTAAGCATTTTCATCACATTTTTCTCAGCAATGATAAATGATACAATACTGAAGTTTTGTCAATAGCTGTGTAGGATTCTGTCATATTTTGCTATTTATTATAACACCAAATGGGATAGGGGTATATTGTTTTCGTTTTGATGTGTGTGCGTATAAATTTATAGAGGTTGGGTATCATTAGAGAGCGTAAGCTCACAAAAACACACTTTTATTGTATTTTAATATCTCAGTTATTGAATGATCATATGTCAGAAACTTACCGCCTGGAACATGCATTTTTGACTCGAGAATTCTAGTCTTGCAATGTTTTGTCTAGTCATTGTTCCAATATTTGTAATAAATGTAATTTTGATTTATCAAGCTGTGCCAATTTCATGTTTTTTTCCCTTAAAATTAATAAAATGGAATGCGATTGTTTCAATGTACCATGGTTCTCTCCAATACTTGGTTATTGCCTTTGCTTATATTTTGCCCCATACAAAAGAAATAAGAATTAGAGTAGAATGGAAAATATAAAGAGACGATATTCAGTCCCAAAACAACATTACATATCAGTTCAGCGAAATAGCTGCCATTTCTAGACTCAAACAGTTGCACCGTACCTTGGAGGGGGTCCCAGTGCTCGACCCAGTGTGTCCCCGGATAGAAGATAAGAAAGACCATCTCGTTTGGGGGGGTAAGGTCATACGGAAAGCATGGCCGCGGGCCTTAGTGGCTAACGTGTTTGGGAGTGCCACGATCCTTGCAAGAGTAGACAAAGATCCCTTTTGTAGATTTCGAAAAAGAGTAGGCTCATTGTAGTCGCTATACAAAAAACATTTCTCTGCCCCTACCAATACTCCATATTTTTCCAGTGGCAATCAAAAGTGTGTTCCCTATGTTCAATCTCACCCCATTTCTATTGATTTATTGTGTGTTAACTTGTTCTCTTGCTGAATATAACTGAACTACTGCTCGCTTGACGAAAAGCAAAACATCTACAAATGTACTAAGATCAAAAATCGTTGCTTAAGGACGAGAAAGTAATAAAAATGTATTTAAGGACATAAATGCACAAACAAAGGTTTTTGACAGAACATATAAAAGTCACATGTTATCATTAATATCAAGTAAGAAACAAATAGTGTTGGACATAAAGGTCTCTCAAGTTGACGGCAAGTCAGTGTCGATCGTTGATGATTATTTGCTGTTATAATTTTGAGATAATTGATAAAATCATTGATTCCAAAAATGTTTCCAGTTCTAAAGAACTCTTGTCTGAGGGTTTGTCTTCAAATTTTTGTGAGAATATTAATTGCCTCAAAAATATGTCGCCATTGTTTTCATGATCATGTAGGCTAATTAATGTGTCCATCAATTCCTATAATTCCTGGATTTCTTCTTCTTCTAGCCTATGCTTGAGACCAAAATTCCAAACGTCTATAAATTTCCTCTACATAAACCTACTGAAGGGCAAATAAATGCTTCTCGTCCAATGGATCAAGCCGCGACAACTTCAATAAGAAAACAATTCAAAACTGTTTCTGACCTACTATTGTCATGGCAACGTAAAAACACTACCATATACTGCTAAATCCATATATATCACTAAAAACCATGAAACGCCTTTGGACCAATTTGTGGTTGCTGTCAATGTGACACAGGTTATTTGGTGCATTTACGTTATATACTCGTCTTTGGAGTCTACCTTTCCTTCTTTGTTCTGTTCCAGCGGAATTTATGTGATGAATGAATTTTCTCAATCGCCACCTCTGGACTTAAACACATTTCCCTATTAAAATTTCACCTAGCATCTGTTCTCCACAACTGGGAAGTCTTCATGATACTTGAAACAGCACGTGTGAAACAGTCGTTTCAAGATTATCATCACTTATAGCAAGAAAAATCTCTACTGCAAGTTGTAAATGGTTCTTTCCGATACAGTGTACGATATTCTAATAAGACGTGCCTAAACGCCTCGAGTCCACTCCAGGTGTACAACGAGCATATATTCATAAATGACCAACACTCTTCATAGCGACGTCATAGTAAGATTTTTGGGTAGGAAAGTGTAAAAACCAAAACCCCCCTGAAAAGTGTAAAAACCCCGTGGAATAGTGTAAAAAAAAAACCCTATATCTATGGTGAAACCCCCCCCCCCCCCCAGAAATGATAGATATTACTGTATATTATGATAATAATGCAATATTTGTGAAAAAAAATAATTATGCTTTAGCGCACAGAATCGATTTTTGTAATCGCACGATACGTCCTATACGAGGTCAAATAGCTAGGGGAGAGCACTCTAATTCTTTGGAATAAAAGTACTACAAGTACTGTAAGTAGGAATTATATTGAAACTGTTAATACTGACAAATGATTTAATGTGTGAAATTAAAATAATGTCTATAATTTTATAAGAATTTTTTAAATAGATATGTATTTCATTAAAAGCTTTGCATTCTTTGTATTACATGTAATTCTATGTGTTGTTATTAAAAGATTTTAAATATGTCATCCATTTTAGTAGCTCATATTAGACAAAATTTGTTACAATTACAATGAATTGATTAATTGACCTTTCAGTAAATCAACACAATTGTAATTATAATTATATATAATTAAGAGACACACGCCAAGTCAAGGCTATGAACATGTGGGGGGGGGGGGGGTCAGGGAATTTTATATATTTATTCATTTAAGTCGTTTTGTTTTATAACTATAGGAGTAATATTTTTTGTAGAAGAGTACAAATTATTGTTATTATTATTATTATTATTATTATTATTATTATTATTATTATTATTATTATTATTATTATTAGCTTGGTATTGCCTATAATATTGAAAAAAAGTTTGCACTAGACCAAGACATAGTTTTTGTTTTTGAAGTTAAACTACTAGGATATCCTGCCCAAGGCTCGGGGCATATGTTGTAGTTCGCGTAACAATTAGTTAAATTTTGTTTTTCAAATTTAAAACTACTAAGACATCCTGCACAAGGCTTCGGACATCCGTCGTAGTCCGGGTAACAATTACTTAAATTATATTTTTTCAAATTTAAAACTACTATGACATCCTGCACAAAGCTTGGGACATCGGTCGTAGTCAGCGTAACAATTAGTTAAATTTTATTTTTCAAATTTAAAACTACTAAGATACCTGCACATATCTCGCGTCAATTATCGCTGTCCGCAAACTTACTCAGTGTTTCGCCCTTGAAAAAATAGAGAAATGAATAAATTGAACAAAACATTAAATATCCATCAGAATCTAAATCGCAATTCTTTGTCTTCTTAATAGTCGTCGACAGTTCGTTGATTTTCCTCGTCAGTTGACCTTTATTCCTTCCAAGGTTTAATGACAGTTATTAGTCCGTCTGTCGAATTAAGGGTCTTTTGGTCTTGCGGCAAGTGGTAACGGAATCTTCTAAAAAACGTTCTCTTTTCAACGGTCTTGGTCATCCACAGCGATTTCGACACCCGAAACTGTTTAGGGCTGTCCGCTAGTCGGTACTGTCCAATTGAAATCAATGATCTTAGTAAATCCTTATATATTGGGTGTCCACAATGTTTCTTGTAACCTGTACTAAATGCAATAACGGTTGTGATTTCCAGTCGATGGCTCGCTCGGGGGATTCACTATTATTCGCTTTTTCATTGTCGTGTATTATCAATTTCATTATGGAATCTTTGTCTGCAATAATTCTGTCTATTTCCTGTAAAGTCGGCAATATTTCCTGGTCTAAATATATGTCCCATTTCGTTTTTACGCTTCTTTTTCATCATTATACTTTTTGTACTGTTTTCTGCTGGTAGTTCCGCTCAATTCATTTTTCACAGTCAGCATATTTTATACATTTGGTTTAAACATATTTTATTTCTACTCATATATCATTAATTTACAAGAAAATACAGACAAGGATTCGGAAACAAGCAACAAAGCTTAATCCGTCTCCTGAAAATGAAAGACATATATCAGTTTACGTCAGTCCTGGAGTACACGTATGAATATGCAAAAAAAAAAATAAAATAAATAAATAAATAAATAAATAAATAAATAAATAAATAAATAAATAAATAAATAAATAAATAAATAAATAAATAAATAAATAAATAAAAAGTAAGTTTCATCGCCGTTTCAACCACTATAAAACTAGCATCCAAATTGTAGTTACAGAAGAAAAAGGAATATAGTATTTTTTCTTCTGTATACAATTAAAGGATTGTCTGTCTGGAGTAAATCGGACATTTCTGTCATTACAGAGGCGGGTGTTCGCATGTATTCATTTGCTTGCTTGAAATTACCATGTGGCGCCAAACCTGGGAAAGTTCCGTTGTATTCAATTTTATTAACAAACCAACTAAGTGCCTTTCTCAAGGCAACGAGAATAGCAAGATATCCATTTTCAGTGAAATGAACATCATCTGCCGCCTTATGGCTGGCCTGTATACATTAACAGGCTTGAAAAAGTAAACAAAATAATACTGAGAGCTTTTCCTCTTATAAATTTAGTGTACTTCGTCTCGCCGTTTACTATATACATCGGCCGTACAATGACGCCGCTTAGAACGTTTAAGATGTCAAATAATTTACTGCTGCAGTCGTTGCCGCCTACCTGACATATCACCACATCAGACAAATACATAATAATGTAGATTATATATTTAAGTATCAGTCCACGTAAGAACCGCCAAAATCCATACATGTGATGGCATGCACATGAAGGAAAAACGCAAACTTTTCATCATGGAATTTGATAAAACTATCCAATAAAACAACATTCTAATTAAAGTTCCGAATTATTTTAAATATAATGATTTGAAATTTAGTTGAATTGTACAGTGGAAAATACCGGGAAATTTTCCAGCCAAATTTCGTATCGTGCGGTTACAAAAATCGATTCTGTAGGATAAAGCGTAATTATTTTTTCACAAATATTGGATTATTATCATAATATACAGTAATATCTATCATTTCTGAAGGGTTTTCACCATAGATATAGGGGTTTTTACACTATTCCACGGGGTTTTTACACTTTTCAGGGTTTTTTTTAAATTTCGATGTACCGAAGATTTTTCATATATTTTAACGATGTCACAATCAAAGTGTCCGATACGTCCTGCAATTCAAAATATACATTGTTTAAAAAATGTAATATATATGTTCCTAATATGTAAATAGGTGTGACCTATCAGGCGTGCGATATCCCTTCAATGTTGATCCTAGGAAGTGACAGTCTATACTAACTTAGTATATAGACTGCCCCTTTTTTAAAGTTTTCTACAGTATAATATGTTTTCACCTTACTTTGATGTACGATTGTTAAATGCCATGCTAAATGCACGATTGTTAAATAATTCATCTGCAAGTTTAAAAATAATATCAAATTATAAACTTGAAAAGTTATGTGTACATCCAATGTGTTAAAATATTTAAAAAGGGGAAAATTAATATGCCCCTCACCATATCGTCGAAGGGGTATAATCTTTTGCATAATAAAACAACTCCAGCCTCCTGGGGGCCTCAGTGTCCAAGTGGTTAAAATAGCTGGTCTACTATTGATCACATGGTCTGTCAACCATGATGTTGTGGGTTCAAGTCAAACTGCTGGCAGGGTGCACTTGACCTTACTACAGTTCGTCTACTATTGATCACGTGGTCTGTCAACACTGAGATTGCGGGTTCGATTCTCACTGCAGGCAGGGTGTACTCGACTCCAATCTTAATTGACAAGGATTGTCAGTTTTCCTACCGCAGGTCGGGGTTTCTCTCCGGCTTCCTCCCCCAATAAAAACTGGACGCCATGAAATAGCTGAAAAATTGCTGAAAGTGGCGTTAAAACACCATTCAAACAAACAAAAAAACCCCTTACATGTTCAATTATTTTCAGTCTTTGTCCATTGTAAATTCTTCAATTTTATTTATTTGGGAAATAATTTTCCATGGTAGCCTGTATGTACAAATTAAGAATGTACATGTTAACCATGGGTGATTTTTTTACCGAAAGAGAATGAAATTTGCAGTTGGTCTCTAAACCAGGACGGGCCATTTTCTATATATAAATGGTCATAACTTTTGAAGTAATAAAGATATTTTATGAAAAATATTTATCGCCTAAGATGGTTTGCTGCGCTTCCCTATCCCGATTTTAGCATTTAACTGAATTTTAACAGCCACAACAAAAAGTGACAATCTACTTAAAATCTAATCTGTCACCCGCTACCCTCCTTCTGTTAATTAGTCGCTGCGTTAACAGATAACAGAGAAAAAAACCAGATAACAGAGAACAATCTGTAAAACAATAACATGGTGTTCTGAAAAAAAAACCCCAGCTAACAGACGTGTAAAAAATGCTAACACACCAACAGAAAAGATCTTGGCTATCCCCTCTTCAGCGAGAATGACTGGTGGTAGCACATGGACACTCTAGATAGTCTATACTATAGATTGTCCCTGATTAGCAGGAAAGAAATTGATTGACACGTTTGTTGCGACCGTTTTACTATTTTGTTTATTAACAATTAATTTATTGATTTTGAGCAGTGATTTTGAAAAATAAAATATTGTTACAGTAAGTTACACGACTTTTTAATACTACAGTCTACACTCTCGACAATCATATGATGCTTTAAAGACAATAGACAATAGACAATATTTATTTGCATAAACACATTTACATTAAATGGTTATGGCGCAAAGAATAAGCAAAAATGTCAATAACAGTTTATAATTACAAACATAGCAATATTAACATGGCGTGACAGCGGTGCTAATTTATTTATTATACTTTAAATGATTGAATCCCAAGTAATAACACACGTAGCAATCAATAATATAGATTTAACACACATGGTAACGATCGTCTTAATTACCCAATATACTGCTACACATATGGAATACATTTGCACAAATACATGCCAAACTGTCTATAAGTATCTTATTACCTGTGAGCAGTTGCTGAAGCAAACAAACCAATGTAGCTATTTATAGACCACAGCTTCTGCAGCGTATTGTGGATTACACTGCTGTTCTTTGTGACCCCCCTCGAGATCAAAATTTACATTATTGTTTAGTATTAAATTGATGGAAGTTATGAGTACAGTTGGATTGTTCTTGACACATCAGTGAACTACGGAACTATGGCGGATTCTGCAACGGAAGGGGGTTCAGAACAAGATGATATTTCATTCCTTAGAACGGTATGTATGTCTGAAGAAAGAGTGTGTATAAAATTTCCATTTCAAGGTGACTCCACGATGTCGATCAATACCACCAATTTGTATTAAAACACCTCGATGTTTAAAGGATGATCGATGCAACATTGTTTGTTCGATAATAACACTGAGATTAAACAAACAGCTTATTAAATATTTAATAATTTTGTAGCATATTGATTTAAAATTTTTTTAATGTGAGTGCGATAACCTTGTGTTTTAAGAGCGCCGCATCGCGAGTGAGGTCTGTTTCAATGCGTTAGCTTATAGTAGTTTCCATGAGATAATCAAGTGACATTATGATTTGGTATCAAGTCCTTAAATTGTTTTTATTTCAAGTGCACGTATGTTTTTCCACGTCAAGTTACGACCATTATAAGGGAAAAGGGGTGGGGTAGATTTGAAAAAAAAATTTACCCCTTGAAGTTGTTCAAATAAATAATCTTGCAAGTCATACAAGAAAATAAACACTGTCACTGCATAATACATTGAAATAAATAATCTTTCCTGCCTTACTACAGTTAAATATAAATATTCTGACTAAAAATGTATTATTTTGCCTCACTTTACTCACCCTCATCTGATAGCATCTCTTTTATTAGATATTGTTTCATATATAAGCATCTTCTCTACATTTTATGAGTCATTTAAAAATGAACTACACAAAATATTTTCTCCATCAAGGGATAACAAAATTTCTGTTTGGCACATTGTATAATCCGCATAGCGGATTATATTAAATGTGCACTATTGAAATTTTGTTATCCCTTGATGGAGAAAATATTTTTTTGGGTTAATACTTATAAATAAATTCAAACAATAGAATAAACTGAAAAAAAATTGTAACTGGACATTTTTTGAAAAAAAAGATCAACACAAAAACTGTAGGTTTTTTTATGTCATAAGGTGCGTGTCTCCATGACGATTAATTTTGTTTTTCATCCTATTATAGAAAATATTTTCCAGCCAATCAAAAGTCAGTATTCTTGCAAAATTTATTTATTTTAAAATAAATTTGAAATTTACCCAATCATGTTTATGGAGAAACATGTTTCAAACAATTTTGTTACCATCATCATTTTGTACAGTACGTACTATAAAATAATGATGGCATACATAAATGGATTATATATTTTTTGGTACAAAAACTGAAAAAATATCAAAAATAAGTATTTTAGAAAGAACATTAAAAAAGAATAAAAAAAAATAAAAACCAAGTTGGCACATGAAATAAGATGGGTGTGGGTGGGGGTCAAATAACTTTCACGAGTAAAAGTAGCAAGTTTTTTAAAAAGAAAAAAATATTCTTGCCCTGGTCTAACAGAAAAACAAGCTGACCACCTTAATCTGAAAATAAATATTCTGACTTAAACAAAATTTGACAGGTCTCCTATCTTCCCCTTCCCTCAATCGAATCAAATGGTCGTCCCCTTTCATTATATATTTTAAAACAACTTACAAAAATAATAGAAAATGGTTTAAAATGTGGGGAGGCTGGGGGGGGGGGGGGGGTATTTAAATTTAGCTTTTTTTTAAAAAAAAAAGGGAGATTAGACATTTTATTAGCTTTATTCATTGCTGATTTTTTCACTGAAAATTTTAGTTCATTTTTGTTATTTTCATAAATAGAATAAATGTTATGACTTGAGGCCAGGAGGAAATAATAAGTAATTAATAAGCTTACAAATTATTTTGTAGTGGTTACATGTATTTGTTTTTGTTTGCATTTCTGATAGAACCCCATAAACATGTTAAAATCATGCAACACAGATGCTACAGAACATCTGGTCTGGTCCAGGGTTTTTAATCATTAAGTGATTCATGTGCCTCGATCATTAAGCCTTCTGATCCTGTCAGATGGTGAAGACCCCTGATGTTCATTCAGGGATCACATGTCAGCCCTGTTTATTTCATGTATATGAACCTGCTTAACACATACTTATTTATCACTCACTGTAGTTATAGACAGTCATTTTGCATCATGCAAGATATTAAGGAGGTACAATTTTTATTTTGTTTCGTTGGTTATCTGTATTTGTGACTGACAGTGTAATGCAAATGTCTCAATTACAAATAACATTTCTAATGGCAGTTACTTCCAACTATAAGTTACCAAGACATACATGAAGAGGTTATGTAAAAGCATTTCATGATCTTGTATATACATATATTAGTACCTTATAATAAAACACATTTTTTTGCTAATAAACAGTGTCAATATTTCCTACTGACCTTTCTTTATCTTCAGAATGATATTGTGTGTTTGAGTTGTGTAACCTCATCCAGGGATAGCAGCACAACAGACAGAGTATGTCTTTCTGCAGAAGGATTTGGTAATCGAATGTGTTGTTTGGAAAATGTATCTAGTAGGGTATGTACACTTTTTTTACTTTTCAGAAAACTATCCATGATACTGTGCATATATATATATATGTAAGTCATAAAGTACATGGTACACCAGTTTGCATCTGCATATATGTAAAAGTTAATACATGTACAAGCAAGAATTATGAAAACATTTTATTATGAATAATTAGTTTTTAGGTCACCTGAGCTGAAGTGTTAGATCAATAGATGAGCTACAAAATGTATTTGTCATCTTGTGTCCATCATTGGTGTCTTCTCTAAAGACCACTGGGCCAATTGAAACCAAACTTGGTCTCAATGTTCATTTGCTGGACCTTAACCAAGTTTGTGTTTTTTATTCTGATTGGCAATCCAATATGACTGCCTTTGCTTTACTTAGTTTAACATACTAGTAGGACTCTTTTGGAACAAAGTTTAAAAAGGCTTCTTCTCTAAAACAGGTAAACCAATTGAAACTAAACTTACTAGCAATATTGTTTGAATGGTCATCTATAAAGTTTATGTTTTTTATGCCAATCTAAAATTCAAAAGGGCAGCCACCACAGGATTAAGTTTAACATAGGTGCCTAGAAAAAGTTAAAAAAGGCTTCTCCTCTGAAACCGAATAACCAATTGAAACAAAACAAGTATTCATCGGAGGATCCTGTATAAGGTATTTGTTTTATGCCAATTGATAATTCAAAATAGCAGGAAGACTTAATGTTTAACACAGGACCCTATGGGAAAAATTTTAGGAAGGCTCTTCTCTGAAATTGGTTGACTGATAGAAACAAAAGTTATGAGGATTATTAATCTGATGCATGGTCCTCTGCAATTTTTTTATGCTAATAATTACAGTAAATGTGGTCACCATTACCTTTACTGACTAAGTTTAACAGAGGACTCTATAGTGATAATTTTCAAATGCCATCTTTTCTGAAACTGGACAATTTATTAGATGATATTAGCAAAGATAATGTTATTTATGCAAGTAGACGATTGAAAATTACAAGACTTAGTTTAAGATCAGGAAAATGCCATCTTAATTGATTATATACATGTAAAATTGATGAAAGATACAACCTCTTGTCAGCCTCTGGTTGAAAATGTTATAGTTAACTGTTTGTGTTTATGAATCAAATAATCATGCATACTATTGTATATAGGCCACAAAATACTAGTACTAGTACATGCAAATACTAGTAATTATAAGTTTACTGCCAGCACAAAGTTTTAAACTTTTACATTTCAATGTTCACCACTGAATCAATTGGAAAGCACAGTTCTCATCAGATGGAACTTTACAAATTTTGTACATTTTTTATTCTGATAAAAATTCAAAATGGCCCAAGTTTAAAAAAAGATTGAAGAAATACCAAAGATAAGACCAAAACACTAATCTAAAACCCTGGGACACACAATTAAAAACTCAGAACAAAACAACACACAAACAAAAGCCAGAAACATGATTGCTGAAAAAATTGGGAGTGAACAGGTGAGTCTGGAAGAGGAAGCTTTAACTTGGGATCTTTGGGATGTCAGAGGACATTATTTTTGTCAGCATTATCAACCACTATGTAGCTGTGATGTCCATGGTTCAGTCTGCATGATCATTATACAGACATTATATTTATGTCAGCATTATCAATCACCATTTAGTTGAGATGTCCATGTTTCAGTATGTCATGATAATTATATACAGTTGAGTGACATGTAGATCTTCAGTCTGTTCCTCCACCTGTCCATCAAGCCTCATCTTCAGTCTGTTCCTCCGCCTGTCCATCCAGCCTCATCTTCAGTCTGTTCCTCGCCCTGTCCATCCAGCCTCAGGTTTACCTTAGTGTTGAAGAGTACTTCACATCTTCATGAAACTTGCTGTTACAACTTGATCAAATCTCTTCACTGGATAAATCCTGTATGCCTCTGCCAAATATTTCATGCTGGATTAAACTTAAAAAGGGGGAAGGGATGTTTACCAATATGTTTTTGTACCAAGCAACATCAGAGCTGCGGAGACTCATTCTCATTGGCTTATCAAACCACATTGTAGTTGTGATGTCCACATTTCAGAACTACTTACCTCTTATGTTTTAGAGTTTAGAAACATTACAAATACTTGTGCATGTCCTAAGACACAATTAAAACATTGATTTAAAGTCAAGATTAATTGAAAAATACTATATGGAACACACTATTTTGATGAGTTTGTTGTAAAAGCATATTAGTCATGACAGCACTGTAATTATTGACAAACCCCTGTTGGCATAAAGCTCTCTGGAATTATTGGTGACTCATTTGGTTAAATTTCAAATTGAAAGTTGTTTTTGTCATGTCTCAGATCTAGATGATTAATTATCTACATGTACTAAATGAATTTACTAGTATTTCCTTTGAATGATGATTAATTATGTGTGTATTTACAGAATATTAAAGAAAATAACATAATTATGTGTGTATTTACAGACTATTGCAAAATATTTACAAAACATATGCATGGTTGCATGATAAGACACAAAAATGTGTTTCTGGATTGGAGCCATTTATGTTTTGTATATGTATTATTATGTAGAGGAACTTAAGGGAGCACAAAAATTACTAAAATGATATAATTTGGGTAGAAAATAATAGTCGTAGTGTGTTTTACTACTAAAGAATTAATGTCTGCTTATTGTGTATCTTTAGATTTGTAATCTATATTGTTTTAGCTACCCATATATTGATAATTAGAAATCTCTACGCTAACTGTAATCCTGTGATTCTAACTGATCAGTCACACTCAAATTATCCTTGACATTCTAAAGGTTACAAGAAAAACTACTTGTCCTTGCCTTCAATAGATACCAGTTTTTTGTTGATATTCTATCTTGTGTCAAAATTTGATTGCAGATAGTTTTTACAAATTTTAAATTTAGTAAATAGTGATTGTGCTGCGATGATTATTGGATACATTTTCTACTGACTATTGGTTTATGATACACAACATTGGCATCTACACAAATTACACACCAAAGAAATGGAAGTGGAAGTCTTGGCATGCTATAAAACCTGGTTTAACCCATCATTTCTTTTGAAATGCCTGTACTAAATCAGGACCATTGCTATATTTGTTTCATGGTTCTCGAGTTTGCTGGTTTCTTGCACTTTGATTTGTAGATTGTCTCTTTTGACAGTTTTCTTGGTGTTATTGTTATCCCTTTCATTTATCAATTCTGACTGACCAGTAACACCATTGCACAGGTGATTCTCACAAATCAGTCACACTCAAAACATCAGTGAGCAGATGTTTCTTACCAACCAATCACACTAAAAACATCAGTGAGCAGGTGGTTCTCACCAACCAGTCACACTCAAAACATCAGTGAGCGGGTGATTCTCACCAACCAGTTACACTCAAAAAACATCAGTGAGCAGGTGATTCTCACCAACCAGTCACACTCAAAACATCAGCGAGCAGGTGATTCTCACCAACCAGTCACACTCAAAACATCAGTGAGCAGAAGATTCTCATAAACCAGTTACACTCAAAACATCAGTGAACAGGTGATTCTCACAAACAGGTCACATTCAAAACATTTGAGCAGGTGATTCTCACCAACCAGTCACACTCAAAACATAAGTGAGCAGGGGCTCTCACAGACCAGTTACACTCAAAACATCAGTGAGCAGGTGATTGTCACCAACCAGTCACACTCATACATCAGTGAGCAGGTGATTCTCACCAACCAGTCACACTTAGAACATCAGTGAACAGGTGATTCTCACCAACCAGTCACATTCAAAACATCAGTGAGCAGGTGGTTCTCACCAAACAGTTACACTCAAAACATCAGTGAGCAGGTGATTCTCACCAACCAGTCACTCAAAACATCAGTGAACAGGTGATTCTCACCAACCAGTTACACTCAAAACATCAGTGAGCAGGTGGTTCTCACCAAACAGTCATACTCAAAACATCAGTGAGCAGGTGATTCTCACTAACCAGTCCCACTCAAAAGATCAGTGAGCAGGTGGTTCTCACAAACCAGTCACACTCAAAACATCAGTGAGCAGGGGATTCTCACCAACCAGTTACACTCAAAACATCATTGAGCAGGTGGTTCTTACAAACCAGTTACTCAAAACATCAGTGAGCATGTGATTCTCACAAACCAGTCACACTCAAAACATCAGTGAGCAGGGGATTCTCACAAACCAGTTACACTCAAAACATCATTGAGCAGGTGGTTCTTAAAAACCAGTTACACTCAAAACACCAGTGAGCAGGTAGTTCTAACCAACCAGTCACACTCAAAACATCAGTGAGCAGGTGGTTCTTACAAACCAGTTACATTCAAAACATCAGTTAACAGGTGATTCTCACCAACCAGTCACATTCAAAACATAAGTGAGCAGGTGGTTCTCACCAACCAGTCACACTCAAAACATCAGTGAGCAGGTGATTCTCACTAACCAGTCCCACTCAAAACATCAGTGAGCAGGTGGTTCTCACAAACCAGTCACACTCAAAACATCAGTGAGCAGGGGATTCTCACCAACCAGTTACACTAAAAAATCATTGAGCAGGTGGTTCTTACAAACCAGTTACTCAAAACATCAGTGAGCATGTGATTCTCACAAACCAGTCACACTCAAAACATCATTGAGCAGGTGGTTCTTACAAACCAGTTACACTCAAAACACCAGTGAGCAGGAAGTTCTAACCAACCAGTCACACTCAAAACATCAGTGAGCAGGCGATTCTCACAAACCAGTTACACTCAAAACATCAATGAACAGGAGATTCTCACAAACAGGTCACATTCAAAACATTTGAGCAGGTGATTCTCACCAACCAGTTACACTCAAAACATCAGTGAGCAGGTGATTCTCCCCAACCAGTCACACTCAGAACATCAGTGAGCAGGTTATTCTCACCAACCAGTCACACTTAGAACATAAGTGAGCAGGTGATTCTCACCAACCAGTCACACTCAAAACATCAGTGAGCAGGGGATTCTCACCAACCAGTTACACTCAAAACATCATTTAGCAGGTGGTTCTTACAAACCAGTTACTCAAAACATCAGTGAGCAGGGGATTCTCACAAACCAGTTACACTCAAAACATCAGTGAGCAGGTGGTTCTCACCAACCAGTCACCCTCAAAACATCATTGAGCAGGGGATTCTCACAAACCAGTTTCACTCAAAACACCAGTGAGCAGGTAGTTCTAACCAACCAGTCACACTCAAAACATCAGTGAGCAGGTGGTTCTCACAAACCAGTTACACTCAAAACATCAGTTAACAGGTGATTCTCACCAACCAGTCACATTCAAAACATCAGTGAGCAGGTGGTTCTCACCAACCAGTCACACTCAAAACATCAGTGAGCAGGTGATTCTCACTAACCAGTCCCTCAAAACATCAGTGAGCAGGTGGTTCTCACAAACCAGTCACACTCAAAACATCAGTGAGCAGGGGATTCTCACCAACCAGTTACACTCAAAACATCATTGAGCAGGTGGTTCTTACAAACCAGTTACTCAAAACATCAGTGAGCATGTGATTCTCACAAACCAGTCACACTCAAAACATCAGTGAGCAGGTGGTTCTCACCAACCAGTCACATTCAAAACATCAGTGAGCAGGTGGTTCTCACCAACCAGTCACACTCAAAACATCAGTGAGCAGGTGGTTCTCACCAACCAGTCACACTCAAAACATCAGTGAGCAGGTGATTCTCACCAACCAGTTACACTCAAAACATCATTGAGCAGGTGGTTCTTACAAACCAGTTACTCAAAACATCAGTGAGCATGTGATTCTCACAAACCAGTCACACTCAAAACATCAGTGAGCAGGTGATTCTCACTAACCAGTCCCACTCAAAACATCAGTGAGCAGGTGGTTCTCACCAACCAGTCACACTCAAAACATCAGTGAGCAGGTGGTTCTCACCAACCAGTCACACTCAAAACATCAGTGAGCAGGTGATTCTCACCAACCAGTCACACTCAAAACATCAGTGAGCAGGTGATTCTTACAAACATGTCACACTCAAAACATCAGTGAGCAGGTGGTTCTCACAAACCAGTCACACTCAAAACATCAGTGAGCAGGGGATTCTCACCAACCAGTTACACTCAAAACATCATTGAGCAGGTGGTTCTTACAAACCAGTTACTCAAAACATCAGTGAGCATGTGATTCTCACAAACCAGTCACACTCAAAACATCAGTGAGCAGGTGGTTCTCACCAACCAGTCACATTCAAAACATCAGTGAGCAGGTGGTTCTCACCAACCAGTCACACTCAAAACATCAGTGAGCAGGTGGTTCTCACCAACCAGTCACACTCAAAACATCAGTGAGCAGGTGATTCTCACCAACCAGTTAAACTCAAAACATCATTGAGCAGGTGGTTCTTACAAACCAGTTACTCAAAACATCAGTGAGCATGTGATTCTCACAAACCAGTCACACTCAAAACATCAGTGAGCAGGTGATTCTCACTAACCAGTCCCACTCAAAACATCAGTGAGCAGGTGGTTCTCACCAACCAGTCACACTCAAAACATCAGTGAGCAGGTGGTTCTCACCAACCAGTCACACTCAAAACATCAGTGAGCAGGTGATTGTCACCAACCAGTCACACTCAAAACATCAGTGAGCAGGTGATTCTTACAAACATGTCACACTCAAAACATCAGTGAGCAGGTGGTTCTCACCAAGCAGTTACACTCAAAACATCAGTGAGCAGGTGGTTCTCACAAACCAGTCACACTAAAAACATCAGTGAGCAGGTGCTTCTCACAAACCAGTTACACTCAAAACATCAGTGAGCAGGTGGCTCTCACAAACCAGTCACACTAAAAACATCAGTGAGCAGGTGGTTCTCACCAACCAGTTACACTCACAACATCAGTGAGCAGGTGATTCTCACCAACCAGTTACACTCAAAACATCAGCGAGCAGGTGATTCTAACCAACCAGTCACACTCAAAACATCAATGAGCAGGTGATTCTCTCCAACCAGTTACACTCAAAACATCCATGAGCAGGTGGTTCTCACAAACCAGTTACACTGAAAACATCAGTGAGCAGGTGATTCTCACTAACCAGTCACACTGAAAACATCAGTGAGCAGGTGATTCTCATCAACCAGTGACATTCAAAACATCAGTGAGCAGGTGATTCTCACCAACCAGTTACACTCAAAACATCAGTGAGCAGGTGGTTCTCACAAACCAGTTACACTCAAAACATCAGTGAGCAGGTTATTCTCACCAACCAGTCACACTCAAAACATCAGTGAGCAGGTGATTCTCACCAACCAGTTACACTCAAAACATCAGTGAGCAGGTGATTCTAAGTAATTTATCACATGTTTAGCATCATTGAGCAGGTGATCCTTACTAACCAGTCTCAATCGAAGCATCAGTGAAGATGTGATTCTCACCAACCAGTAACTGAACAGCACAAGCTGATTTAAAACAAGTCCTTTAAATAAATAAATACTTGATTGCCCTAACACAGATATAATATGTGCTTCAGAAGGGTGCATTGGAACATGTACCACTTTTTTTTTGAAAGTTAATCGGGTTGGTAAACCAGTTAATTTAACTTGTGTAATGACAATAACTAATAGTTTATTGAAGCATTGGTCATTTTGTGGCTTCTATGTCATGTGTCCATGAATTGCTTGAAACTTACACTTGTATCAATGAATTGATAATAACACTTGTAATTAATATCATTGCCTTGAAGTTATATCATGCACATCAAATGTAGATAAATATTTCATTCTGGTAAGAAACTACTGTTAAGTCAAATGTGTGTTAAAAATGTAAGCATGAAAGATGATTTTGCTCTCACTGTTTGATTTTTGTAAATTTATTTTTACTGGTCTGTTTCTGTTTTTCAGGATACACCACCAGATATTTCTGTGTGCTCCTTTGTATTGGAACAAGCCCTTTCGGTTCGAGCTCTGCAAGAAATGGTCACATCATCATCTCAAGATTCCACAGTTAGTATATGTTGTGTATACACTTACCTACTGCTTTATGTCAAAATGTAATTAGCCCATTATTAGATAAGATTTGTCATCTGTTGTCGTCTTTTGCTGATTGTTTCCAGATTATTGTGAGGTTACTTTGCTTGAATGTAGACAATATCCCTGCATTGTATCAGAATTGAGTGGATTTATTGCTAATAAACTGTAAAAGTAAGATAACTTTCACAATAGAAAGTTGTATCAATTGTAGTCAGGTTTTTCTTCATTTGTGTAAAGCAGCATGCACAGTGAATGTCCAGTAAGAGTTTTTTTTTAAAATCTGTAACTCTATCAATCATTATTGTTTTGATCTGTTTTCCCATTGTTGAATTTTAGCATCTGAAGATATTTTGTATCTAAGACTAAAAAGCAGAATTACAGTAGAATTAGTATTTTTTCTGTGGATCATATATGTACATTGGTACCAAATAAGTTTTCAGGCTTTGTCATGCTGCCAGAAATGACAAATCCAGATTTTTTCAAGTTCATTTCACCTTTGTGGTATATTTCAATCTGCTTTTATAATTTGTGTAACAATAATTTAAAAGCCTTTTATAATATTATAAATTTTTAATTTGTTTAAATGCACATACAGCTACAGATAATTCAAAGCTTTCAACAGAGATAAATGGTACTCATATCTATTATATAAAACAGTTTTGATTACTGGATCTGGGATGACAGTAAGCACATTTGTTTCAAATACATGTATTGATACAAATTTTAGGATGAAGGACCTGAAACAATTGTATCAGTAAGTAATTTATTCAGTATGTCTTTGACCTAATAAGCAAATTTTGTCTGTGGAAGTGATTTGACATTCAGCAGTATAACAGTTGACACTTGATTTATATAGACCACATTTATGGTAATACTGTGGAAATTTGTATGATTTAGAAATTTACGATAGTAGCAGAGAATAACATAGTGTTATGGCAACATTTATATGCTTGTCATATGATTCACCTATGGAGCTTGAAAACAGAATGACAGAATATCATACATTCTGAGATATTTAGACACCTTAATTCACCTTACATGTATACTTAGGCAATAAAGTCAAAAATTCAAAATTAATAAAAATGAAAAAGCTACTTTTGGTTTGATCTTGGTCAATACAATGATAATGGTCTGACTTCCATCAGCACATTCAAAATTATGTTGTTTTTAGAAGTGGCATCTCTTCATTTCTTTGTGACTGGTAAAGCTGTGACCTCCAGTACAATTGATTGACAATAAGAATTTAATGTATTGAGTTGTTTTTTAACAACAATAATAGCCAATCAAAATCATTTTTGGTCAAAATACATGTATGTAGGTTCAGATATAAAAGTGCTGGTTACATAGCCAGCTATACCAGCACAGAAACTACTCAAAGGAATTTTTGATTGATAGATTGATACAAAATTATGAACATCATATTTGTTACATGGATAAATTGGTTGTCTAAGTATGTTTAAAACACAACAATTGACCAGTCAGATCATATTTTTAGTAATTGTTATTTTTTCACCGTCAATAACCAATGTCCAACGTCAAATTGAATTAATTTGTGGAGTTGAATAGAAATTCCAGTAAAATGAACATTGGCATACCACCTTGATTGTTCTTTAATCCTGTAACTTAGAACCATTTATGTTCATAAAGATCCCTTTATAAAATGATAATGCTTATTAGGTCATTGACTGAAGTTTGCATGGAAATGCAATTTATATATTTTTTACTGCAGGCTGGAGGTGTATAATCAAATGGGATTAAGTGTGCTATAGCACATACTAGCTTGTAAAGTTTTCTTCTGATGCTTATTTTTATTATATCTCTACTCTGATGAATTGCTATGGCAACTTCTCAACAAAGCATTGAGGACATTGTAGTGTAAAAGATAAAACACTTCAACATTTACATTATTGTTTGGCTTAAAGTATTATTAACAAAATGTTGTTCAGTATCATCTTTCATGACTATTCAATATTAATTGTGATAATATATGAAGGTGCATGTAGCATTATTTAACAAAGCATTTTAGCTGATCACAGCAAAAGGGTAATATGGGCTATTGTCATCACATTGTTGCCACATCCTCCTCAATAAACCAAGCTTGGTCTCAATATTCAATGGATGGTCATCTACTAAGAGCGGATAATCAGATGGCCACCACTGCATGCCATAGTTTAACTCCATGGGAAAATTATCAAATGCCTTTTTCTCCAAAACTACAAAGCTGATTGAAGCCATACTGTACATACAATTTATTGAGAAAAATGTTTAAAAAGGCTTTGCTAAATCTCTAAACAAAACCAAACTTGGTATTATTGATCATTGGACAATGCTCTATCAAAGTTATTGTTTTTTATTTTTGATTATAAATTCATAATAGCAACCACTTCATGACTTATTTGATGATAGCAATGTATGTGAAAGATTTACAGCTTTTTGCAAACTACAAAGCTCATTGAAGCCAATACTGGACATTAAATTTAATTTATTGGTGGTTTTTAAAATAATTTAAAATGGCCCCTGGGATCTTGTTGGCACAGAGGTTTATGTATTTAGTCATCTACTATTTATCATGTAGTCTGTCAACACTCAAGTCTCACTGCAAGCAGGGTGTGCTTAACTTGAATTTTAATTAACAAGATTTTCAGTTTTCCTACTGGTTCTTTAGCTTCATCCCAGTAAAAACTGGATGCTCTGATATTGCTGAAAAATGGCTGGAAGTGGAATAAATACACGACAAACAAAATGGCCAGCAACAAAATGCAGGACTTAAATGCCTTTTTTTCCAAATAAAGCCATATTGAGTATGAAATGTAATTGGGTGGTCTTCTGCATTGTTTATGTGTTATAATATTTTGTTCATTATACTTATCACATTAACATTTAATGTATAGATGGAATATGTTCGTGTCTCAATCGCAATATATGTGAGATGAAATCAGAAATGTTAGATGGCTTTTGAAGCAGAATTATTTATTCATAGGACTATAAAGGAAAATGTTCAAATGCTTATTTCTAGTATTAAAAAAACTGAATGAAGCCATTCTGGATATAAATGTTTATTTGATTTTCCATTACAAAATACAGTTTTTGTATTTTTTTCAATCAAAATTCAAAGATGGTTGTCACTGAGGACAACATTTAACCTAAAAACCCTAGGGGAAAAAAAAATGTTTAAACAATGTTCTTTTCTAATTGCTTGAAAAAGAACTTGTTTCTCTACAGTTTTTATCTTTGGCTGTCATTCATAGTTTAACATAGGTAAAATGCCAAAATACCTTCTTTTTGGAAACTGTAAAGCTTATTGAAGCCACACTGTTAGTTACATAGTCCTGTTTAAGTTTTTAGTTCACCTGGACTTGGTGTTCATTGTATGTTGTCCGTCTGTTGTCCGTCTGTTGTCCATCTTCTGTCATAAACTTTTTCCCAATCATCTTCTCTGAAACCACTGGCCAAATTTTTTTCAAACTTGGCCACTGTCAGCCTTAGGGTTAAGAGATTCAAATTATATCAGGAGTGTTGATTAATGGACAAAAAGGACTGATCCTACTAAAAATAGAACATAGGTGTCCATGCACGTTTTTGGTCAATACCTTAAAAATTATATTAGCTATAGAGAAAACCGTTACCTCAAATTGATCAGCATATTAAACACCACATTAGTTGCTGTAGTCTGAAATTGTGTAATGGCTTCCTGTAGGAGTTATTGCCCTTTAATGACAAGTTTAGACAAAATTTTCAGTTTTTACTTTGAAAACTATTAGAGGTAAATTGACGTTGTAAATGGCTCAAATGATCAGCCAGGGAATGCCTACAAAACACTTTATTGGTCCAAAATTGTCGGCCGACTCCTTTAAGGAGTTATTGCCCTAAAATGACAATTTTTGGCCGGGTTGCACAAAGTGCAAACTTGGGTTATAGTATGGTGAAGTCGAGGGGATACGCAGAGACAAGCTGGAAAAGTAGGGTATCTATCTAATCAACTCCTCCTACAGTTTTCAACCCAGATCACTAAAATTACACAGAAAGATCGCACATGTATTGAATTTTGTGTAGTGTTCCAGGAATTTTTTCCTAATTTTCCAGGTTTGGGAACTTAATTTTTCAGAACATTTGCAGAAGACCTTAACTATATTGTGTAATCAACTCTTCCGATAGTTTTCATCCGAGATCCCAAAACTGGCAATCCTTGTCAATTAAGATTGGAGTCGAGTACACCTTGCCTGCAGTGAAAATTGAACCCGCAATCTCATTGTTGACAGACCGTGTGATCAATAGTAGAGGAACTACCTTAACCACTAGGCCACCTAAATATAGTTGAAGTAATTTGTGTTCTATGTGAGTGATAACATGCAAGATAATACAAAATAAATGATGGCTGACACTGCAGCTTTTGTTGAATTCAGAAATTTGGGAAAACATTGTCTTTTCTGAAACTAAACTTGGTCACAATGTTTATTGGATGGTGGTTTTTGAAGGTTTTTAATTAGGGCCCTGTAGTAAAAAACGAATGAAATTTATTTAATATCTAAACTTGACAATATTCAGTAATAATAATTGTTTGAATTATTTATGAATCACTAAAGGTTTCTGTCTAGCCAGTCAGTACTTCTAAATTAATTCTTTCTGTCAGTTTCAAAGGAAAGTAATGCAATTTCTTTATACCTTTTGTTGTAACTTTCACTTTGTATATTTAACATTTATTAGTAAAGGAATGATGACTTGCTAATGGTTCTGATATGAATTTTTAATGTTCATTGCCGAAATGGCTAAAAATAGAACAGGGGGGTCAAAATACAGTTTTTGGCTTATATTTTAAAAAGTGTAACAGATACAGGAAAACCGAAGCGACAAGCCTTCATCTGTATCAAAAGCTCTACGAAACACTCCATTGGGTCAAAGTTGTATGAAAACTTCTTGTAGGAGTTATTGCCCTTTAATTGTCAAAATTGATTATTTTTGACATTTTTGCCTCAAAATATTGAAAATTATTAGAACTATAGAAAAAGTTAGCATTGCTTAATTGTTCTGCTCTATGCTTTTAACAAAAATGACATAGGGTCAAGATTGTCTGATGAACCGTTTAGGAGTTATTCCCCTCTTTAACCCATTAAAGGACTGCTTTGAAACATTGCACACATCATCTTTAGGACGTCCTGTACCAAAATTGTGCAAATCATGACACCTGACTACCTACATAGCTATGTTGGCTTAAAATAGAAAATGGGGGGGGGGGGGGGGTGGGGGGGGAGTCAAGAGAGTTTTCGACTGATAGTTAAAAAAGTATAACAGGTACAGCAAATTTGAAGTGAACATCCCTTCTCCCTCTAAGCAGCAAAAGCTCCTCCTTATAGGAATTACTTCCCTTAAAAGGTCAAAATTAATGACTTTTGAAGAAGTGTTGGGCAATTCCTTATAGCAAAGAAAAGCTGGATAAAAAAGGGTTGTTTGGTTTCAGGTTCAGGTGAGCAATACAGGCTCCTGGGAGCCTCTAGTTCTTTGTGTTGCAGAGAATTATTTTAAAAGTACAACATGTATTTTTTATTGTCTTGAAACAACACTATTTTATATCTTACATGTATTGAAAAACTGATCATTTGAAATCTTAAATTTTGCAAGCATAATATAATTCAAGCTAAATTGTGTACTCACATTAAAAATGAAGCATAAGAATAAGCTATTTTACTTTAAAGTATTTTTGTTAAATACAAAATATTTGCTTTTAATAAGATAAATAGAACTTATCAAAATTATATTTAAAGTTTATTTTAAAGTTACATAATTTAGGTGTCTAATTAAGTTAATGACTTAACTTATTGGGTATTTGACACAAAAAGAAGCGAAAAAAAAAAAGCCTAAAATTACAAATAATTGCAGAAATTTTTTAAATCTATAATTATTTTATTTCAGTTATTTTTAAATAATAATTTATTGTTCTTCACTTGCAATTTTGTTAGGAACATTAAAAAATAATAACCTGGTCAAGATGTCGAAACGAACGGTCTATACATGTATTATTTGTTGTTTTGTAGGCTGCCCAGTCTGGCCACAGAACACTACTATATGGCCATGCTGTCTTACTGCGACACCTACACAGCAACATGGTAACATAAGTTATTCATTTATTGTAATTGCCATAAAATATCTTATGATGGTGTATTAATGATAAGAATAATAACTAAAAGTTATCAAGTTGGTCAAGTCACTTAAGGTAGCATTTCTTGATGTAAATGTTTGATCAAATGCAATTTCTAGGTTGAGTTTAAAGTCAGGATAATAATTTTATTAGGCAAAATTATCTACCTACAAAGGTAAAAGGTGATACAATCATCCTAGTTAACAGTATAAGGAACTTTGTTCTAATCAAATATATATTTAAGATTCCATTATGAATTTACGTTCCTATGTTAATTTGTTGTTTGTAACAAGAGAATTCTTAGGATTTTCAACCTAGGTTGTGCAGCATTTTCAAACTTTTATACATCTACTCTCTGCTTTATACCCATTGTGCTCATTATACTTGTTGAATTTTTCAGTATTTGTCCTGTTTGTCTACCAGTTCATCCAATGACAAGTTGGCATTTGATGTAGGACTTGATGAAACAGCACAAGGTATATACAAAATTCACCAGCTGGTGAGATATTGTGTCCTCAATTTGTGGTAGGAACCAGAAATAGATGACAGAAATAAATAATAATAAATTTTGCATATCAATTTTGTCATCTAAAATCCCTAAATCATTTGGAAATAAGCTTGGCATGGATTGTCCTAGGCCAAATTTTACTGCCGTTCTAAACCGATGTTAGTTTTGTGATTTGTCATATTAACGGCAGAATTCAGTCCTATTTCTCGTAATGTAGCAAATAAAAAATTCTAACTTCTGTCTATTCATACAAAATTTAAACATAATATTCATCTTCTTTATGTTATTAAAGCTTTAGACATTCCGAAACTAACTGGAAACGATCTCTATTGAAGAAATTTCTTTTTTCGTCTTTGAAGATACATGTGGAAAATGCTATGTGATCCTATGTTGATCATTTTTCCGTATATGGATTAAGTGACCTAATTTTATTATAAAAATGCTAATTTGCATACTGTAACAACCATTCCGCAGTAAGAATCCAGTAATTTACATATATATTACCCAAGATGCAACACGCCATTCAGTTTCGGGTTCCCTAAGGTTTTTCATGTAGTAAACATAATTAAAAAGCGATACAAATGTCAATTAATACACAACGCACAGCGGGTAATTAAAAACGGCAATAACCATCATCATGTATCAATAATGATCGATTTTAAACAAGAAACTTTTGTTTCCCATTGTTACCTTGTCCCAACTAGACTGCCGAAAATGAACCCATATATATCAAAAATACAACAAAGTTGCAGGCAATAAATTTTGCTATGACTGACGCGCGTTTTGTCTATTCAAGACTCATCAGAGGCGCTTTACCCAAAAAATTGAAAATGGGAAATAACTCCTACTTTTTATTCATGGAATTCCATATTAAGTGTTTACAACTAAATTAGATCCAAACAAAACTGCTTTAAAGTTCAATAGTAAATTAATTATATCAATTCAATGCGACATCTTATGTATGAGTGTGTGAATGTGTGTGTGAGGATACTCTCAAACTTTGTAATATTCAACTTGCTCTGTAAAATATTCATTTTCGAAGTGCATTAGAATGACTGAAAACATTACAGTATTATCAATGAATGTAAGGGGGCTGTTCTCCAATAAAAATAAGAGACTAGATATGTTTGCATGGGCTAGGGAGAAAAATGCTGAAATTGTGTGTTTTCAAGAAACACACAGTAAAAAAGATGTAGAAACAAACTGGGAAGATGAGTGGGGGTCAAAAATTTTTTTCAGTCATTGTAATAGCAGAAGTGCTGGGGTTTGTATTTTATTTAAGAAAGGTCTAGACATTACAGTAAATAATACAGAATCCGATGCCAATGGTAGATACATTGTGATGGATTTGACTGTTAAAAACCAAAGGCTTACACTTGTGACTTTATATGGTTATAATACTGATGAACATCAGTTATTTATTGATATTTTCCAAAACATTACTTTATATAAGAATTCATGTATTATATTATGTGGTGATTGGAATTTTGTTCAGGACACTTGTATTGACACACACAATATTTTACATGATAGACATACAAACTGTAGAGCAAAAGTTCAAGAAATTATAGAAACATATAACTTAGTTGACCCATGGAGGATATGTAATCCTACTACTCGTAAATACACCTGGCGGCAGCATTCTCCAATTAAACAGAGTAGAATTGACTATTTCTTAGTATCTGAGGATCTTTATTCTCTGTTAAAAAAGACGGACATAATACCAGGCTATAGAACAGATCACTCAGCTATACTCTTTAGTTTTTCTGTATCTTTAGCTAATCGTGGTAAAGGTTATTGGAAATTTAACGCACAGTTGTTACAATACTCTGATTATGTCACATTAATTAAAAAATGTATATATGACACAATTTCAGAATATCACTTGTCTGGGGACATGACTGACTTATTGAATGTTGGTTTGTCCTGTGATGACCAGATGTTTTTTGAAATTTTGAAAATGAAAATACGTAGTATTACAATTTTATATAGTATCAATAAATCAAAACAAGAAAAGGGTGAGTTACAAAAAATTGAAGAAGAAATTCAGCTACTAGAAAATGATTTTCACCAAAATCCCTCAGAGGAAATAAAAAAAACATTAGATATTAAAAAATCTAGTCAAATACAGATGCGAGAAAAAATAGTTGATGGTATATTACTGAGATCCAAGGCAAACTGGTATGAATATGGAGAAAAATGCTCAAAATTCTTTTTAAGTTTGGAAAAAAAAAACTTCTTGTCAAAAACTGTTTTTGAACTTATTGATGATGAAGGTAAACAATTATCTAATGGTGATGATATTTTAAATGAACAACAAAATTTTTATAAAAAGTTGTACACTTCAAGACATAACCGGAATAATAAATATTTACAAGGAAGTTCCTTTTTTCAACATAATGTTCAACTGTCTGATGATATGAAAGAATTTTGTGAAGGAAATTTAACATTTAAAGAATGTGGTAATGCACTAAAAAATATGCCTAATGGTAAGAGTCCAGGTTCCGATGGGTTTACTACAGAATTCTATAAATTTTTTTGGAAAGATATTGGTACTTTTATATATCGCTCATTAAAATATGGTTATGAAAATAGTAAATTTTCTGAATTTCAATACCAGAGTGTAATAACCTGCATCCCAAAAGAAGGAAAGGATAGGAGATATATTTCAAATTGGAGACCAATAAGTCTCCTAAATGTTGATATGAAAATAGCATCCTCAGTAGTTGCCAATAGATTAAAAAATGTTCTTCCACATATCATAAGTGATAGTCAGAAGGGGTTTATTAAAGGGCGTTTCATAGGGGAAAACACAAGGTTACTGTATGACCTTATGCATTATTTGGAAGAAAAAAACATGGAAGGCTTGCTTATACTAATAGACTTTGAGAAAGCCTTTGACTCAGTAGAATGGGATTTCTTAATTAAAGCACTTCAGAGCTTCAATTTTGGACCCTCTATTTGCCACTGGTTTCAAATATTGTATGAAGGTGCAAAAAGCTGTGTGATCAATAATGGTCATATGTCGTCTTTCTTTAACCTCCAAAGAGGCTGCCGCCAGGGTGACCCCTTATCGCCCTATCTATTTGTAATAGGTATGGAGTTGCTGTCTTTAAAATTAAAATCTGATCAGGACATAAAAGGAATAGTTGTTAATAATTGTGAATCACTTGTCAGTCAGTATGCTGATGACACTTTTTTGACATTGGACGGTTCTGAAATATCACTGAAGAAATCATTAGAAACATTTGACAAATTTTATAATACATCAGGGCTAAAAATGAACAATTCCAAAACCAGAGCTGTCTGGATTGGCACTAAGAAATTTTCAGACAAAATTTTATGTGCAGAACATCCATTAAATTGGTCACATTCAAATTTTAAACTTTTAGGCATTAATTTTTCACTTTGTTTACCAGATATGATTGAATTAAACTTTAAACAAAAAATTAAAGAAATATCGAAGCTTTTAAAAAGCTGGCAACATAGGAAATTAACACTTCAGGGAAAAGTCACTGTTATTAAATCATTGGCATTCCCAAAAATAATACATCTACTCACATCTCTTCCTAATTTGACAATTTCCATGATAAATGAACTTAATCGGTTATTTTACAGTTTTATCTGGGATGGAAAGACAGAAAAAATTAAAAGAAACACACTAATTGGTAATTTTTCAGAGGGTGGTTTAAAAATGATTCATCTTGAATCCTTTAATACATACTTAAAACTAAGTTGGGTTAAGAGACTTTTGGTGAACAATTCAGGTGTGTGGCAAGCTGTTGCAGAACAACAGCTCATACAAGTTGGGGGCTTTAGATTATTTAACCTAGAAAAAGAAAAACTGAAAGAGGTAAGTAGGAAAATAACAAATCCTTTCTGGAGAGATGTGGTAAATGGATTACATAGTTCCAAACAAATTATAACAATGAATGCTCAGGATATATTAAGTCTTGATATTTTAAATTTTGTACCCACTGATGATTTCCAATATTTTATTAAGTGGAAATCAAAAGGTATCGAGAATCTGGTTGACCTGATTGATATAACCACAAAAACATTTTATCACTTCGATCAAATGAGCCAAAAATGCAATATCCAAAACTTTCTGAAATATTATAGTCTGATAACAAGTATTCCATGTTCGATTAAGAAACAGCTTAAAGAATCTATGCAGGAAATGACTACCTGTGAATTTAAAAATAATAGAGTGTGTAACAAGTTTATTGAAAAAATGAAGAATAGTAAGAGTATCAAATATTTATATGTAGATTTAATAAAAGATATAGTTGTTTTGCCCAATCATAAAATTGATACATGGCAAAAGCATGTAAATATGGAAAACTTTGAGTGGAGGAGTTACTTTACATTAATTCAAAAATGTTGTAAAAACTCTTATCTTAAAAACTTCCAATTTAAGCTACTGCATAGAGTTTTACCAACAAATACCTTTTTATACAAAATTGATATTGTAGATTCCAAACTGTGCAATTTTTGTAGAAACTTTGATGAGACCATTGAACATATTTTCTATGAATGTGTACATACAAGACAATTTTTACTGTTATTTTTTGTTCACTTGAAAACAATTTTTCCTAATTTAAATCTTGAAAAAAAGAAATTTTTATTAGGTTATAATGGTGAATCTGCTTTACTTAACTTTCTTGTAATAATAGCAAAAAATTATATTTACAGATGTAAACTTGATAAAACTATTCCAAATATTACTGGAATAAAACAGAAAATCAATTATTATAAAAAAATAGACTTGTACAATGGAGCAAAAAATAATTCTCTTCTAAAGATAGAAAAATTTTGGGCCCCATGTGAAATCTTTTTTCCATAATTTGTTATGTTCTTTGTCATTGTTTACTATATTGTATAATATAACCAGAAATATATGTAAGAGCAAGTATATGTTGATTAAAATATTGTTACATGTAAATTGAGAATGTTCGAACGTGGGTGAGAGGATGTGTGAGGTGAAAGAGTCTTCTTCATAATTATCTTCTTTTGTTTTTTTTTTCTTTTCTGTTTTATATCAATGAATGAGTATTGTAGTACTATTAATGATAAATTAGTCAAATACATAAATTAGTATTGAATTCCCCCTGTACACCCTAGTCAGGTGGTGATGGTGGGGGTATTGTTCAAACCCTGACTTCTCAAAAAAGAAATAAAAAAAAAAAAAAAAAAAAAATTGAAAATGCTCTATGAATATGAAGAGCATTGAACAATAAAACCAAAATATTCCGAACTGGAAACAATGACTAAGATCAACCTATACCTGGGGTAGGAAGAACCTTAGGGTTTTGACAATTTTGAAATTTACATGGACAATTTCACAGCTTTGATGTGTTTTACACAAAAGTGTTGATGCCGTAGCCGGCTAACCTCAGGATTGTAACTCCGTTGATGTGGTAGGGGGCTAACCTCAGGAATTATAACTGTATTGATGCCATAGGGGGCTAACCTGAGGAATTATAGCTCCGTTGATGCCGTAGCGGGCTAACCTCAGGAATTATTACTCCATTGATGCGGTAGGGGGCTAACCTCAGGAATTATAACTCCATTGATGCGGTAGGGGGCTAACCTCAGGAATTATAACTCCATTGATGCGGTAGGGGGCTAACCTCAGGAATTATTACTCCGTTGATGCCGTAGGGGGCTAACCTCAGGAATTATAACTCTGTTAATGCCATAGGGGGCTAACCTCAGAAATTATAACTCCCTTTGATGCCGTAGGGGCTAACCTCAGGAATTATAACTCCGTTGATGCCGTAGCGGGCTAACCTCAGGAATTATAACCCCATTGATGCCGTAGCTGGCTAACCTCAGGAATTATAACTCTGTTGATGCCGTAAGGGGCTAACCTCAGGAATTATAACTCTGATGATGCCGTAGGGGGCTTACCTCAGGAATTATAACTCCGTTGATGCCGTAGGGGGCTAACCTCAGGAATTATAACTCCATTGATGCGGTAGGGGGCTAACCTCAGGAATTATAACTCCATTGATGCGGTAGGGGGCTAACCTCAGGAATTATAACTCCGTTGATGCCGTAGGGGGCTAACCTCAGGAATTATAACTCCCTTTGATGCTGTAGGGGGCTAACCTCAGGAATTATAACTCCGTTGATGCCGTAGCGAGCTAACCTCAGGAATTATAACTCCGTTGATGCCGTAGGGGGCTAACCTCAGGAATTATAACTCTGTTGATGGTGTAGGGGGCTAACCTCAGGAATTATAACTCTGTTGATGCCGTAGGGGGCTAACCTCAGGAATTATAACTCCCTTTGATGCTGTAGGGGGCTAACCTCAGGAATTATAACTCCGTTGATGCCGTAGCGAGCTAACCTCAGGAATTATAACTCCGTTGATGCCGTAGGGGGCTAACCTCAGGAATTATAACTCTGTTGATGGTGTAGGGGGCTAACCTCAGGAATTATAACTCTGATGATGCCGTAGGGGGCTTACCTCAGGAATTATAACTCCGTTGATGCTGTAGGGGCTAACCTCAGGAATTATAACCCCATTGATGCCGTAGCTGGCTAACCTCAGGAATTATAACTCTGTTGATGCCGTAAGGGGCTAACCTCAGGAATTATAACTCTGATGATGCCGTAGGGGGCTTACCTCAGGAATTATAACTCCGTTGATGCCGTAGGGGGCTAACCTCAGGAATTATAACTCCATTGATGCGGTAGGGGGCTAACCTCAGGAATTATAACTCCATTGATGCGGTAGGGGGCTAACCTCAGGAATTATAACTCCGTTGATGCCGTAGGGGGCTAACCTCAGGAATTATAACTCCATTGATGCGGTAGGGGGCTAACCTCAGGAATTATAACTCCGTTGATGCCGTAGCGAGCTAACCTCAGGAATTATAACTCCGTTGATGCCGTAGGGGGCTAACCTCAGGAATTATAACTCTGTTGATGGTGTAGGGGGCTAACCTCAGGAATTATAACTCTGTTGATGCCGTAGGGGGCTAACCTCAGGAATTATAACTCCCTTTGATGCTGTAGGGGGCTAACCTCAGGAATTATAACTCCGTTGATGCCGTAGCGAGCTAACCTCAGGAATTATAACTCCGTTGATGCCGTAGGGGGCTAACCTCAGGAATTATAACTCTGTTGATGGTGTAGGGGGCTAACCTCAGGAATTATAACTCTGATGATGCCGTAGGGGGCTTACCTCAGGAATTATAACTCCGTTGATGCTGTAGGGGCTAACCTCAGGAATTATAACTCCGTTGATGCCGTAGGGGGCTAACCTCAGGAATTATAACTCCGTTGATGCCGTAGGGGGCTAACCTCAGAAATTGTAACTCTGTTGATGCCGTAGGGGGCTAACCTCAGGAATTATAACTCTGTTGATGCCATAGGGTGCTAACCTCAGGAATTATAACTCCGTTGATGCCGTAGGGGGCTAACCTCAGGAATTATAGCTCCGTTGATGCCGTAGGGGGCTAACCTCAGGAATTATAACTCCGTTGATGCCGTAGGGGGCTAACCTCAGGAATTATAACTCCGTTGATGCTGTAGGGGGCTAACCTCATGAATTATAACTCCACCAGCAGCACTAACCATCACGGATATTAGTAAAAATACAAAAAAGTTCCAGACAGTAAAAAATCATCGAATTCCCCATGAAATGAGCAGTAAGCAGTTTGTTTATTAAATTCCTGTTTCTTATTGAATCTGAGTATGTACACAGATTTCTACTTTTGGGTCTCATGATAAAAAGGGTAAGTCGTTAACATATGGAATGACCAATAATATGTTAAAGTCTAGTTTATTTTAAGACACATTTTGTATCTGCACTTATATTTTTGTCAGACTGACAAGAGTTCATTTGTCAGTGGCATATTTCCTACCTTTGTTTATAGGATCTAAAGTTGAACTTATTTAAGAAAAATGTATTGTGCATGCAGTGCTGAACTGAAAAAAATAAAATTTCTGATGCAAAGTTATCAGTATGTGGATGAAAGCATAGTTTGACTGATTGTGACAGCTTTGTACTAAGTGGAATAAGGAAACATAATTATAAATAGAAACTCTTTTATCTTAATTTCAGTGACAACCCAAATGTTACTGTTTAAATCATCCACTATTAATGCAAATATTGCAATGGTAACTATGTTAATCCATCATTTCAGCGTGTTGTTGCAGGTCCAATAAACACTGGCTCTGTGTTGAAAAACACTTAACAATATATAAGTGAAGACACATGAAATTCTCTCAGATTCCTGCCTGTTTAAATTGCTGTAATTGTGATTTTTATACACGATAGGTCATTATGATACATTTTAATTTTTGATGCATTATATTCCTGGGTCTGTGATTATCTGATTTCCTGGGCTAGGATTGTTGCTCCCTTACTAGGGAAGTAGGATATACTAACCCTTTCATTTGTGCTTTGTTTGTGAGTCTTCTACCATTTCTTTGAAATTTTGTACTTGAATATGGTACTTACATTGTATAATGATGTATTGTGTGATTTACTTGATACCAAGATGAGTGTTCAAGGCAACTCAATATATAATATAGATCAACAGATTTTTTTGATAGACAAATATGCCTATAAAATGTCCACTTAAATAAAATGACCAACTCCATTTATTTAACATAAATTGCTTTTACTTATTCATTGTTGAATTGCTGTTGACACATCAGTCAGTCTTTGTGTAGAGCCCATATTTTATTAGCTATAAACATGTATAAACATTATACAGTCTTCATGCAGCCGGAGATAGTATTGTGAAGTCAGTTGGTGGACATTGAAATTCTGCTTTGCATAATCAACTCCTCCTTCTGTGTTTGACACAGATTCTAAACTTTTTTCCAACAATATTGTAAACGACTCCCCATGCTTTGTTACCTATCTATTTCAGACTTTTGCTATTTTTGTTCTCTATGTTCTTAAACTTGCTGGACATTTATATTTAACTTATTATCGATACCCCTGTTTTACTCTATATGAGATTTGTAACTTGCTGCACATTTATATTAAACATATTATGGATACCACCCCCTTGTTGACTTTATATGAAGTTTGTTACTTTCATACAGCTAGACATCCATATTTCAAAATATTTCTTTTAATAACTTTAATTCCTTTATTTTTAAGCACATTGAAGTCTGTATTGTAACCTTTTATTATGCACTATAAAATATAAATAATATGGTAGTACATTTGTATTTGTTCATCTTTGAAAGCTTTAAAGTAAGTCCTAACTCCTATCCTGACATCACAATTGTTCACTAGATAGGTATTGTTATTGCTTGCATTTGTCATTAGATTGAATCGCTATGATGGGAATACATTAATATTTGTTTATTATTGGAACAGGAGAGGCATGCTGGTGGACCATTCATCCTGCTTCGAAACAAAGATCAGAGGGTGAAAAGGTCAGAGTTGGAGATGACCTTATTCTTGTCAGTGTATCATCAGAAAGGTATCTTGTAAGTATTGCCATTGGTTTCTCTGAAAAAGAAGGCAACATAACTTTAAGTTTTGGAATTTCCAATTAATTGTAATTTTATCAGGGAGATATTTTGCCTGACTAAAACTAAACTTAAAATAATTGCTTATCTTTAAATCCTCTCCAAATAGGCATGAATCATATACAAATGTCAAAAACTTCTTATTTTCATCATTATGGATATATTTTTTAATGTTTTATTAAAAGTTGATTGTTTATTTTCAGTTAGATACAAAATAACCTTACTGTGTTTTACATCAAACACTTCATACTTTTCTATAAAAGTACCTTTATAATATTAGTAAGGGATTCATCAGATATTATCCTTTTCAAATTTCTCAGGGGTCTCAAAGTTTTCAAACTAGGAGGTACTTTTCAATTTTTTGGAGGTACTAAAATACCGGGGGGAGGGGTGTATTTTGACAATAAGCCAATTAAAATGTTCATTGGGTAAAGTGTCAGAGTAATGTATTTCCTGTTCTTGATAACCAAAATTAAACAGACACCAAAACAGTAACTATTTCTGTCTTTTCTGATTTGTCATCTGGCAGGTAAAAGTATAGGTACCTGAACACTTTGAAATTCCTGCATTCTTTTACATACTATACATAACATTATATATTCCATTCAGTTAAGTATGTTTTGCTTATGTTTTATAATTAAATATCATATACTTGACCTTTGATATCTTTAGATGATTTTTTGTTTTAAAAAAATTCTTATTTAATTAATTTGTAACAAATTCCATATGCATTTGTAAGTAAGTTTAATTATTAATTACTAAAGGCATGGACTCAGCAGACATGAAAAAAGCACAGTTAATTTTAACACAAGATATTTGATAATTGTTTAATACAAAAATTTAACTTCACCTGTGTAACACTATCAACTTTTTAAATATCTGTGTTTTACATTCTCAAAAGCATTAAGAAATAAACAACATAGATATTATTTGCAGCACATTGGTGGAGGAAGCATGGTAATAGCATCATTTCAGCAGACACTATGGACAGTTGTTCCAATTTGTTCAGGAGGAATAAGAAACAAGTGTTTAGGTTATGTGTTTGGTGGGGATGTAATTCGTCTCTTTCATGGTCACATGGATGAATGTTTTGCCATTCCTGAAGCTGGAAGTGAAAATGAATTCAGGTATGGGGGAGGTATTGGAAGAACAAATTTGTTTAATTGCATTGCAAAGCTCAGCTTTAATGACCCATGATGGGACTAAACTATAACATATTACTGTAAGTAAAAATAAACCAATGTTCTTGACCTTTTCCAATCTTTTTGCATTTTACTAACCTTAACATCTCTTAAATGTTGTTTTCCTTAGTAACAATAAATACAAGGTTCCAAATTTTTAAATTACTTCCTAGTTGTGTAAATTAATCTGAGCATTGGTTTATATCATGCCTTTTCATAGGATAATTTTTTTAAGGCCCCTGCTACAAAAAGTGAGGGGAAAATTTATTTCCCTTGTCTGTCCCTCTGTCCATCCATCTGGATTTTTTATTTTCATAAAATTGGAGATGTTTTGTCTCGACATTTTCTTGTACAGCTTTGAAGAAGCTACAGCATGTATATTTAGTAGGATATGTGATGGTGGAGGTTTGCAATGCCAAAGGATTTTGATTTTTGGATAATTTGTTTGCAGACTAGTTTACTAACATAGGCATACATGTCTTGTCTGGCTGTCTTCTCCTTTATTTTTGAATGTCTGGACTATATATATATCGTAGGATATGTGAAAACATAATGGAGGTGTGCAGGGCCAAAGGATTTTGATTTTTGTGAAATATGTTTAAAACTACAGATAGTAGGACAGTCTGTTTGCAGACTAGATTACTAGGAAAGGGGTACATGTTTTGTCTGGTTATGGTTTCCTTCATCTTTGAAGCTACAGGGTTTATATTTGTAGGATTCCTTTATTGGGGAAGTGTTCTTAAAACTATAGGTAATTGTACTTATTCAGTTTGCAGGCAAGTTAAATGTGATAGTGGTACATGTCTGGTGTGGATTTTTACAGCATTTATATTTAGTAAAATATCTGTGCACATAATGGGGGCATGCAGGGCCAATAATTTAGATTGTTGTGGATATTCATGAAACTTGAGATAGGGGTTCATTCCTTGTCCAACTAAACATCCTTGCATTTACAAGTATTACAAGTATGCATTTAGAGGTAAACTAGAAATAAAAAATAGCAGGAATACTTATTGAACAATGGTCCTGTTTGTTAGAAGGTGCTTAGTATCAAACTGTGCAACTTGTTTATGGTTTCATATGTTCAGCAAGAAAGTTTTGTTCTGTAGAAATTTGTTTTCAATAATGACTGTTCATAGTTACATATTGTTAATATGATTTTAACTTTTTTTACAGTGCAGTTATGTATGAAACAGGGGCAGTATGTAGTCATGCTAGATCTCTATGGAGAATAGAAATCATACGAACAAAGTAAGTCTCTACAATATCCCCAAGTCAACTTGTGACATCATTTCATGACTCCTTGTATGTGAAAGTTAGATTGCCCACGGTCGTTTAGCTTTAAATAGTTCATAGGTGTAAATTCTTTAAAGAAATGATGAGACAAAATTGTTTAAGCACTTAAAGTAATTGTCATCAATGGAGTTGTTGGTAAGCATAATCATATAAAATTCATTTCTTTTCTGAATTTGTTGCAATGTTGTAAATTAGAGTGGAAGTTTATTACATCAACAATATGTATGATAACCATTCATGTCATTTTATGATAAAGCTGATTTTGATGTAAAAATGTCAGTGAATATTGTGTCTGTTACACAGTACAAGTTTGTTAGAATCTTAGCAGTTGTTCAACTAATAATCAATACACTTCTGTATGGTTTAAACATGTCCTATCATGATGAAAAATAACGTATATACAAAACAACTCTTTCCACTGTACCCAACAGCAAGAATGAAACATATGGGTATACTAAAGCCATGTACAAAATTATAAATTTTTTACAGATGGGCTGGTGGATTTATTGGATGGGGACAGCAGTGTAGATTACGCCATGTGACATCTGGACGATACCTAGCTGTTACAAATGATAATTTAGTTGTAACAGTACACCGTCAGAAAGCAGAAGAACAAGCAGTTGCCTTTTTTCTTTTTAACTCAAAGGTTGGAACATTTTCTTTCTCATCTCTTTTTCAAATCAGTCTATTTATTTAGGTGGCTTTCAATAATCTTTTCAGTAGATGACATTTTTGGCTAGGTTGCGAAATCCCGGTTATAGTAGGGGAAGTCCGGTGGGCAGATGGGCAGACGGAGGGGAAAATATGGTATCTATTTTGGTGTAAAAAACTTTTCCTACAGTTTTCAATCCAAATCTCTGGATTCTTTAAAGAAAGATTGCACATGTATTGAAGTTGTGCACCAATTGTACAAGGATTTTTTTCCTAATTTTCCAGACTTGGGAACAGACTTGTAATCAACTCCTCCTGTAGTTTTTAATGCAGATGTCTGGAAATTCACAGAAAGATTGCACACTTTATACATGATGGTTTTGTTTTTTTGTATTCAAAAGACCCAAAACCTTCCAACAAATTGTAAATCATTCACCATTTTTTAGGGCACATGCTTTCCAAACTGGCCATTTCAGACTTTTGTGATGTTTTTTAAAAGATCAAGAGAACTTTTTACAGCAGAGGATTATATAGATAAATTAATAATTTGATGAGGAATCAAGAGATGATTTAACATTGATCAGAATAAAAAGACCTACACATAATAAAACATGGTCAAAACGGCTGACAATGACTATTTTTCCATATTTTGGGTTTGACTGTTGTATTAATTACTTGTAGAAATATAAAAAACTGTTAGCAGCTTAAATAATCAGCATTTACAAATTAACAAAGGAGTCAACATACAAAAATAGAAGTTATTGCCCTTTAATTACAACTTTGACAATTATTGGTGTTTCTTGGATATTAGTTTTTAAACTAAAATGCAAAGAATAGCAAAAATATTAGAGAAGCAAGCTCTTAAGTGTAACAATGTTTTATGTGGCATCTGCATCTTTTGAAGATAGCAAAGTCTATTGGTTTCCATTTGAGTGATTACATGCTCATAGGAGTCACAGTATAAATATATAAAACTGTGAATCATGGGAACCTTTATGTTATAGTTAGTAGTAGTGTTGTAAAAAGTTTAAATCAGCTGTTTAAAGGGTAAAAGGTGTAGTTTTTCAACTTTAGTTGGTTTTCCTAATATTTTAAATTTAGCTGTACACAGATACAGAAATGTCAAGTTCACATTTGAGATGTCCTGGTTAGATGCATAATACCACCTGCCTTTACCTAACATTTCAGGTCAAAATTTCACCTTCCAAGAACACAACGTTTCAACTTCATATAATGAATAGCAACTTAGCTTGTGTATCATTAATGCATGTACAAATTGCATTTTGCAGGATGATAAGAAAAAAGCAGAAGGAAGGGAAGATGAAGGAATGGGTAAATCTGACATTAAGTATGGTGATTCCATGGTATTTATACAGCATTGTGCAACTGGCAGATGGCTTTCATATCAAACTTATGAAACAAAGAAACGTGGAGTTGGTAAACTTGAAGTAAAGAAGGTAAGATTTTGATTATGATACATGTATAACTAAATGTTAAACCTGACATATATTGCTTATACTCGGAAAAGAGATAGTTCAATAATTTTTCAACATCCTCAAAATTTCATTCAAAGTTTAGAATATTTATCCACTATAAAAAGTTGTATTTTAAAATTTTAAATTTAAGAAAACCCCATTGTCGGAAACCCATGTTCTATCATGAACTCGCTTTCCTACCACTAATCATTTATCAGACATGAGCCATAACTGGTAAATATTATCAGCAGCATTGTAAACAGGCCTGGGTTAATTCATACTTAAATCTTCCTTTTCATATCCAATAGACCAATACCACAATATTTTGGAATTAAAATTTACATCTGTAGTCTTATTAACACTGTTTTAAAGACTTACTCATAGAAGCAGTATCTGATATGTTAAAATAGATATGTGTGTCATCTAATGAAGAAGTTCATAATTTTCATATGAATGAACCAAAGTGTGATGGCATAAGGAGTGTCAGCTATGGCTTGCAGACAACGCTCCATGCATCCATCCGAACTAAATCGTGTCCGGGCTGTAACTTTTAAATTTTTTTTGGAAGGCTTTTGATATTTGGAATGTGGGTAGATAATATCAAGGCAATTTGTCACATCACGTGGTTGATTACCTTTGACGTTGAAATTTGACCTTAAGGTCACATTATTGCTATCTGAATGATAAATTCATGTCCGGGTTGTAACTTTTTTATCTTTTGAGGTAGGTCCTTGATTTTTGGAATGTGGGTGGATAATATTGAGGCGATGTTTCAAGTACTGTGCTTGTTGACCTTTGACCTTGAACTTTGACGTGCTTTCTTAATGACAAATTCATGTCCGGGCTGTAATTTTATTTATCCCTTGAGATAGGCTTTTGATATTTGGAATGTGGGTAGATAATATCAAGGTGATGTGTCGCATACCACGGTTGATGACTTTTGACCATAACCCCAAGGTCGGCGGGGCCCACAGAGATGGGTATCATCTCACTGATATCTAGTTGTGATTAAGGGCTTATATGAAATAACTATAAGATATTCCAACAAATTATATTTTTATAGGCTAGTGTGATACTTCTTAATTATTTTTACTTGATTTATTGTATAAATATAGGCTGTGATGTTATTAGAAGGACATATGGATGATGGATTTACCTTTTCGCGAGCACAAGAAGAAGAATCTAGATCTGCAAGAGTGATTAGGAAATGCCAGTCTATTTTTAACAGATTCAACAAGTAGGTCTCAGTTGTAAAACCCATTTCTGCTTCTTAGTAAAACAAACATGTTATTTACCAAATTATTTATATAATAAATAAATTTATTTAATTGTAACTAGATATAATTAGGGCCCTGCCACCTAATGGCAGATGCCCTATAGAGATTAGTCTATCCACTGCCACCTAATGGCAGATGCCCTATAGAGATTAGTCTGTCCACTGCCACCTAATGGCAGATGCCCTATAGAGATTAGTCTGTCCACTGCCACCTAATGGCAGATGCCCTATAGAGATTAGTCTGTCCACTGCCACCTAATGGCAGATGCCCTATAGAGATTAGTCTGTCCACTGCCACCTAATGGCAGATGCCCTATAGAGATTAGTCTATCCACTGCCACCTAATGGCAGATGCCCTATAGAGATTAGTCTATCCACTGCCACCTAATGGCAGATGCCCTATAGAGATTAGTCTGTCCACTGCCACCTAATGGCAGATGCCCTATAGAGATTAGTCTTTCCACTGCCACCTAATGGCAGATGCCCTATAGAGATTAGTCTATCCACTGCCACCTAATGGCAGATGCCCTATAGAGATTAGTCTATCCACTGCCACCTAATGGCAGATGCCCTATAGAGATTAGTCCATCCGTCTGTGTGTGTGGGCATCAGTGCAAAACTAATCATGTCTGGGCTGTAACGTTTTTATCTTTTAAGGTTGGCTTTTGGTATTTGGTATGTGGGTAAATAATATCAAGGCAATGTGTCACGTACAGTGGTTGATGACCTAAGACATTCAACTTTGACTGCAAGGTCAGCGGGGCTAACAGAGAAAGATACCATATTTACATATTGTTCCCAAATTACAATTTGTACTTGAATACCTGGGTTGCCTTTTAAAAATTTTGTCAGAATGATTACAGTTAACAAAAATACTAATGTTGATGCTTCTTCGTTTGAAATCAATTATGGCTCAGATATGAATTCATTACAAAAAATAGTTAACATATATATTTGTCCTAAAATGCTGCTTTTGTCATGATAGCTGAAAGTTCCAATATGCTTGTTTTGACAAAAGTGATGTAAATAACTATTCTGATTCTAATTGTACAGTTAGAAACAAATTTGGCATGGTTCCTTTACAAAATCAGCTCTTGGTTGAAAAAATCTTACTGTTATTGAAAATGAAATTTCTTTTAATGCCTGTAACGGGTCCCATTTCTTAGACTGTTAATATCAAGCATTTTCTGTTTGTGATTTCAGAGCTCTGGATTCTTTGAAGACAGAAGGACGTAGCAGTTATGCTTGGGGTAGAATTAGTCTTTCAGAAGTATTGAAGTGCCTTGAAGATCTTATTGATTACTTTGCTCAACCAGAAGAAGATGAAGGTAAATTATATTTTAATATGATAATGGGAAAACCCATTTATAAATAGTAATAAATTGGAACATTACCTTACAGAATTAACTTGTGATTTTGTTGATTTGTGCACGAAGTGTAAACCTGGGTTATAGTATGGTGGCAGGTGGATGGCCAGAGGTTGGGTGGGTGGGAAAAATAGGGTATTTATTTTGGGTAATCATTTCATATTTAAACCCAGATCTCTGAAACTACACAGAAAGATTGCAGATGTATTGAAGATGTTCACAGGCAAGTAAGGAGTTGAGGATTTTTTTCTTAATTTTCCAGACTTGGGAACTTGGTCATTTTTGAGAACATTAACAGAAGACAGTACTATTTTGTGTAATAAACTTCTACAGTTTTCATCCTAGATCTTTAATTTTAATGAAAAATTGCACATGTATTGAAGTTGGGCACTTGCTATTATGGAATTGTAAAAGGATTTTTTTCCTAATTTCCAGACTTGGGAATTTGTCATTCATTAGCAGTTTCTCCTTCATCTTTTAACCCAGATTCGTGAAACTGCATAGAAAGATTGCAACATCTTGAAGTTGTACACCTGCTATAATGAAATTGTTCAAGGAATGTTTTCCAATTTTTCTAGACATTGGAACTTAGTCATTTATTAGAACTCTTTGTTCATGATGGTTCTGTTTTTGTGCTATCACAAATTGTAGACCATTCACCATTTATTAATTCTTTGCAACCCGTCCATTTCATAATTTTTGTAATATTAAGTAATATATATTTATTTTCATGCATTTATATCTAGTTGTTAATTGAATTTTATTTATTTGATATGGATCATATATTAAATTTTAGAGCATGAAGAAAAACAGAACAAGTTAAGAGCTCTTAGAAACAGACAAGATTTGTTTCAAGAAGAGGTATGATATTCACAAATGTTTTGTGTTATTAAGGATTAGGAAAAAGGGATAATAGTGTCAGGATAAATAATGGCCATGTTTGTACTAAATTCGTTGTTGATAATAGTTTTATTTCACCAGAAGATTCCTCCTTATTACCTTTATTCTGCATAGAGTAATGTCCCTTTATAACATACAATAAAATATTTCTGAATTTCTAAAAGGTAATGGAAATTCCTTTCTCAAATGTGATCAGATATATTTTATTAGTTATAGGTGGTATTTCCTTTCACTGTATTTGACTTTTTTTAGCTCTCCTGGACTAAAGGTCCATGTGAGCTTTTGCCATCACATGGCAACTGTTGTCATCCGTCGTCCATCATAAAATTTGTCAAAATCTTTTTCTCTGAAACCATTGGCCCAATTATTTCTTTCAAACTTGGCCACAATCATCGTAGTTTCAAAATTCGTATCCACGGTGTTGATCAATGGACAAAGATGGCCACTGTTGCTGAAAATAGAACATAAGTGTCCACACATGTTTTTGCTCAATATCTAAAAAATAATAATAGCTGTAGAGAAAACCATTACCTCAAATTGATCAGCACAATTAACTCTAATATAGTAGATGATTAAAGGCAAAATTACCTGTTTAAAAACTGTAAATAGCAAAATTAATCAGAAGGACAAGGATCATTTAAATGTCAGGGGCCTCGGTGGCCGAGTGGTCAAGGTAGTTCGTCTACTATTGATCACATGGTCTGTCAACACTGAGTTTGCGGGTTCGATTCTTACTGCAGGCAGGGTGTACTCGACTCCAATCTTAATTCACAAGGATTGCCAGTTTTCCTACCGCAGGTCGGGGGTTTTCTCCGGGTACTCCGGCTTTCTCCCCCAATAAAAACTGGACACCATGATATAGCTGAAATATTGTTGAAAGTGGCGTTAAAACACCATTCAAACAAACAAACAAACAATCATTTAAATGTCTGAAATTTGTCAGATGACTCCTTATAGGAGTAATTGCCCTTAAATAACAATTTTTGGTAAACTTTGCTGAATTGTACATCCACTAGTATTTAACGCTCATTTCTATATTCCCTCCAAGTACACAGTTGTTAATCATTTGTTGCTGAAAGCCTTTTTTAACAGGAGTGGATGATGTTCTTCATACCTAGTATTCCTTAAATCTAACATTTTTATTAAATAACTTAACACTATGAGACTAAAATTTATAGCCAGCAAATATATTTGAGATTTTTTTTTTACATTATTGTTTAATTTTTAGGGCATGATAGCTCTGATCTTGGAAACTATTGACAAGTTTATACAGTATAAAAGCAGAAGACACTTTGCTCACTATGCAGGAGAAGAAGCAGCCAGTAAATGGGATGGAATTTCAAGCTATTTATATTTGCTTTTAGGTAATATGGAATTATGTTTATACAACATATTGCAAACTTTACAGAATTTGTTGTTCACTTAGTTTGAAAACTGGATGGTCAATATATTAATTTTTGTCTATTTGGAGTAAATACACACATAGAACAGAAAATGATAGTAAATACTCCCCACCCCCTTGAGATATATTTATGGGCTATATTTGAGTTGTGTCCTTTGGTCTGTTGGTAGTCTATCTAAATAAGCAAAGAAATACCACAGGGCTATCAAATCTTGCAGATAATTCGTTGGTAATGTCTTCACTCTCATTTACTATGCATATGGTGGACCAGTTGGCCATATTCCTAACTAAACATACTGCATTTGCAGATTTTTTGTAAAAAGAATCTTTTCTATTATCTATAAATGTTTTTTCCATTATAGCTATTGATGTGAAATTGTACTAATTTTTCTCAGAGTCAGGGGTATATAGTGGTCCTTATGTCCGTCCGTCCGTTCGTCTGTCCACATTTGGTTTCGGATGATAATTCAAAAAGTTTACATCCGATTTGTGAAATTGTACTAATTTGGGATATTGTCATATATCAGGTTGCTAAGAAGTCTATCGATTTTTGGGGAAATCCGTCAAATTTCAAGGTAACAGCCCAGGAAAAAAGTTGTTTCCGGACAATAACTCAAAAAATTTACATTCAATTTAAATAAAACTTTGGGATATTGCAAGGGCTGCTCTGGCTTCTAAAACGCTGGCGCCAAAAAAATCACCAACTGCAATTTTCCGTCCCCAGTTTTGTAAAAGTGTCGCCAAATTAGAAATCACTAGATCACTATATGACATGGCGAAATTGTTTAACATTATGTGTGACATATTCTGTAACGTCGGACGAAGTTTGCCGGACACTTAATTCAGTTTTGCAAAAGTCTCGAGCAGCCAGTACACTAATTGTATTTAATCATGAAAAGATGTGTGAGTGATTTCTTCTTGGCAGAAAACCAAAATTCTACAGTAATTTATTAGAAACATCTATTCCCGTGAATGAACATAAAACCGGATATACTGAAAATAGAACTACGCATGAGTAAGAGTTTTCTAATTACGAAATTAAGACGGACATCCAGTCCGGAAATCACTAAAAAATGATGTCAGTTTTCATACCTGCATTTTATTAATTACATTTAAAAAAAAATATTACTACAAAAATATGTTTTTTTTGTTATTTTTATGAATTAATTAACAACATCAACTGTTTTATTACACGTCTATTCAAATCTGATGCAGGTAAAGCTGCTTTCCATCAGCCAACTTTGTTGATTCATTTATTGCCAATTTCCGTTTAATAACTCCAAATAACACACATGTCACTAGATACTATATGTTATTCGGGATCTTCACAGGGGATACAGGTTCATATTCCCTGTCTGTGTTTTATATTCCCTGAGCCGGAGGCCCGAATAACAATTATATTCTGTTGAAGTCTTCTTGTACAAATGTTCTAGAGTATATATATAATAACTCTTGTGCTTGAAGAAAAAACTTATTTTGGACCACCACTATTGAAGAACGTACCATTCAACACATTTAAGCTTACGAATACTGCACCATACCTGTTTCATAAATGATTCTTGATTGGTCAATACACACTGTTACGAATACTTTCATGTGTATTGTATATAATATGAAAAACGAAAAATGTTGGTGTACTATACTATAGTACACTCGAATTTCGGCGATGAAAGTGTGTCGGTTTAACGGACGTTAATTTCATTGAGAGCAATAAATGCACAATATTTTGAAAGTAATTTAACCTTGGGTTCATTGTTGACATTGCTGAATGAAGGGAAATCGCCGAAATTCGAGTATGGACGAAATTCGAGTGTGTGACCATACTGTACAGTTAAATTAGTTGAACGGATAAATTTTCATAGTTTAATTCAAACAAAATTTTTTATGGCATTTAAAATTTTATATCCTTGTTATTTTTGACGACTTTTTATTACCAGCAAAACTGTTTATGATATATATCCCTTTCGAAGTGCGATGCAAATGCTTTTGTTGTCATTTTTTAGCAGACTACATCGGTTATCTCCCTTGTTAATTTCAAGACAAATCGCAGGCGGATATGATAGATTCCGTAAATCCTTGTATTTAAAAGCGATATTTCATCCTTATAATATGTTTAACTATTTATTTTATGTGAAACAAATAAATTAGACAATGAATAGACGCCATTTTGAAACTGGTTTCAATATCCCTGGGGTTTCACAGGGAATACGGTATGATATCCCTGTCTTGATTAACCAATCATATTGCAGGGATTAACTAGATACATTACTTCAACAGAATATTACACAATACACGTGTATTTACAACCATAGAAGCCAACAAAGGATCTTTAATGATGCAATCGCCGATTACCGATAAATTTAACACGCGCATGCATCATTTAAAACTGTAAAACCTTGGCGACCAAAAAAATTGCCAGATGCAATATTTTGTCGGCAAATAAAAAATAAAAAACGCAATTGGCGACATTGGCGAAGCCCAGCGTGGCCCCTGGATATTGTCATATTGGACAATAACTCAAAAAGTTTGCATACAATTTTAATGAAACTTTGGGATATTGTCATATATCAGGTTGGTAAGGAGCCTATGAATTGTGGGGGAAATCCGTCAAATTTCAAGGTCTCAGTCCACGAAAAACATTAGAAATTTTAACAAAGAAGTTGTTTCCGGACGACAACTTAAAAAGTTTGCATGTGATGTGAATGAAACTTTTGGATATTGTTATAAATCAGGTTGGTAAGAAGCCTATTGATTTTGGGGGAAATCTGTCAAATTTCAAGGTCACAGTCCACGAAAAACGTTAGAAATTTTACAAAAGCAGGGGTATCAGTGATTGCTAGATCGACTTTGTCTAGTTATTATACCCCCGCAAACTAGTTTGGGGGGTATATAGGAATCATCCTGTCTGTCCATCTGTCAGTCTGTCCACATCCCTTGTAAGCGCTTCTCCTCCTAAACTGCTTGACAGATTTTGATGAAACTTTACATGAAGGAAGAACATCATATGTAGATGTGCATTAAGAATTTTTGTCGCTGTCGGGTATTATTCAGGGGAGATAATTGGACTTAGACTTTTAAAATATAGTATTCAGTGCGGGACCTCGTAAGCACAACTCCTCCTAAACCGTTTGACAGATTTTGATGAAACTTTACACGAAGGAAGTACGCCATATGTAGATGTGAATTCAGAATTTTTGTCGCTGTCGGGTATTATTCAGGGGAGATAATTGGACTTGAAGTGAAGTTGGGGTATCCCTTTGTGAGGGTGCTCACAGTCCACACTTGTTTTAACAGCCACCATGATTCACATTGTTTTATTTTAACAGCTGCCATGATTCGGGGAAATCGGGCCAATTGTGCACAGTTTGCTCAGTCATATCGCCTGGATTGGCTTGTCAACAGACTAGAGAGTCAGCAATCATCAACAGGTATGAAATTTTTGTTAAAGGATTAGTTTATGAGCTTACAGAGTAACATGGATTATAATGTAACAAATAATTCAATTATTTATATTAATTGATATATTTATTGTTTGTTTCTATTGAACATATGAAATTCATTTATATTGTTGTGAAATGCAACTAAATCACATTGACATAGACATACATGTGGTTATAGGCTTCTTTTAAAACAATTTCTATTATTTTCCAATGACATATTAGCCACAAAGCAGTTTTACAATTGAATTACTCAGTATTCCAATAATTGCAAGAGACTAAATCAGAACATGTACCAAAAAACCACACTACATCCAAAATTTCCAGCATTACTAAAATATAAAAAAGTTTAATAATGACTGAGGCTAGATCAAATCTCAAACCATACACTAGAAATACTATTTCTTCATAAAGGTAATCTGTATTTATAACTTAGTATGAAGTTTAACTCTGGAATATTCTTTCTTCAGGAGTATTAGATGTTCTTCATTGTGTATTGATTGACAGTCCAGAAGCACTGAATATGATTAAAGAAAAGCACATAGTAACAATTATTTCTCTCATTGACAGAGCTGGTAGAGACCCCAAGGTATTTATGAAATACTAATTTATAAGAGTGTAGAATATTCTATTCCTGATGATAGTCCAACAATGTATCTGAATTGATGTGGGGTTTGTTTAATACATTATGTTGCATTAATAAATAACATTTAAAATATGTTTTGACAGTTTTAGAACTACTTGTACTGTTTTAAAAAGAAAAAAAAAATTGTTACAGATGATACATTTTTAGACAACTCCATTGGTATTAGTGAGAAGGGAATATGGCATAAACATGTATATACAGAAGTTTAAAAAAAATATATAATTTGTCTCCAGAAGTCATTTACATTAATTGTTGCATAACTACTTGCTCTTGCTTAAGGGTGTTACATTTTTCCACATCAAAATTAATCAATGAAAGTTGGTGTTAAGTTGGTGTTGGTCAGTGTATTTAATCTTTTGGAAGATGAACTGTTTCATGTGGTCCACTATAAAACATGAAGTTAACTGAGAAAATAATCAGCATGACAAGCTCTATATAAACAATCCCATTTATAAGTTTATACACCTGAAATGGCATTTTATTTATGCTTTTGACAGTGTTTGACTTTTAAAAAAGTATACTAGATAAGTATAAGATAGTGAAACAATGTGTATTGTAAAAATGATAAGCATAACAAGTGCACCGTAACCCACGTACTAATTATTGTCCTTGAATTGTTTATTTTGTATGTTTTAGACAGTTTTCAGCTTTTATCTTGAAAACTATTTTGATGCATCATCACCAAAAGTTTAAGAAAATTCTGTTGTTGTAGGAGTAATTGCTCTTGAAATATTTGAGTTGTTTTTATGTATAATCATATGTATAGTTGAACACTGTAGAATGCCAAATACCCAGCATGTTATGATCTACCTTGAATGTATACAAGACTACCTGTTTTTGAGTTATTGCCCTGAAATACAGAGTTTATGCATACATTTTCCATTGTGTGTCAATTTACATGTGTAAAACACAAAAGTATTATCAGGGCAATTACTGTCTACCGTTAAAATATCAGATTATATTGGTCACTCCTTTTCTCACTTGTGGTTAAAATGACAAAATCCTAAATTTTCTGCTTTAAATTTTTAATCTGATGTACATGTATGTGTATTTTTTCAGTTCGCAGTAATAAACATGCGTGTTAATATTTGTGACCTTACTGCTTTTATTTTTGCAATAAAAGGAGCATCTGTCTATCCATCATGATTATCTGTCTGTCAATTCCTCATTTATGGCCATAAGTTTGTTGTTGTTTGTTTATGGATTTTCAAATTACAATTGTATATTATATATTGAAAAATTATTTTTGCTGATTCACACAACCTAATATATTGCAACTATATTGACACCTCTACAAATGTCCGTTGATTTTTTTTATCAAGCAGGTACTTTGGGCAGCCTACTGGTTCTACCCAATTTTTTAATTTCCAGTTTTGTTTTTGGGTGAAAAAAAAGGTTAAATTGTTTTCACTATTGATGTTAGTATTTTATTTTGTATTAGATTTATGTAAATGATGTTAATATTTTTATAGTGAGCACAGCTCGCAGCCATGAAGAGCGATGAGCTCTACAGCAATTTTTTTTCACGTTTTCAAAAATCAAATCACATGATCAAAATCTGCTAAATGCTGATATTGATTTTTTTGTCCAGAAATTGATAACTTCAAAATACTGTCACAAAGTGAATGAGGAAGAGCACTAAAACTAATTTTAAAGGTAGACTTAAAAGTAAATTTGACATCAATAAAAAATAAATGTTCTATTTTAAAAAAACAACAAATTTCATACATTTTTTTTGCAATCTCTAAATCGATCTTTGAAAAGTTGACAATCATATTACATGCATGTGACCGTAAGAAAGCCGTCACATGACCACTGGAATTTAGAGGCACTGTTATAGGGTGTTCGGAATAACACCAAGTCTTAAATGTGGTGTAAACATTATAAATAAATAATTTAAAGTTCCATTAAAAAACATAAATGATATTGTGCTAAACCCATAATATGAACCAATTTTGTTGTACTGTACACCGCGACAGGTCAGTGTTCAATAAAATGCAATATAGACTAATATATGTGTTATTTAACAACACAATGCAACAACAAACTAGAACAAGTAAACATAAACTGTAACACTTACAAATATTCCCAAATGGCACTGTATGCCCGCCAACATAAAACATCCAAATTTGAATGGAACTTATCCATAAAAACAAACAAATCTTTAGCATATGCTATTTTCCATAGAACACATTCTAATCAGACACATCTATGAGCTTCGTGACAGATATAATTTTAAAACATCAGAATATAACACATTTTGGTACTTTCTGCCAATGCCAACGCTATGTCAACGTCACTATTTCAGTCATGACCCTTAATTTTCATTAGCCGTTTGAAAAGGGGTTTCAAATAAGGGTAATGGGGGTAAGGAAAACAATATTCACTGACCAAAGAGGGATATCTCTTAACAAGATGATGTGCCTTTTTCAACAGAAAAGGCAGGGAGCGGGACTGCCTGTCCAAAAATGTTTTAGGAGCTAATGCATCTTAGCAAAATTCTTGTGTAACTTAATAGATTGATTAATTATTTGGCTTAGTAATTTCATGTTGATGCTATAACTACATGTATATATGAAAGGGAGATAGCCTAATCACAAAATTAATGAACAAAGTAAACAATGAATTGTGTGCAAAATTAAAAAAAATAATAACATTAATAAAGGACTGTATTGTCTGTGCCTGCATTTTGGCAATGTCTAATCCATATTAGGTTTCGCATTAAATGAGCTGGAATGTTAGTCTTAATGGATATTTCCAATCTTTTAATGTTTTCAACATCACAGATGTCAAACATAATAACAAGTAAATCATATATTAGGTCCATACTTGGCTTGGTGGTAAGTCATCTACTGTTGATTACAGCATACGTACACTGAGGTCGGAGCTTGACTTAACACAAGGTGTACTCGAATCCAACATAAATTGTGTAGGATTGCACATTTTCCTGATAAAGTTTTGGGGTTTTCATTGGGTACTCTGGTGTCCTCCCAGAAAAAAATGCATCTGGAAAGAATTGCTGAAAAAGGCATAAAACCCATTCAAACTAACATATTTTAATTTTATTGCTGTAACATTTGTTTTGAGCATTTCCATCATGTTTTATCCTCCAATGTTACTTTTTCCAATGTTTTTTGTGTTCCATGTATAGCTTAGTTAACACATTGAGAACACTATCTTATCATGTGTCTGTGTTGTGGGTTACATAATTCTGGTCTTACTTTTCTTTCATCCACAACTTCTTCAAAAACAGCTCAAAGGAATTTGACTAACTTGTCATACAAATGTAGGTGAGACATTTTTCTGTGTCCACATATCTTTAATATATTTAAATCTTTGTTCTAGGACAGATCGCAGATTCATTTTCATCAGACTTCTTAACTATTTGAACGAACTAGGCCATTTTGATTTGACAGAAACTTAAATAGGATGTGATTTTCTTATTGCAATTCCTGTTTATTGTATGAAAAAAAATTAAACTTATTTTGTTTCAATAGGCATTTTATCTGCAGGCAACATGTTTTCCTTAAAAGACTCATCCCTAATTCCTATGGCAACACAAACAACTTCCATTACTAAAGAACACATTGCGTATTTTTGACATATGTTCTCATGGTAAGCAATTAAAGGCTTCTGATATCCTCTGGTTTAATCCTTTTACTGCTATAAATGTTGATGGATGCAAATAGTTGATAAAATAATAACATTGCACATCTTTGTAGGTTCTTGGTGTTTTACGCTCTCTGTGTGTGGGAAGTGGTGTAGCTGTCAGAACTAATCAAAATCTTATCTGTGATAACCTGTTACCTGGCCGTGATTTATTGCTACAGACTAAACTTGTGGATCATGTTGCAAGGTACTCAGACATCTGCTTGACCGTCATGTTTTGATTTAATTCTGAAATTGTATAAAATTACATAGAAAGTTAATTTATTTTAACTCATTCTCGTTATTAAGACACAAATTCAGTAACATTTTACATATCTTTTTCTTTAAGAACCACAATTTTTTCTATCTTCAAAAATAGCTAGATCTGCAGAATATTTCAATTTTAGTTTATGTACTTATAATGTATGAACACACATACAGACAAACATAAAACATCCACAAAAAGAACAAAAGGTTTGCTTGATGACATTATCTGGTTTACATTAAAAATTTACTGTTGTTTGTAAACTAATAATGAAGGTAACATCTACAATTGTTAAATCAAAAAGCGCAGGTCGGGGGTTTTCTCCTGGTACTCCCGGCTTCCTCCCCAAATAAAAACTGGATGCCGTGCTGAAAAAATTGCTGAAAATGGTGTTAAACATAATTCAAACAAACAAACAATAAATAAAAAAATGTTATCTTTCCAAGGTTTCCCAAGGACCTAAGAAAAACCCTTTGTTAATTTAATAATTATGGATCTTCCTTAAGTGTGTTAAAGGCCATAACTGTATTATTATACTGAATTGAACACAAACACTTTGATAGGGACTATTAAGTGATAACTGAGTAACCCTTTCAAATTTGGCATGTCAATGAAATAAGAAAAATAACTAGTAACCCAGTATTTGTTGGACATGCAAAAGTGCACCAAATTTAAATAGGGTTATTTTGTTTGCATGAACATTTCTAGACAGTTATTTTACCTATATGCATTTCTGAGCTAAAAAAACAGTTATTACTCCTAACATCTATTGTATTAAAAAGTGGTTTCTATAGTTTTCTACAGTAAAATGTAATAATTTTAACTTTTGTAAAAATGCATAAATGAAATCGGATTCAGATTATTTCTTATTTTATATTCATTACAATGATGACAACTTCAAATAATATTGATGTTTTCAGTATCAAGCCAAATATTTATGTTGGTGTAATGGAAGGATCAGCCATGTACAAAAAATGGTATTTTGAACTTGTTGTGATTCAGTTTGAATCTGCAACTCATCTACCACCTGTTCTGAGAGTAGGTGTGGCCAATTCTGCTGGGTTTGTGCCATACCCAGGCAGCGGGGAACAATGGGGAGGTAACGCTGTTGGAGATGATCTGTATTCCTATGCCTTTGACGGTGTACATCTATGGACAGGTATTTTAGTTGTTATATTAAAAACTTGAGTTTGGTGCATGTATTAATAAATTTTAGTAGTGTTTTATATGTACAAACTTATGGAAAACAATTAAGTTATTGTGGCAATTTGCAGAATTGACTTAATCTCCATAAAATATTAAGAACGCAAAATGTGCACATTTTAGGTGGAAAACCAAAACAAGTGAGAGTAAGTGGACATCAGTTAGAACATGGTGATGTTATTGGTTGCTGTCTAGATCTGAGCATACCACAAATCTCATTCACATTAAATGGAATCAAAGTTAGAGGAATCTTCAAAGATTTTAATTTGGATGGTCTGTTTACTCCAGTGGTGTCAATGTCAGCTAGGGTCAGGTAAAACTTTTAATAGTTAACAAAAATACCATAACTGTTATCAATGTTATATTTTTGTGTACCAAGGGAGTTCATTTGATATTGTGGTTTGCATTTACTGATCTTCTTCAAATTGTAACATAAATTTAGGAATTCAAGGTTATGTGCCCAACTCCTCACAAATTGGGTTCATAATCTAGAAACAGGTTGCCCCAATCTTGAGTGTCCTATAATTGGTCCTTTTGTTTAAGTGCATAATTATTACATTGACAGTGAAAATAATAAAATGTGAAATAAATTCAGTTCTTTCACTTCTTGGAAGTGACATCACTATGTATTTCCTTATGCACATGCATATTCAAAACTGAGTTCCTCTTTGTTTTCAATGACAAATTATATTGTAAGTATTTGCCTTTGTAATAAACAGAATAATCAATCAGGCATCGTGAATGTTGAAAATATGAGAACTTGTGTGACAATGTTGCAAGTGTTTTGAACAAGTTTCTTGAACTTGTTTAATCTGATGTGTTCTTGGGCTTTCATGGTGATATTTTCAATATTAACTTTGTGCAATGAATTATCCTATAACTATTATTTACAAAGGTTGACTTTTGTAATGAGTTTGCCTGATCAAATTTAAATTAAATTAACATGTTCTACTATGCAAATGACTTATGATTGGGGTTGAAACATAGGAATATCAGTGCAATGATAAATGTTGATGTTAAAGACAATTTTAAAAAGGTTGTTACTACAAGAACATGAAAGATACAACCAAGAAATAGGGTATCTCCATAATATTTACTTTGCAAATCTGATACAGATTAAAATGAATATAGGCACAGTCTAAAAGTGAACATTGTCCATGGAACTGAGGTTCATATAGGCAATTTGTGTACTGGTTGGTCAGTTGCAAAATATTGTACTATTTTGGTGGTGACACTCTGGTCCATAATCTGCCTTTTGACCCAAAGTTGACATGATCTATTTGTCGTATAACACTATCATATATAAATGGAAGTATACAGTTTATAAAACATTTATTTTTCGCCAATGTATTTGTATTGAAATAATTTTGCAGAAATTCAACAAATACCAAATAAACATATCGTCATATAGTATATGACAAGTTAATCCATTTTTTTAATCATTTTTCCATATCTTTTGAGCGAAAACTAAAATGTCATGATTTGTTGATGAAATATTTTAGAAATCCTTTTTGCAAACTATTTGCAGCTGGTCACAAACTTTATTAATTAGTAATTCTTTAACCAATTATTTAGTTGCCGCTTTGTATTTGGTGGTGACCATGGAAAATTCAAATTTGATCCACCCGAAGGCCATTCTCCTGCCATAGAAGCTTTGCTTCCTAAAGAGAAGCTCCATCTAGACCAATGTTTCTGGTTTGGAGACATTCATAGAAATGTTATATGTGGACCAACAGAAGTGGAGTACTCTCCCTTTGTACCAAAACCAGTGGATACAGCAAATGTAAGATATTTGTATATTTGTATATATTATAGGCACATTCTTCTTCTCATGATTTTTAAAAAATGTGTTTACCCTCAATGGTAACCATGACAGTAATAATCTGACTCAATACTTTGATTATTTGGGAAGGTAGTAAAGTAAAACATTTCATCCCAACCATAGTCAACATAAACTACCATTATGTAAACATTACATATTAATCTCTGCATGTTCTATTGATGCTATGTTTCTTAAATGATGCTAATATAAAATCCTCTGGAATAGCATAAAATTAATTGATAACTATAAATTGTTTGTTAATTGTTGTAGAGTCTTTTACATATTTTATTTAGGTTTCTGCTTCACTTTTATCTTCTAATAAACAATGACCACTGTTCGTAAATTTTTGACATATCTAAATATATGTTGCTTTGTATTGTACCATTCCACATTCCTAGCTGAATCTTTGATCAGTTTTGTTTTATTCACTGTGATATTTTTATACCTCGCTCGACAGAGTCGGGGGTATATAGTGGTCCGTCCGTCCGTCCGTCCGTCCGTCTGTTCGTCTGTCCACATTTGGTTTCCGGATGATAATTCAAAAAGTTTACATCTGATTTGAATGAAACTTTGGGATATTGTTATATATCAGGTTGGTAAGAAGCCTATCGATTTTGGGGCAAATCTGTCAAATTTCAAGGTCACAGTCCACGAAAAATGTTAGAAATTTTAGCAAAAAAGTTGTTTCCGGACAATAGCTCAAAAAGTTTACATCCGATTTGAATGAAACTTTCGGATATTGTCATATATCAGGTTGGTAAGAAGCCTATCTATTTTGGGGGAAATCCGTCAAATTTCAAGGTCACAGTCCACGAAAAACGTTAGAAATTTTAACATAAAAGTTGTTTCCGGACAATAACTCAAAAAGTTTGCATCCGATTTGAATGAAACTTTGGGATATGGTTATATATCAGGTTGGTAAGAAGACTTTTGATTTTGGGGGAAATCCATCAAATTTCAAGGTCACAGTCCACGAAAAACGTTTGAAATTTTTACAAAAAAGTTGTTTCCGGATGATAACTCAAAAAGTTTGCATGTGATTTGAATGAAACTTTGGGATATTGTTATATATCAGGTTGGTAAGAAGCCTATCGATTTTGGGGGAAATCTGTCAAATTTCAAGGTCACAGTCCACGAAAAATGTTAGAAATTTTTACAAAAAGTTGTTTCCGGAAAATAACTCAAAGTTTTCATCAGATTTTAATGAAACTGTAAAATATTCTTATATATTTTGTTGGTAAGAAGCCTATTGATTTTGGTGGAAATCCATCCAATTTCAAGGTCACAATCCACAAAAAACGTTAGAAATTTTCACAAAAGCAGGGGTATCAGTGATCGCTAGATCGACTTTGTCTAGTTGGTTTTAAGCTATTCTTTATAAACTTTCAGATACAGTTACCTGCATACATTGAAAATGTACGAGACAGACTAGCAGAAAATTTACATGAGATATGGTGTGGCAGTAAAATTGAACAGGGGTGGTCATATGGTGAGGTAATTAAGAAAACAAGTACAATTTTTAAATGCAAGTTAATTCTTTCAGTGTAGAATAAAGAATGAAATAGTTTTATTATTGGCTAATTATTGCCCAATACTCGATTTAAAAATAAATTTGACAGAATTAAACTTGATAAAATAATATTTGGGTATTTATGAGGACTTAAAAATGCATTCATATACATTCTGGCATATTACCTTACTGTTGGTGAACTTGACTACAAAATGCATTCAGATACATTTTGGCATATTACCTTAGTCCTTACTGTTGATGAACTTGACTACAAAATGCATTCAGATACATTCTGGCATATTACCTTACTGTTGGTGAACTTGACTACAAAATGCATTCAGATAAATTCTGGCATATTACCTTACTGTTGGTGAACTTGACTACAAAATGCATTCAGATACATTCTGGCATATTACCTTACTGTTGGTGAACTTGACTACAAAATGCATTCAGATACATTCTGGCATATTACCTAACTGTTGGTGAACTTGACTACAAAATGCATTCAGATACATTCTGGAATATTACCTTACTGTTGGTGAACTTGACTACAAAATGCATTCAGATACATTCTGGCATATTACCTTACTGTTGATGAACTTGACTACAAAATGCATTCAGATACATTCTGGCATATTACCTTACTGTTGGTGAACTTGCCTACAAAATGCATTCAGATACATTCTGGCATATTACCTTACTGTTGATGAACTTGACTACAAAATGCATTCAGATACATTCTGGCATATTACCTTACTGTTGGTGAACTTGACTACAAAATGCATTCAGATACATTCTGGCATATTACCTTACTGTTGATGAACTTGACTACAAAATGCATTCAGATACATTCTGGCATATTACCTTACTGTTGGTGAACTTGACTACAAAATGCATTCAGATACATTCTGGCATATTACCTTACTGTTGGTGAACTTGACTACAAAATGCATTCAGATACATTCTGGCATATTACCTTACTGTTGATGAACTTTACTACAAAATGCATTCAGATACATTCTGGCATATTACCTTACTGTTGGTGAACTTGATTACAAAATGCATTCAGATACATTCTGGCATATTACCTTACTGTTGGTGAACTTGACCACAAAATGCATTCAGATACATTCTGGCATATTACCTTACTGTTGGTGAACTTGACTACAAAATGCATTCAGATACATTCTGGCATATTACCTTACTGTTGATGAACTTGACTACAAAATGCATTCAGATACATTCTGGCATATTACCTTACTGTTGGTGAACTTGACTACAAAATGCATTCAGATACATTCTGGCATATTACTTTACTGTTGATGAACTTGACTACAAAATGCATTCAGATGCATTCTGGCATATTACCTTACTGTTGATGAACTTGACTACAAAATGCATTCAGATACATTCTGGCATATTACCTTACTGTTGGTGAACTTGACTACAAAATGCATTCAGATACATTCTGGCATATTACCTTACTGTTGATGAACTTGACTACAAAATGCATTCAGATACATTCTGGCATATTACCTTACTGTTGGTGAACTTGACTACAAAATGCATTCAGATACATTCTGGCATATTACCTTACTGTTGATGAACTTGACTACAAAATGCATTCAGATACATTCTGGCATATTACCTTACTGTTGGTGAACTTGACTACAAAATGCATTCAGATACATTCTGGCATATTACCTTACTGTTGGTGAACTTGACTACAAAATGCATTCAGATACATTCTGGCATATTACCTTAGTCCTTACTGTTGATGAACTTGACTACAAAATGCATTCCGATACATTCTGGCATATTACCTTACTGTTGGTGAACTTGACTACAAAATGCATTCAGATACATTCGGGCATATTACTTTACTGTTGATGAACTTGACTACAAAATGCATTCAGATACATTCTGGCATATTACCTTACTGTTGGTGAACTTGACTACAAAATGCATTCAGATACATTCTGGCATATTACCTTACTGTTGGTGAACTTGACTACAAAATGCATTCAGATACATTCTGGCATATTACCTTACTGTTGGTGAACTTGACTACAAAATGCATTCAGATACATTCTGGCATATTACCTTACTGTTGGTGAACTTGACTACAAAATGCATTCAGATACATTCTGGCATATTACCTAACTGTTGGTGAACTTGACTACAAAATGCATTCAGATACATTCTGGCATATTACCTTACTGTTGGTGAACTTGACTACAAAATGCATTCAGATACATTCTGGCATATTACCTTACTGTTGGTGAACTTGACTACAAAATGCATTCCGATACATTCTGGCATATTACCTTACTGTTGATGAACTTGACTACAAAATGCATTCAGATACATTCTGGCATATTACCTTACTTTTGGTGAACTTGACTACAAAATGCATTCAGATACATTCTGGCATATTACCTAACTGTTGGTGAACTTGACTACAAAATGCATTCCGATACATTCTGGCATATTACCTTACTGTTCGTGAACTTGACTACAAAATGCATTCAGATACATTCTGGCATATTACCTTACTGTTGGTGAACTTGACTACAAAATGCATTCAGATACATTCTGGCATATTACCTTACTGTTGATGAACTTGACTACAAAATGCATTCAGATACATTCTGGCATATTACCTAACTGTTGGTGAACTTGACTACAAAATGCATTCAGATACATTCTGGCATATTACCTAACTGTTGGTGAACTTGACTACAAAATGCATTCAGATACATTCTGGCATATTACCTTAGTCCTTACTGTTGATGAACTTGACTACAAAATGCATTCAGATACATTCTGGCATATTACCTTAGTCCTTACTGTTGATGAACTTGACTACAAAATGCATTCAGATACATTCTGGCATATTACCTTACTGTTTGTGAACTTGACTACAAAATGCATTCAGATACATTCTGGCATATTACCTTACTGTTGATGAACTTGACTACAAAATGCATTCCGATACATTCTGGCATATTACCTTACTGTTGGTGAACTTGACTACAAAATGCATTCAGATACATTCTGGCATATTACCTAACTGTTGGTGAACTTGACTACAAAATGCATTCAGATACATTCTGGCATATTACCTTACTGTTGGTGAACTTGACTACAAAATGCATTCAGATACATTCTGGCATATTACCTTACTGTTGATGAACTTGACTACAAAATGCATTCCGATACATTCTGGCATATTACCTTACTGTTGGTAAACTTGACTACAAAATGCATTCAGATACATTCTGGCATATTACCTAACTGTTGGTGAACTTGACTACAAAATGCATTCAGATACATTCTGGCATATTACCTTACTGTTGGTGAACTTGACTACAAAATGCATTCAGATACATTCTGGCATATTACCTTACTGTTGATGAACTTGACTACAAAATGCATTCAGATACATTCTGGCATATTACCTTACTGTTGGTGAACTTGACTACAAAATGCATTCAGATACATTCTGGCATATTACTTTAGTCCTTACTGTTGATGAACTTGACTACAAAATGCATTCCGATACATTCTGGCATATTACCTTACTGTTGGTGAACTTGACTACAAAATGCATTCAGATACATTCTGGCATATTACTTTACTGTTGATGAACTTGACTACAAAATGCATTCAGATACATTCTGGCATATTACCTTACTGTTGGTGAACTTGACTACAAAATGCATTCAGATACATTCTGGCATATTACCTTACTGTTGGTGAACTTGACTACAAAATGCATTCAGATACATTCTGGCATATTACCTTACTGTTGATGAACTTGACTACAAAATGCATTCAGATACATTCTGGCATATTACCTTACTTTTGGTGAACTTGACTACAAAATGCATTCAGATACATTCTGGCATATTACCTTAGTCCTTACTGTTGATGAACTTGACTACAAAATGCATTCAGATACATTCTGGCATATTACCTTAGTCCTTACTGTTGATGAACTTGACTACAAAATGCATTCAGATACATTCTGGCATATTACCTTACTGTTGGTGAACTTGACTACAAAATGCATTCAGATACATTCTGGCATATTACCTTACTGTTGATGAACTTGACTACAAAATGCATTCAGATACATTCTGGCATATTACCTTAGTCCTTACTGTTGATGAACTTGACTACAAAATGCATTCAGATACATTCTGGCATATTACCTTACTGTTGGTGAACTTGACTACAAAATGCATTCAGATACATTCTGGCATATTACCTTACTGTTGATGAACTTGACTACAAAATGCATTCCGATACATTCTGGCATATTACCTTACTGTTGGTGAACTTGACTACAAAATGCATTCAGATACATTCTGGCATATTACCTAACTGTTGGTGAACTTGACTACAAAATGCATTCAGATACATTCTGGCATATTACCTTACTGTTGGTGAACTTGACTACAAAATGCATTCAGATACATTCTGGCATATTACCTTACTGTTGATGAACTTGACTACAAAATGCATTCAGATACATTCTGGCATATTACCTTACTTTTGGTAAACTTGACTACAAAATGCATTCCGATACATTCTGGCATATTACCTTACTGTTGATGAACTTGACTACAAAATGCATTCAGATACATTCTGGCATATTACCTTACTTTTGGTGAACTTGACTACAAAATGCATTCAGATACATTCTGGCATATTACCTTACTGTTGGTGAACTTGACTACAAAATGCATTCAGATACATTCTGGCATATTACTTTAGTCCTTACTGTTGATGAACTTGACTACAAAATGCATTCCGATACATTCTGGCATATTACCTTACTGTTGGTGAACTTGACTACAAAATGCATTCAGATACATTCTGGCATATTACTTTACTGTTGATGAACTTGACTACAAAATGCATTCAGATACATTCTGGCATATTACCTTACTGTTGGTGAACTTGACTACAAAATGCATTCAGATACATTCTGGCATATTACCTTACTGTTGGTGAACTTGACTACAAAATGCATTCAGATACATTCTGGCATATTACCTTACTGTTGGTGAACTTGACTACAAAATGCATTCAGATACATTCTGGCATATTACCTTACTGTTGATGAACTTGACTACAAAATGCATTCAGATACATTCTGGCATATTACCTTACTGTTGATGAACTTGACTACAAAATGCATTCAGATACATTCTGGCATATTACCTTACTTTTGGTGAACTTGACTACAAAATGCATTCCGATACATTCTGGCATATTACCTTACTGTTGATGAACTTGACTACAAAATGCATTCAGATACATTCTGGCATATTACCTTACTTTTGGTGAACTTGACTACAAAATGCATTCAGATACATTCTGGCATATTACCTAACTGTTGGTGAACTTGACTACAAAATGCATTCAGATACATTCTGGCATATTACCTTACTGTTGGTGAACTTGACTACAAAATGCATTCAGATACATTCTGGCATATTACCTAACTGTTGATGAACTTGACTACAAAATGCATTCCGATACATTCTGGCATATTACCTTACTGTTGGTGAACTTGACTACAAAATGCATTCAGATACATTCTGGCATATTACCTAACTGTTGGTGAACTTGACTACAAAATGCATTCAGATACATTCTGGCATATTACCTTACTGTTGGTGAACTTGACTACAAAATGCATTCAGATACATTCTGGCATATTACCTTACTGTTGATGAACTTGACTACAAAATGCATTCCGATACATTCTGGCATATTACCTTACTGTTGGTGAACTTGACTACAAAATGCATTCAGATACATTCTGGCATATTACCTAACTGTTGGTGAACTTGACTACAAAATGCATTCAGATACATTCTGGCATATTACCTTACTGTTGGTGAACTTGACTACAAAATGCATTCAGATACATTCTGGCATATTACCTTACTGTTGATGAACTTGACTACAAAATGCATTCAGATACATTCTGGCATATTACCTTACTGTTGGTGAACTTGACTACAAAATGCATTCAGATACATTCTGGCATATTACTTTAGTCCTTACTGTTGATGAACTTGACTACAAAATGCATTCCGATACATTCTGGCATATTACCTTACTGTTGGTGAACTTGACTACAAAATGCATTCAAATACATTCTGGCATATTACTTTACTGTTGATGAACTTGACTACAAAATGCATTCAGATACATTCTGGCATATTACCTTACTGTTGGTGAACTTGACTACAAAATGCATTCAGATACATTCTGGCATATTACCTTACTGTTGGTGAACTTGACTATAAAATGCATTCAGATACATTCTGGCATATTACCTTACTGTTGGTGAACTTGACTACAAAATGCATTCAGATACATTCTGGCATATTACCTTACTGTTGATGAACTTGACTACAAAATGCATTCAGATACCTTCTGGCATATTGCCTTACTGTTGATGAACTTGACTACAAAATGCATTCAGATACATTCTGGCATATTACCTTACTTTTGGTGAACTTGACTTCAAAATGCATTCCGATACATTCTGGCATATTACCTTACTGTTGATGAACTTGACTACAAAATGCATTCAGATACATTCTGGCATATTACCTTACTTTTGGTGAACTTGACTACAAAATGCATTCAGATACATTCTGGCATATTACCTTAGTCCTTACTGTTGATGAACTTGACTACAAAATGCATTCAGATACATTCTGGCATATTACCTTAGTCCTTACTGTTGATGAACTTGACAACAAAATGCATTCAGATACATTCTGGCATATTACCTTACTGTTTGTGAACTTGACTACAAAATGCATTCAGATACATTCTGGCATATTACCTTACTGTTGATGAACTTGACTACAAAATGCATTCCGATACATTCTGGCATATTACCTTACTGTTGGTGAACTTGACTACAAAATGCATTCAGATACATTCTGGCATATTACCTAACTGTTGGTGAACTTGACTACAAAATGCATTCAGATACATTCTGGCATATTACCTTACTGTTGGTGAACTTGACTACAAAATGCATTCAGATACATTCTGGCATATTACCTTACTGTTGATGAACTTGACTACAAAATGCATTCAGATACATTCTGGCATATTACCTTACTTTTGGTGAACTTGACTACAAAATGCATTCCGATACATTCTGGCATATTACCTTACTGTTGATGAACTTGACTACAAAATGCATTCAGATACATTCTGGCATATTATCTAACTGTTGGTGAACTTGACTTCAAAATGCATTCAGATACATTCTGGCATATTACCTTACTGTTGGTGAACTTGACTACAAAATGCATTCAGATACATTCTGGCATATTACCTTAGTCCTTACTGTTGATGAACTTGACTACAAAATGCATTCAGATACATTCTGGCATATTACCTTAGTCCTTACTGTTGATGAACTTGACAACAAAATGCATTCAGATACATTCTGGCATATTACCTTACTGTTTGTGAACTTGACTACAAAATGCATTCAGATACATTCTGGCATATTACCTTACTGTTGATGAACTTGACTACAAAATGCATTCCGATACATTCTGGCATATTACCTTACTGTTGGTGAACTTGACTACAAAATGCATTCAGATACATTCTGGCATATTACCTAACTGTTGGTGAACTTGACTACAAAATGCATTCAGATACATTCTGGCATATTACCTTACTGTTGGTGAACTTGACTACAAAATGCATTCAGATACATTCTGGCATATTACCTTACTGTTGATGAACTTGACTACAAAATGCATTCAGATACATTCTGGCATATTACCTTACTTTTGGTGAACTTGACTACAAAATGCATTCCGATACATTCTGGCATATTACCTTACTGTTGATGAACTTGACTACAAAATGCATTCAGATACATTCTGGCATATTATCTAACTGTTGGTGAACTTGACTTCAAAATGCATTCAGATACATTCTGGCATATTACCTTACTGTTGGTGAACTTGACTACAAAATGCATTCAGATACATTCTGGCATATTACCTTACTGTTGGTGAACTTGACTACAAAATGCATTCAGATACATTCTGGCATATTACCTTACTGTTGATGAACTTGACTACAAAATGCATTCAGATACATTCTGGCATATTACCTTAGTCCTTACTGTTGATGAACTTGACTACAAAATGCATTCATATACATTCTGGCATATTACCTTACTGTTGGTGAACTTGACTACAAAATGCATTCAGATACATTCTGGCATATTACCTTACTGTTGGTGAACTTGACTACAAAATGCATTCAGATACATTCTGGCATATTACCTTACTGTTGATGAACTTGACTACAAAATGCATTCAGATACATTCTGGCATATTACCTTACTGTTGGTGAACTTGACTACAAAATGCATTCAGATACATTCTGGCATATTACCTTAGTCCTTACTGTTGATGAACTTGAAAACAAAATGCATTCATATACATTCTGGCATATTACCTTACTGTTGGTGAACTTGACTACAAAATGCATTCAGATACATTCTGGCATATTACCTTACTGTTGATGAACTTGACTACAAAATGCATTCAGATACATTCTGGCATATTACCTAACTGTTGGTGAACTTGACTACAAAATGCATTCAGATACATTCTGGCATATTACCTTACTGTTGATGAACTTGACTACAAAATGCATTCAGATACATTCTGGCATATTACCTTACTGTTGATGAACTTGACTACAAAATGCATTCAGATACATTCTGGCATATTACCTTAGTCCTTACTGTTGATGAACTTGACTACAAAATGCATTCATATACATTCTGGCATATTACCTTACTGTTGGTGAACTTGACTACAAAATGCATTCCGATACATTCTGGCATATTACCTTACTGTTGGTGAACTTGACTACAAAATGCATTCAGATACATTCTGGCATATTACCTTACTGTTGATGAACTTGACTACAAAATGCATTCATATACATTCTGGCATATTACCTTACTGTTGATGAACTTGACTACAAAATGCATTCAGATACATTCTGGCATATTACCTTAGTCCTTACTGTTGATGAACTTGACTACAAAATGCATTCAGATACATTCTGTCATATTACCTTAGTCCTTACTGTTGATGAACTTGACTACAAAATGCATTCAGATACATTCTGGCATATTACCTTACTGTTGGTGAACTTGACTACAAAATGCATTCAGATACATTCTGGCATATTACCTTAGTCCTTACTGTTGATGAACTTGACTACAAAATGCATTCAGATACATTCTGGCATATTACCTTAGTCCTTACTGTTGATGAACTTGACTACAAAATGCATTCAAATACATTCTGGCATATTACCTTAGTCCTTACTGTTGATGAACTTGACTACAAAATGCATTCAGATACATTCTGGCATATTACCTTAGTGTTGGTGAACTTGACTACAAAATGCATTCCAATACATTCTGGCATATTACCTTACTGTTGGTGAACTTGACTACAAAATGCATTCAGATACATTCTGGCATATTACCTTACTGTTGGTGAACTTGACTACAAAATGCATTCAGATACATTCTGGCATATTACCTTACTGTTGGTGAACTTGACTACAAAATGCATTCAGATACATTCTGGCATATTACCTTACTGCGGGTGAACTTGACTACAAAATGCATTCAGATACATTCTGGCATATTACCTTACTGTTGATGAACTTGACTACAAAATGCATTCCGATACATTCTGGCATATTACCTTACTGTTGGTGAACTTGACTACAAAATGCATTCAGATACATTCTGGCATATTACCTTACTGTTGGTGAACTTGACTACAAAATGCATTCAGATACATTCTGGCATATTACCTTACTGTTGATGAACTTGACTACAAAATGCATTCAGATACATTCTGGCATATTACCTTACTGTTGGTGAACTTGACTACAAAATGCATTCAGATACATTCTGGCATATTACCTTACTGTTGATGAACTTGACTACAAAATGCATTCAGATACATTCTGGCATATTACCTAACTGTTGGTGAACTTGACTACAAAATGCATTCATATACATTCTGGCATATTACCTTACTGTTGGTGAACTTGACTACAAAATGCATTCAGATACATTCTGGCATATTACCTTACTGTTGGTGAACTTGACTACAAAATGCATTCAGATACATTCTGGCATATTACCTTACTGTTGATGAACTTGACTACAAAATGCATTCAGATACATTCTGGCATATTACCTTACTGTTGGTGAACTTGACTACAAAATGCATTCAGATACATTCTGGCATATTACTTTAGTCCTTACTGTTGATGAACTTGACTACAAAATGCATTCCGATACATTCTGGCATATTACCTTACTGTTGGTGAACTTGACTACAAAATGCATTCAGATACATTCTGGCATATTACTTTACTGTTGATGAACTTGACTACAAAATGCATTCAGATACATTCTGGCATATTACCTTACTGTTGGTGAACTTGACTACAAAATGCATTCAGATACATTCTGGCATATTACCTTACTGTTGGTGAACTTGACTACAAAATGCATTCAGATACATTCTGGCATATTACCTTACTGTTGGTGAACTTGACTACAAAATGCATTCAGATACATTCTGGCATATTACCTTACTGTTGATGAACTTGACTACAAAATGCATTCAGATACATTCTGGCATATTGCCTTACTGTTGATGAACTTGACTACAAAATGCATTCAGATACATTCTGGCATATTACCTTACTTTTGGTGAACTTGACTACAAAATGCATTCCGATACATTCTGGCATATTACCTTACTGTTGATGAACTTGACTACAAAATGCATTCAGATACATTCTGGCATATTACCTTACTTTTGGTGAACTTGACTACAAAATGCATTGAGATACATTCTGGCATATTACCTTAGTCCTTACTGTTGATGAACTTGACTACGAAATGCATTCAGATACATTCTGGCATATTACCTTACTGTTTGTGAACTTGACTACAAAATGCATTCAGATACATTCTGGCATATTACCTTACTGTTGATGAACTTGACTACAAAATGCATTCCGATACATTCTGGCATATTACCTTACTGTTGGTGAACTTGACTACAAAATGCATTCAGATACATTCTGACATATTACCTAACTGTTGGTGAACTTGACTACAAAATGCATTCAGATACATTCTGGCATATTACCTTACTGTTGGTGAACTTGACTACAAAATGCATTCAGATACATTCTGGCATATTACCTTACTGTTTGTGAACTTGACTACAAAATGCATTCAGATACATTCTGGCATATTACCTTACTGTTGATGAACTTGACTACAAAATGCATTCCGATACATTCTGGCATATTACCTTACTGTTGGTGAACTTGACTACAAAATGCATTCAGATACATTCTGGCATATTACCTAACTGTTGGTGAACTTGACTACAAAATGCATTCAGATACATTCTGGCATATTACCTTACTGTTGGTGAACTTGACTACAAAATGCATTCAGATACATTCTGGCATATTACCTTACTTTTGGTGAACTTGACTACAAAATGCATTCAGATACATTCTGGCATATTACCTTAGTCCTTACTGTTGATGAACTTGACTACAAAATGCATTCAGATACATTCTGGCATATTACCTTACTGTTTGTGAACTTGACTACAAAATGCATTCAGATACATTCTGGCATATTACCTTACTGTTGATGAACTTGACTACAAAATGCATTCCGATACATTCTGGCATATTACCTTACTGTTGGTGAACTTGACTACAAAATGCATTCAGATACATTCTGGCATATTACCTAACTGTTGGTGAACTTGACTACAAAATGCATTCAGATACATTCTGGCATATTACCTTACTGTTGGTGAACTTGTCTACAAAATGCATTCAGATACATTCTGGCATATTACCTTACTGTTGATGAACTTGACTACAAAATGCATTCAGATACATTCTGGCATATTACCTTACTTTTGGTGAACTTGACTACAAAATGCATTCCGATACATTCTGGCATATTACCTTACTGTTGATGAACTTGACTACAAAATGCATTCAGATACATTCTGGCATATTACCTTACTTTTGGTGAACTTGACTACAAAATGCATTCAGATACATTCTGGCATATTACCTAACTGTTGGTGAACTTGACTACAAAATGCATTCAGATACATTCTGGCATATTACCTTACTGTTGGTGAACTTGACTACAAAATGCATTCAGATACATTCTGGCATATTACCTAACTGTTGGTGAACTTGACTACAAAATGCATTCAGATACATTCTGGCATATTACCTTACTTTTGGTGAACTTGACTACAAAATGCATTCAGATACATTCTGGCATATTACCTAACTGTTGGTGAACTTGACTACAAAATGCATTCCGATACATTCTGGCATATTACCTTACTGTTGGTGAACTTGACTACAAAATGCATTCAGATACATTCTGGCATATTACCTTACTGTTGGTGAACTTGACTACAAAATGCATTCAGATACATTCTGGCATATTACCTTACTGTTGATGAACTTGACTACAAAATGCATTCAGATACATTCTGGCATATTACCTAACTGTTGGTGAACTTGACTACAAAATGCATTCCGATACATTCTGTCATATTACCTTACTGTTGGTGAACTTGACTACAAAATGCATTCAGATACATTCTGGCATATTACCTTACTGTTGGTGAACTTGACTACAAAATGCATTCAGATACATTCTGGCATATTACCTTACTGTTGATGAACTTGACTACAAAATGCATTCAGATACATTCTGGCATATTACCTTACTGTTGGTGAACTTGACTACAAAATGCATTCAGATACATTCTGGCATATTACCTTACTGTTGGTGAACTTGACTACAAAATGCATTCAGATACATTCTGGCATATTACCTTACTGTTGATGAACTTGACTTCAAAATGCATTCAGATACATTCTGGCATATTACCTTACTGTTGGTGAACTTGACTACAAAATGCATTCAGATACATTCTGGCATATTACCTTACTGTTGGTGAACTTGACTACAAAATGCATTCAGATACATTCTGGCATATTACCTTACTGTTGATGAACTTGACTACAAAATGCATTCAGATACATTCTGGCATATTACCTTAGTCCTTACTGTTGATGAACTTGACTACAAAATGCATTCATATACATTCTGGCATATTACCTTACTGTTGGTGAACTTGACTACAAAATGCATTCAGATACATTCTGGCATATTACCTTACTGTTGGTGAACTTGACTACAAAATGCATTCAGATACATTCTGGCATATTACCTTACTGTTGATGAACTTGACTACAAAATGCATTCAGATACATTCTGGCATATTACCTTACTGTTGATGAACTTGACTACAAAATGCATGCAGATACATTCTGGCATATTACCTTAGTCCTTACTGTTGATGAACTTGAATACAAAATGCATTCATATACATTCTGGCATATTACCTTACTGTTGGTGAACTTGACTACAAAATGCATTCAGATACATTCTGGCATATTACCTTACTGTTGATGAACTTGACTACAAAATGCATTCAGATACATTCTGGCATATTACCTAACTGTTGGTGAACTTGACTACAAAATGCATTCAGATACATTCTGGCATATTACCTTACTGTTGGTGAACTTGACTACAAAATGCATTCAGATACATTCTGGCATATTACCTTACTGTTGATGAACTTGACTACAAAATGCATTCAGATACATTCTGGCATATTACCTTAGTCCTTACTGTTGATGAACTTGACTACAAAATGCATTCATATACATTCTGGCATATTACCTTACTGTTGATGAACTTGACTACAAAATGCATTCCGATACATTCTGGCATATTACCTTACTGTTGGTGAACTTGACTACAAAATGCATTCAGATACATTCTGGCATATTACCTTACTGTTGATGAACTTGACTACAAAATGCATTCATATACATTCTGGCATATTACCTTACTGTTGATGAACTTGACTACAAAATGCATTCAGATACATTCTGGCATATTACCTTAGTCCTTACTGTTGATGAACTTGACTACAAAATGCATTCAGATACATTCTGTCATATTACCTTAGTCCTTACTGTTGATGAACTTGACTACAAAATGCATTCAGATACATTCTGGCATATTACCTTACTGTTGGTGAACTTGACTACAAAATGCATTCAGATACATTCTGGCATATTACCTTAGTCCTTACTGTTGATGAACTTGACTACAAAATGCATTCAGATACATTCTGGCATATTACCTTAGTCCTTACTGTTGATGAACTTGACTACAAAATGCATTCAAATACATTCTGGCATATTACCTTAGTCCTTACTGTTGATGAACTTGACTACAAAATGCATTCAGATACATTCTGGCATGTTACCTTAGTGTTGGTGAACTTGACTACAAAATGCATTCCAATACATTCTGGCATATTACCTTACTGTTGGTGAACTTGACTACAAAATGCATTCAGATACATTCTGGCATATTACCTTACTGTTGGTGAACTTGACTACAAAATGCATTCAGATACATTCTGGCATATTACCTTACTGTTGGTGAACTTGACTACAAAATGCATTCAGATACATTCTGGCATATTACCTTACTGCGGGTGAACTTGACTACAAAATGCATTCAGATACATTCTGGCATATTACCTTACTGTTGATGAACTTGACTACAAAAAATGCATTCCGATACATTCTGGCATATTACCTTACTGTTGGTGAACTTGACTACAAAATGCATTCAGATACATTCTGGCATATTACCTTACTGTTGGTGAACTTGACTACAAAATGCATTGAGATACATTCTGGCATATTACCTTACTGTTGATGAACTTGACTACAAAATGCATTCAGATACATTCTGGCATATTACCTTACTGTTGGTGAACTTGACTACAAAATGCATTCAGATACATTCTGGCATATTACCTTACTGTTGATGAACTTGACTACAAAATGCATTCAGATACATTCTGGCATATTACCTAACTGTTGGTGAACTTGACTACAAAATGCATTCAGATACATTCTGGCATATTACCTAACTGTTGGTGAACTTGATTACAAAATGCATTCATATACATTCTGGCATATTACCTTACTGTTGGTGAACTTGACTACAAAATGCATTCAGATACATTCTGGCATATTACCTTACTGTTGGTGAACTTGACTACAAAATGCATTCAGATACATTCTGGCATATTACCTTACTGTTGATGAACTTGACTACAAAATGCATTCCGATACATTCTGGCATATTACCTTACTGTTGATGAACTTGACTACAAAATGCATTCCGATACATTCTGGCATATTACCTTACTGTTGATGAACTTGACTACAAAATGCATTCAGATACATTCTGGCATATTACCTTACTGTTGATGAACTTGACTACAAAATGTATTCCGATACATTCTGGCATATTACCTTACTGTTGATGAACTTGACTACAAAATGCATTCCGATACATTCTGGCATATTACCTTACTGTTGATGAACTTGACTACAAAATGCATTCCGATACATTCTGGCATATTACCTTACTGTTGGTGAACTTGACTACAAAATGCATTCAGATACATTCTGGCATATTACCTAACTATTGATGAACTTGATAAAATAATATTTAGGTATTAGGACTACAAAACACAGTCTGATACATTAGGCATTATACCTTACTATTGATGTCACTTTGCACCTTGAAACAAAAAGCATGTTTTTAGCATTTTTGAGGTTATATTTGAATATTTGTTGCATTACTAAAATAATTGCCAAATTTCCTTATCTTTTTTTTGATCAAAGATGCTTTAGGAGATTAAAGGATAATTTTTATCCTATTTTTGAACACTGAATAATCAGTTAAGTAAAATGATTATAAGAGAAATATATATCTATTAGGTTAGAGATGATCAAAGGAAGAAGAATCCAGCTATCAACAACTTTGAGAAAGTCCCAATGACAGAGAAAAAATATGTTATTACAGTTTCATATGAGACTTTGAGGTATGAAGGGATGTACATATGTATATATATACTGCGTTGAGAATTTTATTTGCAAACCATATTCCTGAAGGCATGGTTGGTTTTTATGTGTTTCATTTCTTAAAAACTCGAAAAACTGATGAGGAAGCTCAGGTTTTATTAGCAATTTTTAATTTGTTCTATAATCCAAGATTTATCCTAGTGTTTCTCTTTTGGTTGAACATGTTATTTACATACACAATGTTTTTATGCAACCTGAGCTTTAATTACAACCATTTTCATACAATCAGAATGAATCTGTAATCAATTTTACAGATGTGTTCATATAGTTTTGTTTTGCATTTCTATCAGCTGTATATAACCTGAGAAAACTTACATGAATATTTGATTTTCAGGACACTACTAGCATTAGGATATCATATAAGTATGGACAATCAGAAAAAGGAAAGCAACCGACTCAAGACATTAAAGCTGCCAAACAAGTAAGTATTTGTACAAAAATCTTATAATAATTCAAGAACTATTTTAGTGATAATCTGTAACTGTCTAGGATTACTGTTAACTTTAGTTTTTCATTTAAACTTTAACATAATATCCCATCTGGCAGCCATGACACATCAATGACATTTATAACTGTTGATTGCCTGTCTCCTCAGCAGTAGTTAATTCATGAAGAATTGTAAAGAACTATCTGATGCTATTTTTCTACAATACAATAGAAACTATTTATTCATAACAATTTAATGTAATATTTGTAAAGACATGTTACTCATCAAAAATATAATTATATGTTTTGATGTTTCAGTAATAATACTGATATACATGTTTAAGCATGTTTTAACCATTTGTTACAGCTTTTTGCAAAATAATGGATACAAACCAACACCTTTAGACCTGTCATCAGTCACACTGAATGAACTAATGGAAGACTTGGTAGATTTACTGGCTGAAAATACTCACAATGTATGGGCAAAGGATAGAATCAAACATGGCTGGACATATGGAATGTATGAGGTAAATAGGTAGTAATAGATTTGACAGTGGGTTTGAAGTAATTTATATAATTCATATGATGTTCTTTAAGCTTTCACCAATTTAATTATAAAATTATCTGCCATTTGTTTACAAATTCCAGAAAATTCAACAAAGAAGGTGTGATCTTAACAAGACAGATGTTGAAGGAAATTTTATTGATATAGTGGGTTTTGAATAAACAGTAGTAAGCTGTTTTCAATACATCATGCAACAGAGGTGGTGCATGGTGAATATGACCATTGACAACACTGTCTGCCATTAGGATTGCAAAGTCCTATAACATTCACACTGCTGCAACCAGGACTGGAAAGGTTACCTATACTATTGATTTTGTCATGGAAATTGATTTGTTATCTTTTAGGATCTTCACAGTAAAAGAAGTCCACATCTTGTACCATACAACAAAGTTGATGATGCCATCAAAAAAGCCAACAGGTATTTTTGATAATATATTCAATCATGACCATTTTTATACCCCACTTTGAAAAAGAGGGAGGTATACTGGTTAACCTCTGTCACATATCTACTTTCTGTTTACTGTCAATGGCTGAAAATTTTCGTAACAGTTTTCCCAGCAACTTAGAGATGTGAATAGCGGGGGTATGAGTGAGCAGTAGCTCACAGGTTCCTTGTTATTCAAGTTCATTTCAACTGTGAATAACATTCTGCATTAACACAAAACATGTTGTTGTCAAATGGCTTTACAGTTTATATACCTATAAAAATATATCAGAAACAGAACAAGAAAAGAGATAAGAAAATCTACATATTAAACTGAGCATATACAAAACAAGATTGATATCCCCTATTTATCACATATTTTGTAGTAATATGAACATTTGTGCATATTTGATATGTCTGGAAGTGATGGACCGATATCAGCCCTCTGGTCTAATATAGATATTAGCCCCCGTGGCTGATATCAGTTTTTAGCTTCCGCTTTAATTTTGCAGTTCCTCTCATATGTCAACATAGCAGACGAATTTCAACATACAAAATGACGGATGACAACTTCTGCATTTGTTTATAGTATGAAAAATGAAAATAGTAAACGAAAAAAACAAACAATGAGACACATCTGTGATAAATACTTTCTTCTTAACCTGTGATATTGTACTATTTAGAGTTTTGTGTATATTTTTACGTTTTTTTCTTATTTAACTGTTTTCATCTGCTTATTTGTGGATAAAAAGTTGACTAGTGGTTATCAAATATGTGATAAACAGATTATGGCATGTCATTTTCCATATCGGTATCAGCACTCAACCCATATCAGTCCTCATATATATATATACGTCTACAAATTAAGCCCAACACTGTTTGAATTAGATTTTTAACACTGTCAAATTTTTGCTTTCCCTCAGCGGGATTCGAACTCACACCGTTGTGACACTGTGGCACCAATTTGCCTGCACTATTTCCAGCGGTCTAGACCCCTCGGCCAAATCCGCTATAGCGCAGGCGAATTGGTGCCACAGTGTCACAACGGTGTGAGTTCGAATCCCGCTGAGGGAAAGCAAAAATTTGACAGTGTTAAAAATCTAATTCAAACAGTGTTGGGCTTAATTTGTAGACGTATATATAAATATTTGATATTAACCCTGTATTTCTGATGTTTCAGAAATCCGCTGGATAGATATATTATATGGTTGTCACAATACTTAGACGTTTATATATATATACTTCTACAAATTAAGCCCAACACTGTTTGAATTAGATTTTTAACACTGTCAAATTTTTGTTTATCCTCAGCGGGATTCGAACTCACACCCTTGTGACACTGTGGCACCAAATCGCCTGCACTATGTCCAGCGGTCTAGACCCCTCGGCCAAATCCGCTATATAAAAATATAGCTTCATTAACCGGGGTGAATCGTAGACATAGACATAGTACATGTGTACTAGCGTGTGACAATGGAATTTTCGTAACCAATACATATTAATTTGACAGTAATCTAATTCAGCATTTTTTGTATATATTATATAGGATGACAAAGTGTGAGTTCGAATCCCGCTGAGGATAAACAAAAATTAGACAGTGTTAAAAATCTAATTCAAACAGTGTTGGGCTTAATTTGTAGAAGTATATATGAAAATTTGATATTAACAGAAATCCGCTGGATAGATATACATTGTATTATATGGTTGTCACAATACTTAGACGTTTGTATATATATATATATATATATATATATATAAAACGTTGTATTTCTTCTGATTCAGAGACCAGTCAAATCAAACAGTAAAAACTCTGTTGGCCTATGGATATAACATTGAACCACCAACAAGTGAGACAGGTGAAAGTGCTCAGACAGGTATTAAAATTTCTGTTGTTAGTTGCATGTACAAATGGAATTATAATTGTAGTATGTGTGGTCCTCAGTTCTGAAGTTAATAAATGCAGTATTGACTGAATCATTATAAGATTATTTTATGGAATTTCAGTGGCACATTTAATCCCACAAAAATGTTTTTGTTTATCATGTCCTCCATGTATTGGAATTTTAAATTGTCAAACTTGAAATTTATTTTAGCATAAATACAGCAAAGTTTCAAAATTCTTAATATCATGTATCATAAAGGGATAACATGATGATTATAATAAATAGAAGAGGACAAAGATATAATCATGATGATTCAATAATGTTTGTATTAGAAAGCAGTTTATTATATTAGTTTGAAGTATATAAATAATTGCTGTTAGCTTAGTTAACCAACATTATATTGCTTAGCTTGTTAATTGTATTGAGTACATCCTATTATATTTGTTGTTGTTATTTTTATCTTGACCTGCTTTGCATTAATGCTATCATCCAAGGAAGTAAACTTTATGATCATTTGCTGAACTATGGAAATTTAAAAAACACAGGTAAAGATTTAGTTTCAGAAATGTTCCTTTTTCTGATTTTATTTCAGGTAGTCAGGAAAAAAAAAATTTCATACCACATCAGATTGTGTAGGATTTACATCTCTTATTCAGAATCTTAAGACAATCCATTCACTTTAAATATCTAAAACATGCTGATTAAAAGTCTTATCAACATGTTCTACATGGTGAACTAATCTAACATGTACTACATGGTGTACTTATATAGAATGTACTACATGGTGTACTTATATAGAATGTACTACATGGTATACTTATATAGAATGTACTACATGGTGTACTTATATAGAATGTACTACATGGTGTACTTATATAGAATGTACTACATGGTGTACTTATATAGAATGTACTACATGGTGTACTTATCTGGAATGTACTACATGGTGTAATTATCTGGAATGTGCTACATGGTGTACTTATATAGAATGAAAAACAAGGTGTACTTATCTGGAATGTACTACATGGTGTACTTATATACAATGTACTACATGGTGTACTTATATAGAATGTACTACATGGTGTACTTATATAGAATGTACTACATGGTGTACTTATCTGGAATGTACTACATGGTGTAATTATCTGGAATGTGCTACATGGTGTACTTATATAGAATGAAAAACAAGGTGTACTTATCTGGAATGTACTACATGGTGTACTTATATAGAATGTACTACATGGTGTACTTATATAGAATGTACTACATGGTGTACTTATATAGAATGTACTACATGGTGTACTTATATAGAATGTACTACATGGTGTACTTATCTGGAATGTACTACATGGTGTAATTATCTGGAATGTGCTACATGGTGTACTTATATAGAATGAAAAACAAGGTGTACTTATCTGGAATGTACTACATGGTGTACTTATATACAATGTACTACATGGTGTACTTATATAGAATGTACTACATGGTGTACTTATCTGGAATGTACTACATGGTGTGGTGTACTTATATAGAATGTACTACATGGTGTACTTATCTGGAATGTACTACATGGTGTAATTATCTGGAATGTGCTACATGGTGTACTTATATAGAATGAACAACAAGGTGTGCTTATCTGGAATGTACTACATGGTGTACTTATATAGAATGTACTACATGGTGTACTTATATAGAATGTACTACATGGTGTACTTATATAGAATGTACTACATGGTGTACTTATCTGGAATGTACTACATGGTGTAATTATCTGGAATGTGCTACATGGTGTACTTATATAGAATGAACAACAAGGTGTACTTATCTGGAATGTACTACATGGTGTACTTATATAGAATGTACTACATGGTGTACTTATATAGAATGTACTACATGATGTACTTATCTAGAATGTACTACATGGTGTACTTATCTGGAATGTACTACATGGTGTAATTATCTGGAATGTACTACATGGCGTACTTATATAGAATGAACAACAAGGTGTACTTATATAGAATGTACTACATGGTGTACTTATCTGGAATGTACTACATGGTGTACTTATATAGAATGTACTACATGGTGTACTTATCTGGAATGTACTACATGGTGTAATTATCTGGAATGTACTACATGGCGTACTTATATAGAATGAACAACAAGGTGTACTTATCTGGAATGTAATACATGGTGTACTTATCTTTAATGAACAACATGGTGTACTTATGTAGTATGTACTACATGGTGTGCTTATCTTTAATGTACTGCATACATGATGTGCTTTTATTCAATGAACTACATGATATATTTTTCTGGAATGTACTACATGGTGTACGTATCTAGAATGAACAACAAGGTGTACTTATATAGAATGAACAACAAGGTGAACTTATCTAGTATGAACTACATTATATACTTATCTGGAATGTACTACATGGTGTACTTATATAGAATGTACTACATGGTGTACTTATATAGAATTTACTACATGGTGTACTTATCTAGAATGAACAACAAGGTGTACTTATCTAGTATGGACTACATTATATACTTATCTGGAATGTACTACATGGTGTACTTATCTCTAATGTACTACATGGTGTACTTATCTGGAATGTACTACATGGTGTACTTATCTATAATGTACTACATGGTGTACTTATCTATAATGTACTACATGGTGTACTTATCTATCATGTACTACATGGTGTACTTATCTATCATGTACTACATGGTGTACTTATCTATAATGTACTACATGGTGTACTTATCTAGAATGTACTACATGATGTATTTATCTAGAATGTACCACATGGTACAGTTATCTTAATGCACCACATCATATAGTTATTTAGAATGTACCACATGGTACAGGCATCTAAATGCACCACATCATATAGTTATCCAGAATGTACCACATGGTACAGTTAACTAGTTATATCTACAAAAATTCAGTTTTGGTCCGGTGGTATTGTTTTGTTGATTTTTTTTTAATTTACTATTTTAGTTTTCTTATTTTATTAGCCATATACAATTAAAAAATTGATAAACAACTAATGATATATCTTTTAATATTATTTAATAAGCAAACCACTTTTTTAGCATTATCAAGAGCTTTGGGACAAAAGAAGTCTAGAACTAGAACCTATCGAACACAACTCACATATGCTGTGTCTTCAGGAAAATGGTTAGTGTGATTTTTCTTTGAAGTTACTATTTCAGTATGTAATAATCACTTGTACAAACAAGAAGCTGTTAGTGAAAAGTTAAAAAAATGGAATAAAAATATTTTCCAACCACACACAAGTAAGTTTAATGTTGAACAGAGGAAATTATAATGTTATAGCTGTGTTGGTGCATCATTTTGCTGGAACTTAGCAACATATTATTCTAGAAAATTGTTAAAGATATATTATAGAATAAAACCCTGCCTTAATGCATGATGTTGTAGACAGTCATACAACCAAAATGCTGTGTAAAAGTTAAAAGGGTTGTCTATTATTAATTTATTACAGAACTTTGTTTTTTATATGGTAATTGAACAAAATATTTATTTTCCTGACCATAGAGCTTTTGTCTTTTAAGAATACTGATTCTGTGAAGAGCAAACTAAATTTTATGAAATTCTATTTAAAGGTATTATGAATTTGAAGTGTTGACACCAGGCTTTATGAAAGTTGGTTGGGCTAAAGTTGGAGCTAAGCCATGTGTAGAGATAGGAATGGATGGATCATCCTATGCTTTTGATGGACTCTTAGTAAGTTTCTTTTGTTGCTGGATTGGTCATTTTTACACCACAAGTTTTGTTGATGAATTATGCTACTGTCATCAGCAATCTTGTTGGTGTCATGCCCAGTAGTTTAGGTACTTAGTCATCAGCAGTCTAGTTGGTGTCATGCCCAGTAGTTTAGGTTCTTAGTCATCAGCAGTCTAGTTGGTGTCATGCCCAGTAGTTAAGGTACTTAGTCATCAGCAGTCTAGTTGGTGTCATGCCCAGTAGTTTAGGTTCTTAGTCATCAGCAGTCTAGTTGGTGTCATGCCCATTAGTTTAGGTACTTAGTCATCAGCAGTCTAGTTGGTGTCATGCCCAGTAGTTTAGGTTTTAAGTCATCAGCAGTCTAGTTGGTGTCATGCCCAGTAGTTAAGGTACTTAGTCATCAGCAGTCTAGTTGGTGTCATGCCCAGTAGTTTAGGTTCTTAGTCATCAGCAGTCTAGTTGGAGTCATGCCCAGTAGTTTAGTTACTTAGTCATCAGCAGTCTAGTTGGTGTCATTCCCAGTAGTTAAGGTACTTAGTCATCAGCAGTCTAGTTGGAGTCATGCCCAGTAGTTTAGTTACTTAGTCATCAGCAGTCTAGTAGGTCTCATGCCCAGTAGTTTAGTTACTTAGTCATCAGCAGTCTAGTTGGTGTCATGCCCAGTAGTTAAGGTACTTAGTCATCAGCAGTCTAGTTGGTGTCATTCCCAGTAGTTAAGGTACTTAGTCATCAGCAGTCTAGTTGGTGTCATGCCCAGTAGTTTAGGTACTTAGTCATCAGCAGTCTAGTTGGTGTCATGCCCAGTAGTTTAGGTACTTAGTCATCAGCAGTCTAGTTGGTGTCATGCCCAGTAGTTAAGGTACTTAGTCATCAGCAGTCTAGTTGGTGTCATGCCCAGTAGTTTAGGTTCTTAGTCATCAGCAGTCTAGTTGGAGTCATGCCCAGTAGTTTAGTTACTTAGTCATCAGCAGTCTAGTTGGTGTCATGCCCAGTAGTTTAGGTACTTAGTCATCAGCAGTCTAGTTGGTGTCATTCCCAGTAGTTAAGGTTCTTAGTCATCAGCAGTCTAGTTGGAGTCATGCCCAGTAGTTTAGTTACTTAGTCATCAGCAGTCTAGTTGGTGTCATGCCCAGTAGTTTAGGTTCTTAGTCATCAGCAGTCTAGTTGGTGTCATGCCCAGTAGTTAAGGTACTTAGTCATCAGCAGTCTAGTTGGTGTCATGCCCAGTAGTTTAGGTTCTTAGTCATCAGCAGTCTAGTTGGTGTCATGCCCAGTAGTTTAGGTTCTTAGTCATCAGCAGTCTAGTTGGTGTCATGCCCAGTAGTTAAGGTACTTAGTCATCAGCAGTCTAGTTGGTGTCATGCCCAGTAGTTTAGGTTCTTAGTCATCAGCAGTCTAGTTGGTGTCATGCCCATTAGTTTAGGTACTTAGTCATCAGCAGTCTAGTTGGAGTCATGCCCAGTAGTTTAGGTACTTAGTCATCAGCAGTCTAGTTTGTGTCATGCCCATTAGTTAAGGTACTTAGTCATCAGCAGTCTAGTTGGAGTCATGCCCAGTAGTTTAGGTACTTAGTCATCAGCAGTCTAGTTGGTGTCATGCCCAGTAGTTTAGTTACTTAGTCATCAGCAGTCTAGTTGGTGTCATGCCCAGTAGTTTAGTTACTTAGTCATCAGCAGTCTAGTTGGAGTCATGCCCAGTAGTTTAGGTACTTAGTCATCTACATTTATCACATTCCTGTCAACACTGAGGTTATATGTTCAAGCCTTACTGTAGGCATGGTAAGTTTTCATCAGGAACACCTTCCTCCCCAATAACAAAATAAAAACTGGATGCCATGATATACCTGAAAATTGCTGAAACCTATTCAAACAAACAAACTAGCATGTTTAGTAGCATTTTATTTTCTCAATGTTTTTGATGATACAAACTTGTTGGTAATTACAAGTTTTATTTTAAAAGTGGTTAAAAAGGGACATATTTCAAATTATTGTAAATTGTTTTCCATGATTGGTTGATTTTTGCAGTTATAAAACATTATCTACAATTGTGCAGTGATCACCTTAAACATAAATAACATTGCAGATCCTTCTTATCTGACCTGAAGGGTCATGTTAGCTATTGCCATCTCTTGGAGTCCGTCTTCCTTGTCATTAACTTGCCTTTACAAATCTTCTCCAAAACACTGAATGGGTTGCTTTGAAACTTTGCACATATCATCAGTAAAATGTCCTCTACCAAGTTTGCGCAGATCATGATGGCAGACAAGTGCTTAGTTGTTCAGCTCTATGATAGCTACAAAAATGACTCGGGGTCAAGATTGTCTGATGGACTGTTTAGGAGTTATTCCCCTTGAACTTTGTTTTATCAGTTTCAATTGATTTTAAAAAAAATCTTCTCTTCTTAAACCAATGAAAGGACTGCTTTGAAAATTGCACACATTGTCTTTAGGATGTCCTCTACCAAAATTGCGCAATTCATGATATCTGACCACAGATATGGATGTTGGCTTAAAATAGTACATGTGTAAAAGGGGGGAGAGGTGGTCAAGATAGTTTTTGGCTTATAGTTAAAAAAGTATAACAGATACAAGAAATCTGAAGTGTGCCTCCTTTCTCATCATCAAAAACTGTACAAGATTCTGAAATGAGGTGACAATGCTTTAGAGGAGCTATTTCCCATAATTTGTCAAAATTGGCAATTTTGTCATTTTTCCTTAATATCTTGAAAAGAGCTTGAGAATGTCTTTTGCATTTAAAATTATGCAACTCTTCAAGATCGGTAAAAATGATCACTGGTGCAAGCATATTTGTTGGACAACTCTTATTAGTCTTAAAATGTCAAAATTAAAGCTTTTGAAGACAATTCCTTATAGAAAAGAAAAGCTAGATAAAAAAGGAAGAATTGTCAGGTTCAGGTGATCAATACAGGCTCCGGTGAGCCTCTAGTTAATTCACCTGTTTAAAAGTTTTAAGGCTCCGGGAAGCCTCTAGTTAGTTCACCTGTTTAAAAGTTTGAAGCGAATGCGGTGCCTTTTTGCAGGTTGTCCAACATCTGTTTATACTTTTCTAATTCTCCTCTGAAAAGAGTTTACCAATTGTACCCAAAAGGAAATGGGGAATTCTTATTTTTGATTGCTTGAAATTCAAGTATTGTCCCCTGAATCTACAAGTCCAAATGTATTTTAACCAGGCACAATGATGTCTGTGTAGTCCTGTAAAAGATTTCTTAATTAATCTTGTGGGCTAAACACAAACACCTTCGGGAATTCTTATTTTTTTTATCTTTTGAAATTTGAAAAATCTCTAACCTTAAACAACCAGACCTGGTGTATTCTATGAACAATGGCATGAAGGTAATAACAAAATGCAGCATACCATGGAAACTGTAAAAAAAGACTACTCACAAAGCAACCAACAACCAAAAATATAGCAACTACAGCCAGTAGTAGCTGTTTTTTATTTGTAAAAGAGGTAAAAATGAGACATTTATCATATCTATAAATTGTTATACATGTTGGTTGATTTTTCTAGTATACCCAAAGTATGCTATCCTTTTCAAAGATTCCAATTTAGTTCTGATATAATGTTATTAAAATTGAATCTCATGATAACTGTCCCATGAAGCAGTTTGGTTGCAGCAGAGCTTTATACAACTTTGCTGAACAGAAGAATTATTTTGGGATTTAATGTAATGTTATTTTGAGATTTAATGTAATGGTAGGCAATTTATATTCATTGGAAATTTTGGTGCAAATAAATATAGCAGATTCATAACAAACTGTTAAAAAAAAATTATGATGTATACAATAACTATACATAACTATACGTACTAAAGTTGAACTTCAGTAACTCAGATTTCTCGAACATCTATAAATGTACAGAACTGTTCTCCTATATAATCAGTGTTAAAATTGCTTTGATTTCTCGAAGTCGCAAACTCTTTAGAAGTCCCAAGAGTAAAAATTCCTTTTAAAAAACCATGAATAACACCAACTAAAATTATTATGTGTTGGATGATTAATTGGTTGTAAAAGTGTAAAGCTTCAGTCATACTACACCATATAGCGTTAAGGGACGTCCAACGCATAACAAAATTTTCAATCCGTCCATGTCCGTTCGCATGCATTTCTTTTCCGTTTATCATGCGGTGTTTGTGTTTCTTGTCCAGCGATGTTCGTTCCGTTCGGTGGAAAGTTTTGAACATGTTCACAATTTGGAATGTAGAGCACCAGTTAAAGTTGTCCATCAGATGTACGGTAACAATGCGCTGGTATGCGTTTTGTTCGTTACTCGTACATTCCTTATTCTGTACTTGTCTGGTTCAAGTCGGGAAAATGCTTTTCATCACCGGATAACTTTTAGCCGCATTTTTCTTTGCGTTTGGCGTCCGTTAACGCTATGCGGTGTAGTGTGACTGCACCTTAAAGGTCAAAGCCATACCTGTAAAATGCCAAGCCTGGACTTTTAAATGATATAATACCTAATATATAATCTTACTGTCATTAATTTATATTTATGTACACCTTTGTTGGTGAATTTGTTGATATAGGTTTTAATTACTTAAAAATTGTGCCAATAAATTGCTATCAAATCTGAATCGAGGTCATTGACACTTTACGTAATGCAATAAAGAACTGATAAAAAAAAAGAACATTTTTATTTTAACTAAAACATGAATACATATGAAAAAACAAGATTTATATATGAAATGCAATGAAAATACACAATTTTATTAATCCAAGGGGACATGAAATTAATTGATATATATAAATTGATATTGATTCTGGTTCCCTCATGAAGCATATCCAGAAGTCACAAGCCTCAGCTTCTCAACTCTAGATTTTCTTGAAGTTTTTGTTGGCCCCTTTGAGTTCCAGCCTTCGAAGTTTAAATTTAATATGATGTTTTGTCTATATCATTATCTATACAAATATGTTTTAGTTCATCACATTTTATTGGTAAAAATACTTTGTAGTGCTAAATAAAAATCGTTATTGTTTGTTGTCCTTTTTCAATGATTACTCTTACTGGTTAAAGTCTGTCATTTGATGTTATTGTACAAATGTTTGCATCATGAATAATAATGAAAAAAAAAAGAATATAAATAACATAATAGAAGTTAGTATGAAAATCATCCTGCAAAATCCATTGTTCAACAATTTCGGAGAAAGTAAGAAAAAAGCAGTATGTCATGACTTCGAAATTGAGTTTATTTATGGTCTCCCTCACAGTCACTTCTTCCTGTTTTGTTGCCATGGAGAGCTCACTTCTCCCTACTGTTTGAGAGCTTAGCGACCCCTAAACATTAAAAAATATAAGGAAACAAACCCAGCACCTAAATGTCTTTGGCTTGGCAAGAGACTGAAAAACTAGGATACTTTGATGAATAATATTGTAATAAACATAATTTTAAAAATGTTAATTTTTTGGTCCAGTAAAAATTTGTTCTGTCCAAAAATGTTTGTATGAAGTTTCCAGTAATATTCCAAAAATCTTAAGAAACACTGGACTTAGATAAAAATTATTTTTTGGCACAAAACTGGAGATGGGAAAGCATATTTTATATAAGACTCATATTCTTAATAAATATGGAAATTCAACGATAATAAACATCTATTTGTTAATATTCGTTATTTCTTGTGCATTTATGATATCAAGTCATAATACCAACAGAGATCATTATTTATTATTGTCTGTCATTTTCAAATTTATGAAGCCAACTTTGAAGTATTAAAGTATAGTAAATCCTTACAAAGTATCCTCAATAAATGCGTTTTAGGTTTTAAATATGCCCTTTAAATATGTTCTGATTACTTACTGTCTCATATTAATAACTCTCATCTAAAAATACAACTAATGAGGGAGTCAATTGAAAAGATCCAGTCTAAATTAGGTTAAAATTAAAATGATAAGTTGGGGTAGCTGCTATTAAGAGTAACTGTGTTTTATATCATGATAGTGTAGATAAAGCGGAAATACTAAACAAGCAATTTAAATCCGTATTCACAGTGGAAAACCCTGATGATAACTTTTAAACTTCTAAGGTGTTCCATCTACATTGTACTCTATGGCTGTCTCCCTGATTAGGGAACTGTGTTGGGCCTTCTTTTATTTTTATGTCACATAAACAACCTCCCTAACTGTGTTAAGTCCCAAGTTTGATTATTTGCGGATATTATATAGAACTATAAAATCTTGGAATTATCACTTAAACTTACAACACGACTTAGATTCACTACAAAAATGGGCAAATACTTGGGGGATGAAGTTTAATGCAACAAAATGCTACGTCATGACAATCCATCGTAAAAAACATCCGTCAATATTTAAATACTCTTTAAACCATCATATTTTAGAACATGTCGATGAAAATCCCTATCTAGTCGTAATAACTAATGTAAATCTCAAATGGAGAACACATATATCCAAAATCTGTAATAGAGCAAATAGCATCCTAGGCTTTATTCGTAGAAATCTTAAACACAGTAGTGTATCGTTTAAAGAAACAGCCTATACGTCTTTAGTTCGTTCGATACTAGAATACTCATGCACAGTATGGGACCCGTACCTTCAAAAAGATATCACTCTACTAGAAAGTGTGCAGCGTTGGGCCGCCAGACTTGTCAAAAATGATTATAACTATTAAAGTAGTGTCACCGAAATTATGAACAGCCTAGGTTGGAAGCCTCTAGCTAAATGCCATAGAGAATAACGTCTCACTCTACTTTTTAAAATCTTGAACGACCTGGTAGTGCTACTCATTGACCCACTTGATTTATATCTTAACCCAAGTAAACAAAGGAAATCAAACTCAAAAGCATGGAATTATATAAATTGTAACACTGATACTTTTAAAAATTCATTTGTGCTGAGAACAATTAAAGATTGGAACTCTTTGGCAGATCAGTGTGTCACAGCGAAATCTTTATCTCAATTTAAATCAGAATTATTAACTTTGAATCCAATATCTGCTCAGCACGACTAACATCAGCGCACTCCCCTACACTCAAAGATTAATGCTCAATAGTGAGCCACTTTTGAGTACATATACAGATACAGATACAGAAGTATCTACCAAACATGGCTCTTTTTACATCTTGTATCTCACATATTGTAAACAAGAAGAAAAAAGTCTGTTGGCACACTCTCTATCACAAGTTTATCATAAAATTATTTAATTTGACAAAAATAAAAGACAAATCACTTCACAAGACACAAATGCCCCTGCTCTGAGAAAAATAGTTTTCTCAAAATTATCATACTAAAACCACATATTTAGCTTTTTTCAGCATCAGGGTTCCTACATGACCTAAAAGGTGGGAAAAGACTGGGAATTTCATTTTTAGCTCACCTGCCCCAAGTCATGTGAGCTATTTTTGTCATTTTGCATCCGTCATTGTCATCTTTGCCTGTGTCGTTGTCGACATCTGTAAACTTTTAATCCTCATCTGTGAAACCACTTAGCCAATTTAAACTAAACTTGGTGAGAATGTTCATTGGATGGACCTTACAAATTTTTGTTTTCAGTCTGAATGGAAAACTAACACAACCACCACTGCAGGACCAGGTTTAACGTAGGACCCTACGGGAAAAAATTTTTAAAGGCTTTTTCCCAGAAACGGGTCAACCAATAGAAACAAAACTTACTAGTAATATTGTTTGGATGGTCCTCTATAAAGTTTAGGTTTTTTATGCAAATAGGAAATTCAAAAAGGCTGCCACCACAGGACTTAGTTTAAAATAGGACTCTATGGAAAAATAGTTTTAAAAGGCTGCTGCTCTGAAACCAGTTTACCAATGGAAACTAGCAGTATTGTTTGGATGGTTCTCTTTAAAGTTTATGCTTTTTATACCAACCGGAATTTTGAAATGGCCACCACTGCAGGACTTAGTTTAACATTGGACCCTATAGGAAAAGAGTTAAAAAAGGTTTACCAATCAAAACAAAACATATTAGCAATATTGATTGGATGGTCCTCTATAAAGTTTATGTTTTTTCTGTCAACTGGAAATTCAAAATGACTGTCACCGCAAGCCTAAGTTTAACATAGGATACTCTGGAAAATTTTAACGGGCCTCTTCTCTAAAATCAGTAAAACAATAGAAACAAAACTTATCATAAGTATTCATATGATAGTCCTCTATAAAGTGCAAGTTTTTTATGCTAGTAAGACAGTAAAAATGGCCACTATTACCCTTTTAGACTAAGTTTAACAGAGGAATCTATTTTTAAATGCCATATCTTTTCTTAAACTGCAAAGCTGATTCAAGCCATATTGTATTTGAATGTTTATTGAATTGTTCTCTTAAAAATTTATGTTAATTTAATAAAAAATCTATGATGGCTGCAATTTTAGGAATTAATTTGACATAAAAAATCTACAGTATAATTTTTAAATAGGTTTTTGTCTTGACACTGGTGTCTTACAACAAGTATAACCAAACACAATCCATACTGATGAGATGATTTATTGATAATGCAAAGATGATATGATGATATGTGTTGTAGTCAAAATACAATGACCTGTCAGGTATTTTTTTATCTATTGGTCAACCAATTCTTAATACAGATAACAGCAGTTTAGCTTCTGTAAAGCTCTTCATCAATGAAAGCTTGGACATCTAAATTGCAGCTATTCATGTGTGACTCAGGTGACACTTATATCAGATTAGATTTAAAGTTACCTGAGTCATGCATGAATAGCTGCAATTTAAATGTCCAGCTCTTTCTGATTAGGAGCTTTAAAGAAAACAGATTGAAGCAGTTTTCTAAACAGCTATTTTTGAAACTGATTGAGCAATAGGTAGAAAATACCTGACAGGTCATAGTATTTTGACTATAAAATGGTGATAGTATGTTGTGTGTTAAGATTGGTAAAATACTGAAACAAAATTTAAAAAGCCTATTAGAAATTAAGAAGAATAATTCCTATGTTAACAATATATTACAATACCTGTACATGAACTCTAAAATTTGTTAAAAACATCCCATATAATACTTCATACACGACTTAAAGTGACCATAATGGCTTACCATACATTTATTTTTTTTAACTTTTGCTTAGAATGACACATTTTGCTGACTAAAGGAAAATTACATCTACTAAGTTATAAACAATTCAAAGCTATAAAGTTTTAAAATGAATAATAAAAATGTACATAATCATATGTGGAAAGTATGTCTGAACTTAACCTATTTTTATCCTTCATCCTGGAGATAATAGTGAAACTGGCGAAAAGATTAACAAACAAGTCTTTTATACATGTGTGATGTGTAATGATAAAATAACTGAGCCAAAATGTTAATCGAAATCGATTAGTACTTAGCAAATAAAAATTAGCAATTACTTATTAAAAAATAACAAGAGCCATTGGAGAATTCTTACTGATGAGATGATTTATTGATAATGCAAAGATGATATGATGATATGTGTTTTAGTCAAAGTACAATGACCTGTCAGGTATTTATTATCTATTGGTCAACCAATTCTTAATACAGATAACAGCAGTTTAGAAAACTGCTTCATTCTGTTTTCTGTAAAGCTCTTCATCAATGAAAGCTTGGACATCTAAATTGCAGCTATTCATGTGTGACTCAGGTGACACTTATATCAGATTAGATTTAAAGTTACCTGAGTCATGCATGAATAGCTGCAATTTAAATGTCCAGCTCTTTCTAATTAGGAGCTTTAAAGAAAACATATTGAAGCAGTTTTCTAAACAGCTATTTTTGAAACTGATTGAGCAATAGGTAGAAAATACCTGACAGGTCATAGTATTTTGACTATAAAATGGTGATAGTATGTTGTGTGTTAAGATTGGTAAAATACTGAAACAAAATTTAAAAAGCCTATTAGAAATTAAGAAGAATAATTCCTATGTTAACAATATATTACAATACCTGTACATGAACTCTAAAATTTGTTAAAAACATCCCATATAATACTTCATACACGACTTAAAGTGACCATAATGGCTTACCATACATTTATTTTTTTTAACTTTTGCTTAGAATGACACATTTTGCTGACTAAAGGAAAATTACATCTACTAAGTTATAAACAATTCAAAGCTATAAAGTTTTAAAATGAATAATAAAAATGTACATAATCATATGTGGAAAGTATGTCTGAACTTAACCTATTTTTATCCTTCATCCTGGAGATAATAGTGAAACTGGCGAAATGATTAACAAACAAGTCTTTTATACATGTGTGATGTGTAATGATAAAATAACTGAGCCAAAATGTTAATCGAAATCAATAAGTACTTAGGAAATAAAAATTAGCAATTACTTATTAAAAATTAACAAGAGCCAGTACTTCGCAAATAAAAATTAGCAATTACTCATTAAAAAATAACAAGAGCCATTGGAGAATTCTTACATACTTGGTGATTGGCTAAAGTTCAAACAAATTTAAGATGAGATGAAAAACAATGACAATGTGTCAAGTGATGTTATGAGAGTGAAATGAAAAATGAACCGAAAAAAAAACTATGATGCACATTTCTAGTCTGAGCAAGCTATGACGCACATTTCTAGTCTGAACAAGCTTTCTATCTGAAACTATTTAACCAATTGAAACCAAATAGCAAAATGAAGATGTTATTTACGGCAGCAGAAAATTGAAAATTACAGGACTTAGTTTAACATAAGGGAAATACTATCTTCATTGTCTATAAATTCAGGTTTCCTTTTCCTGTTCTGGAAAAGTCTGTTAATTTTATACTGTAGTATTGTGGAAATAAACTGGTTCGATGAAAACACCAAACTAAATAAAGTTCAACAGTTTTATTTTTCACAATCAAATACGTGGGTTAAAAATTCCATCTGGACTACTTGGTTCAGTTAACAAATGATATTAATAATAACCCTTACAAGTATTTGCAAAGGCTCAATCCTTGTATAACCAAGTATACGTGTACAATATTCAACTGCTATTAATCAGTATACATCATCTACCTCAAAATACTAAATAATACACAGGAAAACCAAAAAGTCTAGTAAACGATGGAGACAATAAATATACGTCTAACCATAATGACCATATCTCTGAAGTCTAATTCCCCCCAAAAACCTAACCCTTGACTTCAAACCAATAGAAAATGAATAACCCGAAACACCTGAGTAAAATTCACACCTGAGTTAATGTGAGACTACTCCGAGTGTTAAAATACTGTAAATAAATAAAATTAATTACTGGAACAGTAATGTCACTTCAACTGAAAAACAAGTTGAATAAATCATATTAGTTATACACATGCCAATACATGTATTACATATAGCATAAATACTTCATATAAATCATATAGAGTACATACCTACCTATATACAAACCTAAAATTTCACCCTATCACAATACAAATTTCAAATACAGGAAAAAACATTATAAAGAGTCATAACTCCTGAAAAACTTTAGTAAAGTTTCCATCTATTGTACTGGAGGATGGATTGAACACAGCAGTTTGAAAAAGAAAAATGTTGTGAGTATAAAAAAAATTTATAACTTAAGTATATATAATCATTTATATTCTTCATAACATTATACATTTATACTGTAAGCATATATAATTGTTATTTATGTTGATTAATTGCAGGGGAGGAAGTGGCATTATGGAGCTGAGCAGTATGGGAAGATATGGCATGCAGGAGATATTATTGGTTGTATGCTGGATCTTAATGACAGGACATGTAGTATGTTTCTTCCTTCAAATCAAGGGCATTATAATCTGCTCTGCTTCCTTCTTAGCTCACCTGACCCAAAGGGTCATGTGAGCTATTGTTATCACTTTGTGTCTGTCTGCGTCGTCATCGTCTGCGTTGTCGTCGTCGTTGTCGTCAGCGTCTGTAAACTTTTTACATTTTAATCTTCTTCTCTGAAACCACTTGGCCAATTGAAACCAAACTTGGCCATAATGTTCATTGGATGGACCTTTACAAAGTTTGTGTTTTTTATTTTGATTGGTAAACCAATATGGCCGCCACCTCAAGACTTAGTTTAACATAGGACCCTATGGGAAAAAGTTTTAAAAGGCTTCTTCTCTGAAACCGGTTAATCAATGGAAACAAAAACTTACTAGCAATATTGTTTGGATGGTCCTTTATAAAGTTTGTGTTTTAGATGGGAATTTGGAAATTCAAAATGGCTGCCACCGCAGGACTTAGTTTAACATAGAACCCTATGGGAAAAAGTTTTAAAAGGCTTCTTCTCTGAAACCAGTTAATCAATGGAACAAAAACTTACTAGCAATATTGTTTGGATGGTCCTCTATAAAGTTTGTGTTTTTTATGGCAATTGGAAATTCAAAATGGCTGCCACCGCAGGACTTAATTTAACATAGGACCCTATGGGAAAAAGTTTGAATGGCTTCTTTTCTGAAACCTGCCAACCAATGGAAACAAAACTTACTAGCAATATTGTTTGGATGGTCCTCTATAAAGTTAATGTTTTTTTATCCCAATCGGAAATTCAAAATGGCTGCCACCGCAGTTCTTGGTTTAACATTCAACCCTATGAGAAAAAAGTTTAAAAGGGCTTCTTCTCTGAAACCGTTTAACCAGTCAAAACAAAACTTACTAGCAATATTGTTTGGATGGTCCTCTATAAAGTTTATGTTTTTTATGGCAATTGGAAATTCAAAATGGCCACTACCGCAGGACTTAGTTTAACATACAACCCTATGGGAAAAAGTTTTTAAAGGCTTCTTCTCTGAAACCGGTTAATCAATGGAAACAAAAACTTACTAGCAATATTGTTTGGATGGTCCTTTATAAAGTTTATGTTTTTTATGGCAATTGGAAATTCAAAATGGCCACCTCCGCAGCAGGACTTAGTTTTACATAGGACCCTATGGGCAAATAAAAAAAATCTTCTCTATACAACTGGTTAACCAATGAAACAAAGCTTTCTAGTAATATTGTTTGGATGGTCCTATTTAAAGTTTATTGAAAATTACAGGACTTACTTTAACATCAGGGAAATGCCATCTTCATTGCCTATAAAATCAGGTGAGAGATACAGGCTCTTAAGAGCCTCTGGTTAAAAATAATTTACATTTTACATAGAATTAATGGTTAAACTAATAGATTGTAACTGTTGTTGCATGGGTTACACAAATGTATTGTATATATTTTGCAGCATTTTCTTTGAATGGGGAATTGATGATGGACAATTTGGGACAGGAGATTGCTTTTAGAGGCATTGATATTTCTGATGGTTATGTACCAGCCATGACACTTGCACTTCATCAACAAGCAAAATTAAACTTCGGACAGGTACATATGTGTAGGATATACAGAGCCTTTGATAAGTTTTTATTTCAGCATTTCTACTGATTAACAAATAGAGCTGGGTGAAACTGCTGGTTTCAATTCACTTTCAGTAGAACTTTTTCTTAATACTACTTCAACAAGGGTTGTTTTAAAACCTATTTCCTTAATAAGCATTAATGTTAAAGGCAAGTTGTAGATGTCAATAATAATTGTTATATAACATATAGCATAGATAAATATGGGAGATGACATTCAAAAATTATTAGAAATGTTCTTAATAGAAGATTAAATAGAAATAGAAAAACTATGAAATTTCACAAGGACTTCAAGAATTGGAAACTTGACAATGAAAATTGCAAATAATGACATTGTTTAAATGTTGTATGACTCCACTTTCAGCAATTTTTACACTATATCATGGTGTCCAGTTTCTTGGAGGAGGAAGCCACAGTACCTGGAGTAAACCCCCAACCTTCTGTCTGGAAAACTGGCAATCCTTGTCATTTAATTTTTTGAAGTAACTTTTAATTTTTGTAGGATGTAAATACACTGAAGTACTTTACATGCTGTGGGTTACAAGAAGGATTTGAGCCATTTTGTGTGTATGTATTAGCTGTAGCTTTTATAATAGAATACAACAGTAGTTACAATATTTATAGGTACATTGATGTGTACAACTGATATACAACATACTGGAATTTATCACATAATCTATCAGGTCAATATGTACATTATCAATAAAGTTCTTGAGTAACTATATACTGGCATTTCTCACAAAAAAAATCTTGGATTAGTAATATTACTAATAAAAGGAATATTGGACATTTTGTTTTTGATACAGACAATCTCTGGTTAACATATGTGGTTAGCTTTCGGTCTCTTTGCACATACTTGCCATGATAAATTCTGTATATTAAACAAAATGTTCAATATTCCATGTTTATTTTGTACAGATTCATGCAGTAGTACAAATTGCTGAATTTAAATGATCAGTTTTATTTTATTATATGCAGCTTGCTATCTCTGTAGGTTTAAATATGCAGTTAATTTTTCTTAAATTGTATCCTTTATCCTAATTATAATAAACTTTTCACATTAAATGCTACAAAACCAACTAAAAACAATGTATTAAGGTAGTATCATTGGATGATCCTTTACAGTTGTTTGTACTGATAAAACACAGGCCTAATTACTGGTACATAAACCACAAATATTGCAAACCATATAGTGTAAGAACTTTTACAAAGTTAATTAAACCTAATTCAGCTAAAGAATGGAATACAAAAAAAACAACAAATTTTCAAAAGTTTATCTTAGGTTATACAGAAATACATATTCTTAGTTTATTTGGTCAATAGACAATTGGATTTGTTGTAAATATACATGTATAATGTATTAATGACACCTTTTATGGCTAATCTTCAAATGTTCTATATGTGCATATAGGAAGGATGTTCTGGTCTTGCAAGTTTTTCAAATTCATGATCTTGTGAACCAAATGCCAGACAATCATTTTTACTCAGCTGACACAGTTGGTTACATATGCTTGTGCTTCAGATATGTGTCCTTTTGTACATAGTTCATTACAACTTATTAATGTATGATGACTCTTATTTTACATCATAATTACTTCAGGTTTGAGGTAGGGGATCAATTACTTACATTTCGCTGAAACTATCCCTTTGATACATTCATCTTAGTTCTGTGATGTCTATAATAAGGTTTTGGCCAAGCCTCTGGAATGGATGCATCAAAGTATTGAGTCAAATTGTATGATTCACTTCATTTTACAGAAATATGACAAGACGTGTCCCATTGTGGTATGGCAAAGATTTGCCTCTGTTTGAATCTATTGATGATAGTCACCCAAGTCTTCAAGTTCAAAGAATACCAGGAGGGTAACATACATTATCTTGTCATTCATAAACTTATTAGTTAAAAGTTATTGATGATAGTCAACCAAGTCTTCAGGTTCAAAGAATACCAGGAGGGTTACATACAGCATATGGCCATAATTATTTAACCAATATGGCTGCCATGTTATGAAGTGGAATTTACACTGTAGGGAGAAACTATAAATATGAACTTTAATAAATATCAAACTTACCTGTTTTCTTCAGTATTGTGTTATGTGACCTTTTGCTATTATAACACTACGGATTCTTTTAAGAATTGAGTTATTAAGGTTTGTGAATATACACTGTAGTTGGTCCAACCCATATCTTCTTCACTTCCCTCACCAAAATTCCTTATTGAAAATGTCACATTTTGAATTTTGAAGTTTGATTTTAATTGTTCTTTATATATTTTCGATGATGTTTAAGTCAGGGGATTGTGATGACCAATTTAAATCATTTTCCCGTTTCCACTGCACATCTCTAGGAGATGCATGACATGGCGCATTTTCGTCTTGGAAGATATAACCACCATTCGGGAAGTTCTTTGCGATTACTGGCCATAAATTATTATCAAGAGTTTGTAAATACTTTGTTGTGATCATTGTTCCGTCAATTTCTATCAAAGTGCAGACTCCGTCAAATGTAATGCATCCCCAATACATTACTGCAACATGAGGTCGGCCCCTCAAACCAACTTATTCTGGTCTCCAAATTTCATCAGTTTTTCTCCAAATGTGCACTCTCTTAAACTGGTCAACAACTACAAGTCTTATCTTAAAATATAATACGCTTCCAATATAATTGAATTGTCATGGCAAGCTTACCTCTGCACTAGTTTACAAGATTTTTTCTGTTTTTGAGTGAAACTGTCAAAGTCTTCACATTTAATTTTATTTAAAAAAAGATAAGAAACATAGGGATGTTTAGTTTTGTATTAAATTGCCACCATCTTGGTGAAATAATTATGGTCAACTACTGTACATTATCTTGTCATTCATCAATTTATTAGTTAAAAGTGAAAAAGATTCCCTTGATGTTTATAAATCAATGTAATCTGTCATAACTATAGTATTTCTACTTTCTTCCAGAGAACAGTTTATTTGTTAAAGCTCTATTTTGGCAGTTCTAGCAAAGTGTCAAGCAAACTTGATACTTTTATAATTTGTTTACCAATCCTTGTCATTACAGACCTTTTTTGTGACTGTAGTAGATTGGTAAGAAATGGCTGTTTGAGTTTAATTCAAATCTACTTTCATGCTCAAAATTTTTTGGCTTCCAATGATTTTTCCTTTAAAACAGCCAGGATGACTAACTCTTCATCTTAGAGTTTGATATTCACATCCTTCAAGTTTAGATACTGCTTAATTAACCAATCTAATTAAATTTGTTTTTTAGAATGATGTCATTTTTATCTATTTTTTAAGTATATTCATGATGACATCCAGTAATTATTTTATTGGGAAGCTTTAGCTCATTAGAATTCCTAAAAAAACTGTCAATTCTTGTAAAGTATGGATGAAAGTGAGCTCAACTTTCCTGAAGTAAACCCCAGAGTTTACACACATGTGTTTAATAGTAGATGACAACTACCTATAAGTTCTTTTACACAATTAGAATATTTCATTTTGTATGATCAACAATTTTCTTTTAATTGTAAGAGTATGAAATTTTCAAATTATCTTTCAATTATTATTTTTTTATACAGTGCTCATGTTACACCTTGTCTTAAAATTTTATCCAAGACGTTTGGAACACTGGAAAAAGTTCATTTAGAATACCTTAGACTCAGTCTACCAGTTAAATGCAAAGAAGAATTTATTCAAAGGTTTGTATAAATAACACCTAGTATGATGGTAAGCTAATATCTATTTAAGATTTCATGTCACTCTTAAGTCATTTTTCAACTATATCATTGCATCCAATTTTTAATGGATATTGTTACCTGAGTTTCAACACAAACATTCTGATTATTATGTAATAATATTGATTATTAACTTGTACACTGGTAGGGTTGTAGAAGAAAGGCCTTGATGAAAATTATATTATATTCTGATGAAAACCTATTCTACAAGTCACACTGTTTTGGAGTACATTATTTGTTTGCATTTTTTTCCCATATTTAACCTTTTTATTATGAATATTCAGTAGACAAAACTTAGTTAAGATAACCTTTCCATGTGTTATACTATGCCTCTGTTGTTTACTTGTCACAAATCCTCCTTGACTTTGCTATTGGAATTTTACATAGTAAGTCAGCCATTTTTGTTTCTAAAGGGACCTTACATTGTTTTCTAAAGTTTGTCTGCTTTCATGACTTTCTATGGTATTCTGACAAACTGGGAGACTTTTCCCACCTTATCTGCAGATAACATTCCTCGAATAGACAACAATAGATTGTTCCCAGCGTATACTTCTGTTCTAATTAAGGTCAAATTTTACTGTGGAAAAAAGTATCGAAATGAAAAAACTGCCACATTTCCATCCTCACAAGTCCGGGTTGTGTCCACATGTGGTCAGGAAACACTGACAAACTTAGCTAGGAAATTCCCTGGCTAGAAGATTTTCATCTGACGTCAAACCTTCAAAATATCAACTAATGAAAATGCTTGAAAGAAGCAAGTGTCTGGCAGTAGTCATTCTAACTCATTCTTGAGTGGGAAGAAAACGTAACGCAACTAATAAATAATGCGGTAATAACAAATTATTAACACTACTGTACAAAATACACTGATTTTCACATGGTTTATGCAACACATCCGTTTGGTTTTTTAACAATCGACATCGGGATATCCCCTAACCAAGTTGTGAATGAGAGTGAGCTTTTAATTGGCTACATTAAGATATGATGTAGCCAATCAAAATAGTGACTTCTATTCCAGGAATTTCCTGAACCCTGACTTGTGAGATATGCCACATTTCAAAACGCTTAATATCTTGAGGAAATAATTGTTGATTTCAAAAAGCACTTTTCTTGATTTACAAAATGTACATAAGCAGTTTTCATTTGTCATGAAAAAAATACTCACCAAAACATGTTAACAATATATTTGATGAAAGTGAGGAAAGGGATCAAAATGAGAATAAATCAAATTTAAAATACACTGGTCAGAACCTTCAACTAGAGATATTCCACAAAGTATTAACATTGCCAACATGTGGTTATCAATGAAACACATTTTAAGACTGACTGTTCTGGTACACAGTGGATGTGCTTACACAGATGCACAGTTGTTACAGGTCATTAAAAAAAAATTGGGGAAATTGACATTTTCCTATATAGACTGACAACAAGCTTAAAAGGATGGAACTGGCCATGTAGGCCAAATACTATTATTAAGTTATAGATTGACACTTAAAAGTAGCTGAAACACTTTATTGTATCCAGGCAGTAAAACCAAGTTGACCTAGAAAAGAGAAAATATCTGTACAAACATCTGGATGTTTCATATACACATAATGTTCATTTTGCAATATGTATGTTTTTCCAATTTTTATTTATTTGATGAGCTTAAGGTTTCAAAGGTGAGTAAATTCTATCAACTGGAAAACAAGTTTATCCAATCAGAAATTTGTAAAATGCAAAGTTAATTTAGAAACTCCATTGATTCAATTGAATTAAATTTATATTATATATATATATGTAACAAAATTTTAGCTGTTAAGTTTGTCTGAAAATTCTTGAACTTGGAACATGACCAAATAACATGTTTGAGTTCACAACTGTTGTAAAATGAGTTTATATTCGTACATCTCATAAAAAATAATTTATTCTATTAAATTTTTTACAGTATTTGTTCTATTAGAATAGAAATATCAATTGAGGTACAAATATAAACTGATTTTACAACTGGTTGGCCCATCAGGCCAAATATTTTACCCTTTGTGTTAAAATTAGTATACATTCATCCCTAAAGCTACATGTATTATTACTTAAACAGCACATCGAGTTGAGCTTGAAAAATAAGGCAGTAACTCCCATCACACAACAAAACTAGAACAGATCAATAAAACTGTTCAATACACACATACATTTTTTGTTTTATAACAATCTTCAAATTTCCATGTTTATGTTGCCAAACTTGTATTAATTCTTGATCTCCTAAGAACATTTTTTTCTCAAAAGTGTAAAACTTATGATATGCCGCTTTGAAGAAGAAGGAGGTATACTGTTTTAACCTTTTCCGTTTGTTTCAGTTGCAGTTTTCTTAGCTACTATAGCATGCAGAAGCCTTATATTTTGAATATTGCTTTATCCTATAGTACCATATGGTGTATATCAATTTCATGCTCCTTGCCATAGTCATCAACTTCATGTTTACTGAATACTTAGATTTTTGCACATAGTTGACATACATGCAAAATTTTTGGGTATCGCTAGTGAGAATTAGCTCACAGTCTACACTTGTTCTAAAGTTCCATGCTATACAGGCATCTATATTTTACTTGCCCAAACTACAGACAAAAATTCTAATAAAATAAATGAGCAGTATATGTAGCATGTGTATGGTAAATGCATTACAGGGATAGATCATCTGGTTATCCTTCTAACTTTGAAAGAAAAATGAACTTGGAAAACATCCGTCGTCATGAGATGGATATTGAAGAGGAGCAACAAACTCCAGACTCATTGCCAGAGAATTACAGTGAAGCTATGAGTGATGTTTCTATAGGGGGAAGCAAAATGACAACAGGTAAACTTCCTATGTAGAAAGTAAAAAGAAGTGATGTTTAATGAACAGTATCACAAATGATAAGCTGAAATGTTATCCAATTAATATAAGCAGACAAATCAGTAAAAGATATACTTGTACAATTGTGTTCAGCATTACCTGGATTTTTTTTCAGGCTGGAGGATGGGGTGGGTGGTGATGGAAATAGGGTATATTGGAACGGTTTATAAAGTAGTAATATGCTGCAGTCATATAGAACATAATAAAGGAATGCTTTTTTAGGTGGTGATATGCAGTAGTCATATAGAATATAAAAAAGGAATGCTTTATAAGAAAGTAATAGGCAGTAGTCATATAGAACATAATAAAGGAATGCTTTATTAGGTAGTAATAAGCTCTAGTCATATAGAACATAATAAATGAATGCTTTATTAGGTAGTAAATAAGCTGTAGTCATATAGAACATAATGAAGGAATGCTTTATTAGGTAGTTGTATGCTGAAGTCATATAGAACATAATAAAGGAGTGATTTATTATGTAGCAATAAGCTGTTGTCATATAGAACTTAATAAAGGAATGCTTTATTAGGTAGTAAATAAGCTGTAGTCATATAGAACATAATAAAGGAATGCTTTATTAGGTAGTAATATGCTATAGTCATATAGAACATAATAAAGGAATGCTTTATTAGGTAGTAATATGCTGCAGCCATATAGAACATGATAAAGGAGTGATTTATTAGGTAGCAATAAGCTGTTGTCATATAGAACTTAATAAAGGAATGCTTTATTAGGTAGTAATATGGTATAGTCATATAGAACATAATAAAGGAATGCTTTTTAGGTAGTAATACGCTGCAGCTATATAGAACATAATAAAGGCATGCTTTATTGTGTAGTAATATGCGGTAAATCATATAGAACATAATAAAGGAATGCTTTATTAGGTAGTTATAAGTTTAAGTCATATAGAACATAATAAAGGAAGGCTTTATGTTTGTATTTAGAGCACCTAAATCCTGTTTAATTTTTAAGGACCTGTTGACCAAGGTCCAGATTTATTTGTAGTGACCACACATTATGGTAAGAGGTTTTTTTCTTTAATTTATAATTGAGGCAGAATGAAGTTGTTTTTGCATAGTTTGAAATGAATTTTGAATAAATATTTACAGCATTTTCTTTCTATTTTATATGACAGTTAAAAACAACATAAATTGTTCAGATTAACATACACAGTGCATATACTCACATACTGGCATTTAACACCCCTAATTTACAGAAATTATTTCTTATCGGAACAGAAAAATTATTCAAATACCCTATAATGTGAACATCACCTTTTCTTTATCATCAATAATTTACATTGAAGTGTTCAGTTATCAATTTTGGCTATCCTGAGAGAGGTTAAAATGGAGAAAATATTTTTTGTAGTTAATACTTATAAATAAATTCAAACAATAGAATAAACTCAACAATTTTATTTTTGTAACTGGATATTTTGAAAAAAGAGATCAACAAAAAAACTGTTAGTTTCCCGTGGAGTAATGTATGACATCAAACGGCTCGTGTCTCCATGACGATCAAATTTGTTTTCCATCCTCTGATAGAAAATATTTTCCAGCCAATCAAAAGTCAGTATTCTCGCAAAATTTATTTATATAAAAAGATTTTTTTATACTTTTGGTGTTATCCTATATAAATAAATGTCTAATAATAACTGTCTGCCTTAGATAAATGTTCTAAATAAGTAAACAAGGCTTCGTTCCGACATAATATGGGCTTAAATTTGATCCATAATCAGTCGAAAATAATATTAGAATTCAGTACAGCCAGATCCAACGTTTGTATTTGGGGTCTAGATAAGGATTTATTTTCAGTGTATCTATATTTGTGGTTGTTTGTATCAAGTTTGCCGATTTCTTGGAATTTTATTTGAGGATTATCTTTCTTGACAGTTTCCTTTGCATTCAATGTTTTGTTATTACCTTCATTCAATAGATACTGTCAGAATTTACAATATAATGACCAACATTATCATAAATGATGGTTCATTACTAAATAAACATCAAACTGAATCTCCTACTAAATATAATTGTGAAATGTTATAACTGTACATTCTACAGATGTTGTATAATTGTAGACATTTGTTTTAGAAATAGCCTAGGTTTATAAATAACAGTACCAGATATTCTCTTGGACAAATTACTAAGCCTTATTTAGTAATTTTATAAATTAAAAATTTCATTTATCTTATATATCATTGAGTTCCAGTATAATTATTATATTTAGTAAAGCATGTAGCTAGCATGATTTTTTTAAACAACAGAATCTGTAAGAAAAATGACAGACAGTGGCAGTCCTTCAAGCAGTGGTGATGGAAGAAAGACCTCTAGTCACAATGAAACACCAAGTAGACAACCTAATGGTGACCTTCAGTCACCTACAACTAGTCGTAAGTCATCAAATCTTCCATCGATTTGTACCTTCAATTAGTTAATGTGGATAGTTTTCAGTCACTTTTTGTTTTGATGGCCATTGTTTTCAATTATTTTGCTTCCTCATAAATAAAAGAATTGCCATTAGGTAATTTTATTATATTGAGATTGATATTTTTGGTTAAAGATGTACTGAAACATAAAAGGTACAATTGAACATGAACATACCTAAAACATAATACCCAAATATGTCTGTTACTTTCCCTTACAATTCAATATTAACTTAAACTAATCTATGTGTAATGGGACCAGCATGTGCATCTATGTGTACTGGGACCAGCATGTGTATCTATGTGTACTGGGACCAGTATGTGTATCTATGGAATTAATTGTAAACTAACAGATGGAATGTGTGTAGGTAAAATAATAGGTTTATACTTAAACTAACCAGTGTAAAGCTTTAGACAGTAGGAGATGTAAATATCAGTCACTCATTTGTCAGACAACTTAATATTTAAAGTTAAGGTACCATGTATGTTTTTGGATGAAACCAGCTAATCAAAATTTACCCTGATTTTATCACATCAATCATTTCAGAATAAAAACAATTCTCTTCATTATATATATTTATTGTAGTTATTTAGGGCTGGAATTAAGACACACTACAGTAGTCCCCCTCTTATAAGACCACCCCATCTGAGTCATGAAACTGGTCTTATAATGGGGGTGGTCTTTCTTGAGGGGATATACACACACTAACATAAGTTTATAGAGCTTCGTCGGTTGATTAATTAGCAACAAGAACTGTGAAGTGATCAAGAATCACATAATAAATATTTGTATTTTATTATTCAGTATAAATAAAAATAAAAAGAATTCATGCAGTGTTTATCTGTTTAAAATGTGTAATGATAATACATGTACAAGACACACTACATGTATTCTGCAAACATTTCAGCTGTAGTAATTCTGTCCAGTAATGTACCAGATATGGTAGTAATTGATGACCATGTTCATTGATATGGTAGAAATATTTATTTCTCAGTAATAAACAAGATGCTTGTTTATTTCATTCTAACCATAACATGTCCACTAAATTGATAACAGGAAAGAACCTTGTTTCTTATGAAATCTTTTACTGAGTGACAATAAAATCACTATAAAAATACAAATTTGCAGGCCTTGCATGTATCTAATTACCTTTGCTTTTGTTCATTGCATGGCATTTTCAATAACTTTTACCGAGTCTAGAATACACATGAATTTTGGAGTCATATTGTCAATTTCAATACATAATATATTTATCACAACAAATGTCAATTGATAAACTTGATGACTTCAATTTTTCAATTGTCAACTTTCCGTTCATTGACAACAGCATTCAAGCAGCTTTGTCCTATGGTACGCACATTCACAACTTATAGTTTATTCTAGATCCTGCAATTGGTATTCTGATTTTCTAGACCAATCAATTAAACTACTCAAACAAGGGTCTGTTGTACTAAGGTTTAATGGTCATCACCATATCTTGATTGATGGTTATGGGAAATCAATCTTTCAAATACGATCTGATATTTTTGCTGAGTCATAGGTAGTGTTTCCTATTCCTGGATTTGACTTTTTCCTTTACATGACAATTAGTAACTTGACAGGTATCTAGTTAGAGGCAGGCAATGCTTACCTGTCCGGAGCACCTGAGTGGACCCATGGCTTTTACTGGGTTTGGGTTACTCTCTTTGTTTTTGTGTTGTGCTGTGTATGTTTGTCTATATCTGGATTTGTAATTGTCCCTTAACTTTTGATTCTTGTTGTTCGGTCCATATTCTTTGCTGTTTTTCTTGTAACTTGCAAGAACTGCATAATGTTTTCAAACATATAAATTGTAAGAATCATTATTAATCAGTCTAATTTATTGTCGTTTAAGCAATATACAAATCTTAATGAATAAATATGTGCAAAACAAAACAAAAAAACATTTCCAAATCATAGTCCATATTTGCAGTGTAAACACATGTATTTATTATACAATTAATAACTTTGTTATAGGTCACTACCAGGATTTATCTGCCAGAAAAAAAATTAATATTCACCACATTGCTAGGCAAGGTGAATATACATTTTTGTGGGCTGAGAAATCCTGATACCGACTGTATATCAAAGTCAGTAATTGTTTTATTACATGAATAAAATCACTATCTTCCTTCATCAGAAAAACAGAGGGTGCTTACATTTTGTAATTGTTGTAATTCCAGTTACTGTTAATATTTTCTGTTAAAACTGTATTTTGATATTTGCTGATAATCCTGAAATTCCAATTTCATCACATTTTAAATACTAAAAGCAGTATAAAAAGTAAGTTGAAATTTATAGTTATGTTGGAACAAGCTTTAACTGGTAAAAATCAGGATCAATATTTGATTCCCCTGCACAGTAGTAAAGCGGAATTCAATATTGACCTGCTTTTTAACGAGTTTAAGCCTGTTTTTATATAATTTTAGTACTGTTGCAATTAATCGTGACCCAAAAGTTGTTTTTTTTTACCAATCGAAAACAAGCACAATTCTATTCATCTAAAAATAAAAATTATTAAAAATAAAAAAAAAGAACTTAATAAGTTGTATTCTGAATACTCTCTGACAATAAACATTAGATTTTTCCAACAGATGATGATGATGAAGATGAATACTCTCCAGATGGAATATTAAACGAAAATCCTGCTAAATGTAAGTAACTAATGGATTGCTTGTAATATATGTTGGCTGCTTGGTATTATTTCTACAGAAAATAGTACAGTATCAGTTAAAAAAGTATTGAAATTAACATTGTTTAATAGTCATTTACATGTTTACAGATGTTGGTCATATTTGATTTAAAATGAAAATATTTATTGATCCATCTTTAGATCTGTTTGACTTGTGTTCCTGTAGGATGAAAAGGGATTTGTATTTATCTTTGATGGCTTATTCTTATGAAAGACATGTTTAAAAAATAATCTGGGGGAATCATGCATTGATGATGCCTATACTATATGATTAAGTAAGTTTCTTGAACTGTAACCAAATGTGTAAAGACAGTATATAGTCCATGATAATATTAAAATTAAGGATTTTATATATGGGTAAAATTAGACAACTAAAAATACTAATATTTAACACCCTTCACTCAATTCCAAAATAATGAATGGAACCTCACTTTCATTAACCAGGTAAAATGAAATAAATAATTATTTTGCATGCGTTACCAGAAAATAACATAAAAAATACAGCCACAATTACTAGAAGAAGAACATGTATTAAATGCATTGAAATTTAAAAGGCCAGGCTTAATTTTTATACCCCACCACACAAAGTGGCTGATTAATCGGTTAAACTCTCCTTATAGATATGAGTGTCTGTATGTCTTTCGGTGCCTCTATGGTTTCCAGATGATAACTTGAAAAGTGTCCACAGGTTTTGTTTAAACTTTGCACACCTTTTAAGTACTATAAAATGAGGATCAAATTCATTTTTTAGCATAATCCAATTTGTAGTTGTCCAATTCAAATTTTTTTTCATCAACAGTTTGTGGTTTCCAGATAACTTGAAAACTTGTCTACAGATTTCGTGTAAACTAAGCTTTGCACAGCTGTTAAGTACTATAAAATGAATATCATCTTCAATTTTCAACACAATCCAATTTGTAGATTTTTGTCAGGGGTTGCATGAATGGCAAACCTGGTTTACAGTGAATTCAGGCGGGCGAATGGGTGTGCGGGCGGGATGGCAGGCCAGGCAAATAGGGTATCTATTTTGTGTAATCAAATCCTCCTACAGTTTTCAACCCAGATCTCTGAAGCCTCACATCAAGATTGCTTATTTATTGAAGTTTTGCACATGCTATCATGGAATTGTTCCAGGATTTTTTTCCAAATTTTTCAGACATGGGAACGTAGTCATTTTTCAGGACATTTCCAGAAGACTGTACTTATTTTGTGTAATCAACTCCTTTTACATGCTTACACAGATCCAAAACTTTCTTCTAACAAGTTGTAAAATATTCGCTATTTATTAAGGCACTTGGAATTGCAACCTGGCCATTTTAGACTTTTGTTGCAATTTTTTGGTCAACAGTTGACGGTTTCCAAATAATAACTAGAAAACATGTCAACAGATTTTGTTCAAACATTACATTGAAAATGTTATAAATTGGGGATTTTCAAAGATTTATTAAAAATGTACTTAGCTGTTAAGTACTATAACATGAAGATCAAGTTGAATTTTCAGCACAATCCCATTTGTAGTTTTTGAGTTGTGCCAATTTGAAATTAGTTTCATAGTGTTTAAGAGGAAATCATGAAAGATTGAATAGGAAAAGATAATTAAGACTTGTGTAGCAGCCTCAGTATACCTATATTTGTTTACATCTACAAAAGGTATCTTGACATGCAAGGAGTGGCAATCTAAAGTTTGTAAGGAAAAATAAAATCATGCTTAATTCTTCTGGAGTTTTCTGTCACGAATGTTAAATAAGTTTTTCGCGATTCTTGTTAGTTTAAATATACAATATTGGTACATTGTCAGAAAATATACAGTTTATTTGTACGAGCCTTAGAAATAGGTAGAAATGCGGAGCATTTCTTGCCTTTTTTGTGGCAAGTATGAATAAACTTTATATTTTCTGACAATGTACGAATATTGTTTTTATTCTGCAAACAGAAAATACTTTTAATATATTGGAAAACATAAAAAAGTGCACTTTCAGCCGATTTGTTACTTGAAATTTTCGGCGTGTATTCAAGTGATAGTCTGATGTCACAAACAAATATCATATTCGACAACAAGCCGTAAACCAGAACAGAATACTGAATATCGTTAGAAGTTTAGACAAGGGTTCCAGAAGCTGACGCCAAAATTACAAATAAAGCTTTCTTTATTCGTAGGGTCGTATTTGTATAGTTGAAGCAGTAGTTGCAGAATAAAATTGTATATGTGTATGTTTATAAGAAGCCAGTTCACATGGAGCTTTAAATAAAAACATAACAAGATTTATATTTTCAGCATTAGAAAGAGGATACACAGAGGATTTACTTCCTGCAGATCAAAGGAGGAAAAAATTTTTACGTCCCCATGGTCAGGGCCATTCACTTGATGACAGTTCACAGGATGATAGAGAAATGAATGGTCTAAAATCAGCAGCAAGTGAATCTCAGTTGTCTGTACCAGCAGACAGGCAATCATCTTCAAGGCTTTCCTTGCTAGGTGACAAATTGATAGACACAGCAAAGGCAATCGGAGAGAAAGGAACAAAACGAAGCAAGAACACATTTTCTAGTATTTTCAAGAAGAAGGGAAGGGATCTTTCTCCTGCAGAGTCTAAGCGGACAAGAAGTGTTGAATATGGCAGTTTGGATAGAAAGCAAGGTTCATCTTTCAAGAGATTTCGAGACAAACATCGTCATGATACAAGTAAAGGGCATACATTGCCTACATCTCAAACTATGGACTCGGTAGAAAGTGATAATGGACAGCCATCACAAGGCCCAGTTATAAACATTGAAGCCCCAAGAGGAATGATACCATACGAGTTTCAGGATGCTATGGGTAGACGACAAAACTTGAGTCGTGACTTTGGTGGAAGTGAAGGTTCAGATCATTCCGATGGTGATTTTGCTGAACTTTCAGCAATGGCAGATGTGATTGAGGAATATCAGTACTCAATCAGGATATTGCCAGGACAAGATCCAGCACAAGTTTTTGTTGGATGGGTAACACCAGGCTTTCATTTTAGTGAAAAAACATTTGAAACCAAGAAAGTTCGACATGTCATTTTGTCAGTACTTGATGATGACTATAACTTAAAGCAGAGGTTAGTATGTACATTTTTACTGAAACAAGAACATGGTACTCAAAACAATTAGTAGCAGAATGTCATACTGTTAATTGTGGGTGTGTCTGTCTGTCCAGTTGTGTTTGGTGCTTTAAGTTATTAACTTTAATAACTTTCATATTTTGGAATTTATTTTGGAATTTATTTTGTTTATAAAACTCAGATCAGTTTGAATTTAATATTGAGCTGTGAAAGGAGGAAAAGTTGTGTAATAAAAAACCCAAATTTTGCAAATGTTTGTTTAATGTTCAACACATTGCTGACCTCCAAACTTGGCACTAATGTTCTTGTGGACCAAACTTAGCCTAAGTTTGAAATTGAGCTCCATGTCTCACTGATTTTTTTACGATGTACAGTCGAGGAACCAGTTATCGTGTGTCCAGTGATTCCGCCCATGTTACGTATCTTCCAATTTGGGTAATATTTAAAAAATATATCGCTAAATTAACATTCTGTGGACTAATTGTGGTCTTCATATTACATTTTTGGAAAGTTTTATTTTTTTTAAACGTTCGTTTCTTTAATATCATTAAAAGCTAACCTGAAAGATCTATATGAACTTCATTCAATCTGGAGTACATCAATGACTGGTAGATTTCTTTAATTATTAAAATTTAACTTTTTCATCACTTTTTAACTTTAGAATTCATACATATAAAAATCTTTTCATATTCTAATTCCATAGTGATTTTTAATTCACATGCCGACCAACTTAAACAAGTTTGGTTGGATGTTCTAAAAGCAATATATTCAAAGATAAAAACATATTTTTAGCTCACCTGACCCGAAGGGTCATGTGAGATATTGCCATTACTTGGCGTCCGTCATCGTCGTTAACTTTTCTTCAAAAATCTTCTCCTTCAAAACCACTTAAGGGATTGCTTTGAAACTTTGCACACATCCTCAGTAAAATGTCCTCTACCAAGTTTGCAAAAATCATGGCCTCAGACCAACCAACATGGCCACCATGGCTAAAAATAGAACAGGGGGGTCCAAATACAGTTTTTTTGCTTATAGTTCAAAAAGTATAACTACCTTCTTCAGCATCTAAAGCTTTACAAAACACTCCATCAGGTAAAAGTTGTATGATGACTCCTTGTAGAAGTTATTGCCCTTTAATTGTCAAAATTGATTATTTTTGACATGTTTGCCTCAAAATCTTGAAAATTATCAGAACTAGGGAAAAAGTTAGCATTGCTTAATTGTTCTGCTCTATGAGGGCTACAAAAATGACTTTAGGGTCAAGATTGTCTGATGAACCGTTTAGGAATTATTTTCCTTGAACATTTTTTTAATCAATTTTACTTGATTTTAAAAAATCTTCTCCTCTTTAACCAATGTAAGGACTGCTTTGAAACATTGCACACATCATCTTTAGGACTTCCTTTACCAAAATTGTGCAAATCATGACACCTGACTACCTACATAGCTACGTTGGCTTAAAATAGAAAAAATGAAAAAAGGGGGGTGGGGAGTCGAGAGAGTTTTCGACTGATAGTTAAAAAAGTATAACAGGTACAGCAAATTTGAAGTGAACCTCTCTTCTCCCTCTAAGCATCAAAAGCTCTTCCTTATATGAGTTATTTCCCTTAAAAGGTCAAAATTAATGATTTTTGCAGAAGTGTTGGGCAATTCCTTATAGCAAAGAAAAGCTGGAAAAAAAGGGTTGTTTGGTTTCAGGTTCAGGTGAGCGATACAGGCTCCTGGGAGCCTCTAGTTCAAAACTAAATATTTATTTTTGAAACAGAAAAAATTTACAAAAAGCCCTTAGGTGCGCGATAACACCGGACTACACTGTACAGCAACATGGTTTATAGTTTCACATAAGATCTTATGAGAAGCACATGTAAAAATATGTATACCAATTTTTGTTATATAAAAGCATCTAAGGGTATAACTTATACCGATTTGGAAGTTTTTAGTTCAGTTTTAACTGAATCACACATGAATAGCAGCAATTTAAATGTCCAGCTATAACTGATACAGAGCTTTAAAGAAAACTAATTGAAGCAGTTTTCAAAACAACTGTTAACTGTATTTAGAACTGATTGACCAATAGGTAGAAATTACCTGACAGATCATTGTATTTTGACTATAATAGACTGTATCATAAGACATCATATTTTGGAGTTGAATTTTGTTTTTTTAACATTACAAAATTGAAAATAATAGACATCTAGCCTTCTTTCAATCAGTCTTTACATTTGTCAAGATTATGATTGTGCTAGCACTGTTATCAATGTAATTTTTATAAATAATTTAGAAGTTTAAATGACTAACATTGACTTATGTTCAAAACAAGTTTGAACTGAAAATACATTTCAGAGTTACAATACTTGGCTTTAAACATGTACACAAATTAGAGTAAAACCTGTAGGTTGTCTTGTACTTAGATATCTTTATGGGTTACTATTTAAATATCTATTACTTGACACTGTTTATCTTCACTCAAAAATGCATTTGATTTTACACAAGTTTATGTTTGTCATTGAACATGTAAAAATAAAAAAAAAAAAGCATTCTTATTTTCATATTTTTGCAGGATTTAAAATGCCATTCAGTTATTTATTAATTCCTTTGTAGCTTAAGCAGAAAGAACTGTTACATGGTATCAGCAGGGGATCTTTTACAAAGATATGGCAGTTCTCTGCAGGAAGTGACATCAAAACGTTCAACACCTGGACTGGTTATTGGTTGTAGTATTGACATCTCCACGGGGATGCTGAGCTTTAGTGTAAATGGCAAGGAGGTTGCAAATAAATTTCAAGTCGAACCAAATACCAAATTGTTTCCAGCAGTAATTTGTGAACCAACAATCAAGGAAATGTTTCAGTTTGAGCTTGGATATACTAGAGTAAGCATGGTCAAACATTGATTCAAATTTTTAACTGAAATTTGAAAAGATTTTGGTATTTCTTTAATATACCTTAATTCATCCTTGTGGAATGGTTTGTCTTAGTTTTCTTTGAAGTTATGTGTACATTAATTTAGATGGTGCAAGGGGTGGAGCTTGTATGACAACTATTACTCCACCTCTTGCATCATTGGAACATTTCATTATGCAATAAGTACAAACTTGAAGGGGGATACCGTATAACTGGTAATTTTTGCGGTAATTTAATTTTTGCGTTATTTCGAGGTTGACACTCGACCGCAAAATTTAAAATCGCATAAAAAAGTATAAAGTATTCCTATCCATAAAAAAACGGTAAAGTTTCACAAACTTGTGTCGATAGATATTTTGTTACCCTTCGGGATATTAATTATATTAATTATCACAGTGGTAAATAAAAATCATCGAAGCGAAGTGAATAGTTTTCTCGTTTTTGGAGTTTTAATTAAATATTCACTATAAAAACACTAATAAATTTTTCCTTTATTGTCCATCAGATAGATACAAAATAAAGGATGTTTTTACAAGAAACAAAAGCACCAAAAAAAATTTCTTTATTATTATTGTCTACCAGTATAAAACAAAGGATGTTTATACAAGAAACTGTTATTAATCCGTTATTTAACCGTTATTATTACCTGTAAATATCGATTTCCAATTAAAACACATACCTGTCATTTGTCGGCATGTATTAACCAAGTTCTATCAAAAATTATTTGTCAATGCAATTAAAATTAATAAAAAACTCACGTTATTTTACCTGTTTTGCCGATTTTTTTCTGCACTTATTTTCATTATTTTACGTACACTTATGGGTGAATTTATTCCACCACAAGTCATATATCAGGGAACAACAGAAGATTGTCTTGCTCAATATGATTTTCCTTTAGCCTGGAACATAACTTATATCCCAAATCACTGGGCTAATCAGGATACACAACAGAAATAAAAACTCGACATTTTTTTGTGTTAAAGATGTAAAACCGCAAAAATTAAAATCAGCAAAAATTAAATATCAGAATTTCAATCCCAATCCGCAAAAATTTCACACCGCAAAAAATTCCCGGTTATACGGTATTAACTTCAATCTTATTTTCTAGCCTCAACATTATCTCTTTCTGTAACAATTTTACATACAGCAATTTCAGCTTCAATTGATTGAATTTTTGGACTCGTTGTTTGTTATATACATTCACATTCTTATGTAATGACAAAATGCTAATTTCCAATACATCATTTAAGCTTCTTTTCCAAAATAGGTTTAAAGAACCTCAACAAAATCGGGTTTCACTAGATAGGATTTGCATCACTGTAAATCCAAATCCAAATATCCAGGTGTAAGGTATTGTTGGCCAGTTTGTCTGTTAAAAAACCATTCAGGCTTTGCTATTAATGCTGTAAAGGTCTCACTGTTGTTCAAATACCTTGGAACATAATGAAAATATATGAACATAAACACTGTAAGATCCCTTTAGAAACAAAGATGGCTGAATTACAATGTAAAATTCTGATAGCTAGAGTCATGGACAAGTTGTGACATGTAATTACCAGAGACATTTGGACAGGTTATTGTTGAAAAGTTTTTACTAATGGATTTTAATAACAGTGGTACAATATAAAAAATGACAAATGCAAGCAAAAAAATGTGATGCATAGGGTTGGCAGAAGAGGAGTATGTAATATAGTTATATAAAAAGGTGTCTCAACAACTTTCTTAATTAGTAAGCTGCAATTTAATAGTACAACTACTACTGATGAAGAAACATTTTACTATTGATTTTCATGCACTTTTCATTTAATTCTGTCTTGAGCGAGGAATAAAAAGTATAATTTCAATATTTATAAAAGGAAGTATTATTCAGTGATAGTTTATAATAAAAATCCAATAATGTATATAATATTTATTAACCATTGACTTAAAATACATGAGAAATAAATTTTATAATAATTTCATAGATATCTGTTATCGAAGCAATTAATTTTTGGAATTTTTTCTGTATCAATTCTAATACAAGGAACATCCTCTGTATTGATACAACTTTTGATTCTTGAAATAGACTATATTTTGTTCTCTAAAAGATTTGTTTACTCAAATGACAACAAACATATGTATATTCTGCATTGTTATTACAGTTTGCACTGCCACTATCTGCAGCAGTATTCAGGGGTCCAAAGAATGTCATACCTTCTTGTCCACCCAGACTTGATGTACAGACACTGTCAGATGGATGTTGGTCAAGGGTTCCTGAGCAAATGTTGAGCATACATTCCCTGAAACTGTCTGGAGTTCGTGGTTGGAGTATGCTTTGTGATCATCCAGGTGAAATTATTTCAGAAATACATATTAGGTTGTTGCATTTAATACAGAGTCTGCCATACTTATTCTTTTCTCAAGTTTCATTAGACAAACAGTTAGTTTTATTAATGACTATTGCATGTGTTATCCTTTACTGCAACTATTCCTTAACTGTTTAGTTGTAATTATTTTCAGTTCATTGTATCTATATAGTTTGCACTAAATGTAAACAAGTGGTTTTTGTTTTCTAGTTAGTATGATGGTTATTTACATCCCAGAAGAAGATCGCAGCCTAGACATTCTAGAACTTATTGAGCATCAACATCTTTTGGAGTAAGTTGTTAAAAAATACACTTCAGGTCTTATTGTTACAATCACAAGTTTGAATATGTCCATTTATTAAGTAATTATATATGTGTATTTAATAACCTTATTTTGATAGATTGATTCAATGTTTGTTTAATGTCCAGCGAGCAGTATTTCAGCTATATTCAGGACAAGAACTAGTTAATAAATGATAAATCAAAGGAGAAAAGGTGAAACAAAAGGAACATACTTATTTTGTACAACAGGTCAATCTGTTCTTTTTCTTTATAACAAAACAGTCTTTTTTTTCAGTTTTCATGCCAAAACCTTGCAGCTTTATCAAGCTGTTTGTTCCCATGGTAACCACAGAGTGGCCAATGCCTTGACTTATCATGTAGATGAAAGATTACTAATGTATTGTGTCCAAAGTGAAAGTAAGTAATGACCTTTTCTGAACAGTAAAATGCAGGACTTCAGATGATCAGAAATGTGCCTTGTTTTATAATGTGATGATGTGTAGATGTGCATACTCTACTGTCATTTTGTTTCATCAAATTTTTAGCTCACCTGACCCAAAGAGTCTGTGTGAGCTATTCTCATCACTTGGCGTCTGTCTTCGTTATAGGCGTTGTCTTCGTCATTGCCGGCAGTAAATTGAATTTAAAAAATCATCTTCTCATAAACCCCTAGGCAGAGTGATTTGAAATATTGCAGAAATGTACCTTAGATGGTCCTCTTGAAAATTTTGAGTTTTTTGTGCCGATCCAGGATCTTAGATGGCCCCATCATAGGACCCTATGGGAAAAACATACAAACAAACTCTTCTCAGTAACTGTTACACACATTGAAGCCAAATTATGAAGAAATGAAGGTTGGGTAGTCATTTTATTATTTGAGTTTTGCGAGCCAATTGCAAATATAGCATGACTTCCAGGGCCACTAATGCCTTCTGATTGGCTAAAATATCAAAAATCTTCTTTCAAACGGCACGGCAGATTGATTTGAAATATTGCATCAATGTACGAGATGGTCCCTTACAAAGTGAAGATCCAAAATCCAAAATAGCCTCAAAAGTGGACCACAGTTTAACAAAGGACCTCATGGGAAATACACACGAATAATTTCTTCTACAAAAATGTTACACATAATTATGGGAAATTATGCAGGAATAAAGCTTGGATAGTTATCTTATTATTTTGGGTTTTTTTCTTAAGCAAATTTTAAATTCAACATTGCTGCCAGGGCAACTAGTACGTTCTGATTGGCTGAATTAAAAAAAATCTTTTTTTCACAAACTGCTTGGCAGATTGATTTGAAATATTGCAGCAATGTACCATAGAAGTCCTTTACAAAGTTTTAGTTTTTTGTGCCGATAGCAGCCACCGTGGAACACAGTTTAACATAGGACCCTATGGGAAAACCATACAAACAGCTTCTTCACCAAAACTGTCCCACACAATTAAACCAAATAATGCTGAATTGGATCTTAGATAGTAATCTTATTATTTTGAGTTTTTTTAGCAGATAGGAAATTCGACATAGCTGTCTGAGCTGCAAATTCATTCTAATTAGCTGAAATTTCCGAGTTGGTTTCCTCACAAACCACTTACCAGAAGGAATTGTGATATTTTAGAAATGTACCTCAGAACCCTCAGATGGTTCTCTACTTATTTTGAGTTGCTTGTTTCGTTCCAAAATACCAGATTGCTGCCACCATGTAACATCACTTATCATTGTAACCTATCAGAAACTGTCCTAAAATTGATGCTAATTGGAAATTCAACATGGCAATATTCAAAGAAACAACATCTTTACTTAAACTTTTTAGCATTTAATATCAAATTTGCAAAAAAAGTCATGTCTCTTATAAAGTTTGTTTGTGAGTAAGGTAAGCGATACAGGCTTTTAAGAGCCTCTAGTTGAGGAGTTAGATCTTGTGGAAACTGCTGGGCATATTGTTTTGATATTTGGTAGGACTGTTGGTATGCAGTTTATACGTCAAACTTTGTATGAGTTATGGGACTGTCCATTTAAGCAATATAATACAATGGTAGATTGTGTGGATGCTCTGAAACCATTTAAACTGCTTTGATATTTTATAGGATTAAGTGTTGTGATGTTTAGACGAGCATACTTTACCAGCATTTTGATTTGTCAAATTTTATGGGACTTTCACCATATTGGCAAATTTAATAATGTTAAAAGCAAATTTTATCAAGCCCTCTATTAAATGTCTCACATTCCATATATGTTATAATTTAAGTTGCTTAGTTCTTTTTATGCCCCCGCAACGACACGTTCACGTTCGGGGGGGGGGGGGAGTAGGGGGGAGGGATTAAGTTTTACTCATTTCCGTCCATCCGTCGGTCCATCTTTCTGTCCGTCCGTCAGAAAAAATTTCCGTCAAGCTTTTCTCAGAAACTGTACATGAGAACAATTTGAAATTTAGCAGGGTGGTTCAGTATCACAAGTTGTACGTCCTAAGCGACTTTAAGACCTGTCGGACAACTAACGTCAATCGACATTAAGTCGTCAGTTCTTGAATTAATTGTATCTTTTTAACTAGATGACGACATGTAGGCATACTCGTTTGTATTGCAAAACACGAAAAAACATTTGTCCTCCAAATGACACATTATTCGGAATTCTAGATGTTTATCTTACCGGTATATGATTAAATAAACGAAAATAGACAGAAGGGTTGTTCTGACGGCTCCAGGACACCACTGTCTGAAAGTCGTCATCTAGTCGGATGCAATGTCGTCAACTTATTTTATCATACCCAAGTACACCCTGCCTGCAGTGAGACTCGAAACCACAACCACGGTGTTGAAAGGCAAAGTCATTAGTTATGAATAACTCCTTTAACCACTCGGCCACCAATGCCTGTCATGGGATATAAAGATTATACAAGATTGCTATAGAATAGATACGTTAAACTTTTCAACAATCTACACGAAAGTGGCTAGGAAGGGCAAATTGATCAATATGGGTGTAATGTTCGCTTAATACATGTTGTGACTTATATTCCATATCAAATCAACATGATGAACAAATGCAGAATTTATTCGTATGTTAATAACTCCCAGAACCGTAGGGGGTCGAAAGTGCCCTTAAGTCGTCAATCACTTTCAATGCCCTGTACATCAATAAATACACATGATAGAGTGGAAATAATCGTTTGATCATTACATATTACACTTATGATACATGGTACATATCAATGGATTAATTCCCTTAGCTCGATTAGTTCCTAAGTGCATATCGCCAGTGCATGGTCTTATCAAACATATCATCGCCAGGAGAGGAAAAAGACATAGTTTTCCTGGTCCTTTCAACAAACACTAGAATCTTATAATAAGATTATTTCACAAATAGTGCTAGGAATTACTTTTAGGGAAAAATGTTTCTGCTTTAAAATGGACCGTCTCCTAACTTTGTCTGACGAAGCAATAAACCAGAATCTTGCGATAAAGAAATCAGACGACTTTAAGACTGTGACGACCTAATGTCGATTTACGTTACTTCCTGTTTGGGACTTCATTTGTACATAAATACATCTGTCCGTATGTACGAACTTCCGTCAAGCTTTTCACAGAAACTGTACATAAGAACAATTTGAAATTTGGCAGGGTGGTTCAGTATCACAAGTTGTATGTCCTAAGTGACTTTCAGACCTGTCAGACAACTACTTCCTGTTTGGGACTTCATTTATCGGGGGCATCTGTGTCCCATGGACACATTCTTCGATTTTTTTTGTAAACACTTGCAAATATTGAGCTTAATTTTGGTATATGAGTCTAAAGTAATTAGTTACTGATCAGATTTACATTTTGTTCCACTCTAATGATTTTTGCGAAAATTGCAGGCCTTGGACTTCAGAAATTTCATCAAAATAATTGTTTTACATGTAATTGTTAAACCTTTTCATTATAGGGCCAATAATCAAGAATCTACCAAGGTAGACATTTGTTTCTAACATATATTTTTAGTTAATACCATGTGATACTCCTACAAACACATGCCGAATCTCCCATTTCTGTGTCCCATACAAAATAATGTTTTTAAGGTATTTACTATCAGGTATAATACAGCTCTGACAAATTAATGTGGGAAGGGGATTACTTTTTCTAGTTATAAATAAAACCTTTTCAAGGATTTAGATTTCAATAAATTGATAAATTTAAATATAGGATCTTACATGGGTAAGAGTGGATTATCGGATTTCTCCAATCGAGATACAGTAGTTAAATTATGAAATTTAAATAAAATAAAATAATTTAACTATCAAGATTGGAGAAAGCTGATAATCCAAGAGTACTTATGTAAGATTCTGTTTCTCTAATTTTAAAAAGTAGTAAACTTGCAAAATGAAATACAAATTCTCCCAACTGCAATTTTATGTCATGAGTTCTTATTATGACGTTATTATTTTAAACCAACAAATTCACTAGTGACGACAACTATATTTTCCACACCGGTCAAACGGTTGAAATATTACGTCAGAATCAGAGAATGATTTTTTTTTGTTTAACAGATCTAGCAGGACCTCTAAGAACTGGTTATCACAATCTCCTAATCACCATGCATTTAGAATCACATGCAACAGCAAGGTATACTATATATTACACAAAAATTAGGATTTAAGTTAACTCATGCAAAACAGCACTAGGGACATAATAAGTTTTTATCTTATTCATATGCATTTAAGGCAATCTAGAAAATTTATTTTTCATCAAATTTAAATATCAGCTTCTCATCAATGATTTTAAATACATGTTTGAAAAATACACAATTAATGAATGAATTTTTGTAAACACTATGTCCTTTGATAATTAGAAAATTTACAAAGCTTGGTTACCTCTGAATTGATTTCATACCCGTTTTGGACATGTATAATTAACTTTTGCTCAATAATGTAACAAAAATATATAATATATTTGGCAAAATCTTAATAACTGAAATCAACTGGTACTGAGAATCACTAGTTTTACAAAGTATCATGAACGTTGAGCACAGTTAGATTTATCCCTTCATATAATTAATTTTCTCAAAAAGTACAACATAAGCAAGCTTGAATGGTATATTTAAAAAAAAAATTCTGATAATTACAGACTCTTAACACAGAATGAGTTTATAATTCCACTGACATCATCTACAAAGGATCTGAAGTTGTACAGAAGAACTAGTGTAGGGAGTGATGCAAACAGAATCAAGGACACTATTCCTAACATGGATGACAGTGTATCTATCAGACCTCAGCTTGCAATATCAGAAAAGGAAATTGAAACTAGGTTAATTTATGTCTTAAGGCTACATTCTTATTAAAAAACCATTCAGGGTTACAAATAAACATGTTTTGATTCTAGGTAATGATGGTACCAATAAAATAGTCTCTCATTTGTGTTTGTGACTCTTTATTGGAAATGTTCCAAAAGAATGAACACAAATTCTATCCAGTTATAATTTATTTACAGCTTGTTTAGTTAATATAAAATCACTTTTTCCTGATATCCTTATCTTGTGCAGATAGCTTCTTGTTAATTGTCTTCTTTACATCAAGTTAATTTTCTCTCTCGATTTCCACCAATCTTTTATATAGTTTTTTTTATTAGGCCGAAAGGGATTTGAGTGTTAAACCAATTTAATATACATAAATAATTCTTTGTTTGGTTTCTGTATTCATGTATAATCAGATTACTATGCAATACAGTAATTAGGATGTTTATTTGGGTGTGACTTTTTACCAAAACAAACCCAAACTATACCCAAACACCTAAACTAACATTTGCTGCATTTCTATTGTGTTTAAATATTTTATATATTATATTTTTGACGGAAAATGTTATAAAAGTGAAGGTAACATGACAGTTTTCGCTGTTAAAGTTGATCTTCTGAAGCCTCTTATTATTGTGAAAAATGTATTAAACAAACTCTCATTAAACATAATAGAAATGCAAAAATAATTTATTTCAATGTATGTTTGGGTATGTTTGGGTAAAAAGTCACACCATGTTTATTTGGATGTATTTTTTATATTTACATACAAGAGTGAAATTAATGATTTTAAAAAGTCATCCTTTAATTTTAAGAATGCACTTTTTAATGGATGCAGGCTTCATGACAAAAAGAACCTAATACTTGAATAGAGCAATATGAATACAGGTTATTTTAAATAATTGATAGTTAATTTTGGTGTTACTTTAAAGCAAAAATGCATGATTATTTTCTAGAGTGAAAACTGCAGGAAAGGATTCTACAGCACCTTACTTCCCTGTTGAAACTTTGAAAACATATGTAATGCAAGCGTTAAAGTCTGCAGTCATCAAAGGAGCTGATCATATTCGAGATCCAATTGGAGGCAGTAATGATAACTTATTTGTGTATGTTTTAACTTAAAGAAATTATATTATTTGCAAAAATTATTTATATGTTTTCTTTGTAAGTGTATAATGCAGAAGTGTGGGCCGAAGCATTGTGTAACAGTGTGGGTAGAAGCACATTTACCGTGCTTCATGCAAAAATGTGTGCTCATACCTTTATCTACCATATAAATACAAAATGTTTTATTCTATTCTTATAATTAGATTCCATAACCTAATTAGGGCTTTTCCAGGAAAAATGTACAAGGGGGTAGGAATGCAGGTTATTTTTTTTTCCTTGGTAGGAGGGTGTATGGTATTTCTATTTTGGTGGGTGTAGGTACGTTCTTATAAAAGAAATCGCGGTTGTTGGGGTTTTTATGTTTCTAGCTCGCCAAACGCTGTGCTTTCGGCGACATCTGCGTGATTTTTGTCTGACGATTTTGTTTGAATGAATGCAAGGGGAATGACTGATCATTGTAAACTTTTGAATGGTTTACGCCTGAAAGTTCCAAATAGGACTGGTTGCTGATTTTCTATATTGCCCTGCTCTCTCATTAACCAGATGTTGTAATAGCCCCAATATACCAAAAATGGCTACGACATGGCAGACAAAAGCGAAGCAAAAATGAACATTGAAGAATTTAGTGTTGAGGATGTTTTTCGTTGGTTAAACGGCCTATCACAATATTCAGATAAATTTAAGGGTAACTTTATTATTGTATATTTAATCCTATCTCATCTTCGCTAGCCAAGGGTTACGATCCGATACTCTTATCTTCACCCTTGGCAGATTGAGCCGGATTTTTTTGTCTGTCCGCTACCGGCATTTATTGGTTCCAGCTGAGTCTAGCTGCGTCCAATCAGAACGCTCGATACTACTGATCACGCATTGCTAACATGTGGGATTGAAAAACATAAACAGGGCAGCGTGTTACGGAATACATTCGTAGGTTAAAGATTTTCCACTACCCGTTCTTGTCCCTACGAAAACATCTTTTCCCTGCATTAAAGCTTCGATCGCATCCTTCTGATTTTGGGTTAAAGAATCTATTTTGAATAATTCACATATTAGTTTTGGAAAGTCACTGGGCGGAGCCATAACTTCTTACAAAACTTGCATAATATCTTTCTTTTGATTGGCTAAAAATGATGTAATTCATATAGGCGGAGTTTAAGTTTTCTGATTTATTCCGATAGATGTCCCTAGGCGGGAAATAGGATTTTATGGCTCAATCTGCCAAGGGTGAAGATAAGAGTATCGGATCGTAACCCTTGGCTAGCGAAGATGATCCTATCTGTGGTTTTAGGATTAGAATATAATCAAATAACCATATTGATATATCAGTTGTATTTTATAGGTGGTGGGTACTTTCCATAATGATAATTTCATGACATTGTGTACAGTGTATTTTTACTGGCCGTTTTAGTGTACAGTGTCCGTCGTCCATGCAGTACCTGCTATTGACAATTTTTTTGTTGAGCAGAAGTAGGGGCAGATATATGCCATTATACTTAACCAATCAAAGTGATAAATTGTTTACTCAATATAGAAGGTAATACCTTTTGAGACCAGTTGTAATTCTTTCACAAACCATACAACTTAAGACTGATCATAAGTCATATGGCTTTTTGTCAAATGGGCCAACAAATTTAATTATTGCAAGATATGTTTTTTTTCAATCAAAGGTTGTAGTTATTGTAAAATTCATCACCAACAGAATGGTAACTTTTATGAAAAATATTTGCAGGTTCACGCAGAAATTTGATTTATTCTTAACTCTGGTTTAGCTTGTGGTACATGTGAAATAGTGAAATTACAATGGAAATGTTTATCATCTGAACTAGCCTTGTGTAATAGTAAAGTTTGTGAAGCATGAAGTAGATAGAATAAATTGTTAAAAGAACATCAGATTGTATTCTGTTTCTTAACTTGCTTTTTTCTTTGAGAAAATCAGCAGTAGCTGTCAGGAAATCATTTTGAAGGACTTTAAAGTTAAAAACTTTATAGGATCTTTTGTGTGTATTTTCCTAAAGCTGATTATTTTATTACATGTATTTACAAATTATTTGTTTCCTTTAGACCTCTGCTGAAAGTCTGTGACAGCCTTTTAGTGATGGGAAGATTCAATGATGATGACTTATTGAACCTGTTGACACTTATTAATCCACAGGCTTTTGATGATGAATCAGATACAGGTATGCAATGATATTATGTAACATACCTTCTATTCCATTATACATATAGCTTTGGCTCTGCATTATTTGGATTCTGTATTATCCCTTTATATTTCTTCAATATGTTACTGAAGATAAACCAAAAAGAAACCTTATATTTTAATTCGTTACTGCATTAGAGAACAAAAAGTAAATAAAAAGGTAACAAACAAATAAATAACAAAAGTATAAATATAAGGTTATGCCCTATAGTAAACTTTACCATGTTGATCCGACCGGTTTTGACTGACAAAATGGAATACTGCTTACCGCGTTTGGTCGAGTTTATGGTCCTTTTGTTTTCATTTTGATAAAGCGTTTTTCCAAAGGAAGTCAGCCCTTTTTGTTTGTAAAGGGGTCTTATGTTGTTTATAAACGTTTTTCTGCTTTCAATGTACAATGATATTCTAACAAACCTCGAGAATTTTCCCACCTCAACTGCAGACGGGGGGGGGGGGGGGGGCGTTTTAGATCAAAAAGATCAAAAAACAGATACAGGAAAACCCAAGAGATATGCCTTCATCGGCATCAAAAGGTCTACGAAACACTCCATTGGGTCAATGTTGTATGATGACCCCTTATAGGAGTTATTGCCCTTTAAATTGTCGAAATTGATTATTTCTGACATTTTTGCCTCAAAATCTTGAAAATTATTAGAGCTAGAGAAAAAAATTGCATAGCTTAATTGTTCTGCTCTATGAGGGCTACAAAAATGACTTTAGGGTTAAGATTGTGAAAATGAACCATTTAAGAGTTATTCCCCTTGAACTGTTTTTTTTAATCTGTTTTAATTGATTTTTAAAAATCTTCTCCTACGAAACCACTGAAAGTACTACTTTGAAACTTTGTACACATCATCGTCAAATGTCCTAAACCAAGTTTGCACCAACCATGGCTGCAGATTAACCAACATGGCCGCCATGGCTACAAATAGGACGGAAGGGGAGGTGGGGGGTAAAATACAGTTTTTGGCTTATATTTAAAAAAGTGTAACAGATACAGCAAAACAGAAGAGACATGCCTTCATTTGCATCAAAAGCTCTACAAAACACTCCATTGAGTTGAAGTTGTATGACGACTCCTTTCAGGAGTTATTGCCCTTTAATTGTCAAAATTGATTATTTTTGACATTTTTCCTCAAAATCTGGAAAATTATTAGAACTAGAGAAATAGTTAGCATTGCTTAATTGTTCTGCTCTATGAGGGGTACAAAAATGACTTAGGGTCAAGATGTTCTGATGAACCGTTTAGGAATAATTATCCTTGAACATTTTTTTAATCAATTTTACTTGATTTTAAAAAATCGTCTCCTCTTTAACCCATTAAAGGACTGCTTTGAAACATTGCACACATCTTTAGGACATCTTCTACTAAAATTGTGCAAATCATGACACCTGACTACCTACATAGCTACGTTGGCTTTATATAGAAAATGGGGGTGGGGGGGGGAGTCAAGTATAACAGGTACAGCAAATTTTAAGTGAACCTCCCTTCTCCCTCTAAGCATTAAAAGCTCCTCCTTATAGGAGTTATTTCCCTTAAAAGGTCAAAATTAATGACTTTTGCAGAAGTGTTGGGCAATTCTTTATAGCAAAGAAAAGCTGGATAAAAAGGGTTGTTTGGTTTCAGATTCAGGTGAGCTAGTTGATATAATGTCAAGCAGTTGGTATACATTTAGGTGATGGAAGGAAAAAATAGGGGTTTCTGAGTTTAATTTTATCTATCGGAAATTTGAAATTTGGCAGGGTGGTTCAGTATCACAAGTTGTACATCCTAAGTGACTTTCAGACCTGTTGGACAACAACTTCCTGTTTGGGACTTCATTTGTACGTAAATACGTCTGATCTAAGTGTGAATTTCCATCAAGCTTTTCTCAGAAACCGTACATGAGAACATTTTGAAATTTGGCAGGGTGGTTCAGTATCACCAGTTGTACGTCCTAAGTGGCTTTCAGACCTGTCGGACAACTACTTCCTGTTTTGGACTTCATTTGTATGTAAATACATCCGCCCGTATGTACGAATTTCCATCAAGCTTTTCTCACAAACAGTACATGACAACAATTGAAATTTTGCAGGGTGGTTCAGTATCACAAGTTGTAGGTCCTAAGGGACTTTCAGACTTCCTGTTTGGGACTTCATTTGTACGTAAATATGTCCGATCTAAGTGCAAATTTCCATCAAGCTTTTCTCAGAAACCGTACATGAGAACATTTTGAAATTTGGCAGGGTGGTTCAGTATCACCAGTTGTACATCCTAAGCAACTTTCAGACCTGTCGGACAACTACTTCCAGTTTGGGACTTCATTTGTACGTAAATATGTCCGCCTGTATGTTCGAATTTCTGTCAAGCTTTTCTAAGAAACCTAACATGAGAACACTTTGAAATTTGGCAGGGTAGTTCAGTATCACAAGTTGTACGTCCTAAGCAACTTTCAGACCTTTCGAACAACTACTTCCTGGTTTGGACTTCATTTAGAGGGGGCATCTGTGTCCCATGGACACATTCTTTGAATTTTTTTTGGTCAAAATTATCTCCCTTCTAAACAAAAATTTAATTATTTTTGCCAATACTGAACTCATTATGCAATAACTGTTTATTTCATTTATTAATAAATTAAAGAAGTAATAAAGGTATAAGACTTTCAATATTATTTTTAATTTTATGGAAATTAAGAGTAGATAATGAAAGAAATTATTGTTAAATTTACGATGTTCAATTTATTTTGAAATTTTCACAAAAATGGCAGATTGTGTCAGGCATCCCCTTAAATGCTACAGTGATAATGCAGTGATGTTAATTGTAGCTGTGTTCATTAATTAGAATTTTTGTATGCTATAGGTTGTAAGAAAGGACTACTTCAGATGAAACTAGATGATGCTGTAAAGTTAGAGGTAACAGTTCTTAATCATTTTATACTTTAGATAGAATGCAAGTTTTTAAAATTAAAAGTAAACAAAACAGATGGACATGATTGACAGGACAAAATTGGCATTGATTACTTATTTCCAACAGATATTTGCAAGTTAATTTGAAATATGTTAATAACAATGAATTAAAAGAAATAATCAGTACTACTGTTTGTTGTATTTACAGGTTTGCCACATTCTACAGCATCTGTGTGACATACAACTAAGACATAGAGTAGAGTCTATTGTTGCCTTCTCTGACAACTTTGTACATGCTTGTCAAAATGTATGTTATCTTTATTATAACTTGTCAATCAAAATAACTGTAAAAATATTTTAGAGATCTTTTTATCATTGTGTGTGATCAATATGTGGTAGTAATATTAAAACAAAATGGTCATATTGTGTTTACATTTTACAACAAATACATTATGCTAGATCTTGTGATCAGTATTCTGATTTTCTAAACTGGATAAATGCTGTTGACCAATAAGCTACTGGAACAGGGATTTCCTTTATAAGTTCTGTTGCCATGACTTTGTTAATTGTGATGAAATTCTTACAAATGTGATCAGAATTTGTTTTCTTTTAAGCCATATGTAGGCTTTTCTCTTCATTTGTATGACTTTTTCCAGAAAATAAGGAAATAATGATCAGTAACTTGACAGGTGTCTAATTAGAGGCAGACACTTAATGCTATTTCTTCATTAGAAGCATGATGAAGAAAAAACTATATTAAGTTACACCCCCGTGCACTCAGCATTTTGCTTGCATTTTTTTATTATTTCATACTGTACCTTTATAGTGCTTAAATCCAATTAAAAGAAATCTACACAATAACAGGTCCATATTTTATATTGTGCCTTTGTTGTTGACATGTCCAAAATCGTCCTTGGGGGAATTTTACATAGGAAGTCAACTATTTGGGTTTCTGAAGGGACCTAGTGGTGTTTTCACAACGATCATCTGCCTTCGTAACGTTCACTGGTATTCAGACAAACCGCAAGACTATTCCTGCCTTAACTCCAAACGACATTACCCGAAGGATTTCGAATAGACAACAATACACCCTTCCAAACATACACTTCCATTGTAATTTAGGTCAAACTTTACTACAGAAAATTTCTGTATCAAAATGGAAAATCTGCTGCATTTTAAAACGTGTAATAACTGTAAAAACTTATTATTGAATCAATTTACACATATTTGGATTTACAAAAGGAGCATAAACTGGACCAAATGCGGTAAGCACCTGTAGACATGATAACACTGAGTATAGACATATTTACTGAAAGCAAAATGTTTGATAATCATGTGGAAAAGATTATACAAAATCTTCTTGTTAATAACTACTTGGCTATTCAAAAACCAATTAGAAGTGGATCAAGTTTGATTGGAAAATTTACAAAATTGTATATTGTCATAATCTCATACCTGCCATCTTTTTGTAAATTAAAAAGCAGAGTGCACTGCTTTTTTCGACCCAAATGAAAGGTTATTGTTAGCTGATTTCAGTTTCTTTCTGGAAACCTTTCCTCTGAACAAATGCAAATGCTAAATTTCTCCTTTAAAACATTATATCAGATTTCAACCAACTTGGTCATTTCCATTTAAGTTGTCACAGTAAAATGAAATAGAAATTACTATAATGGCTTTGTAATTAGGGCCCCTACACTCTGTGGCGGACGCCCTGTAGTGATCAGTTTGTCCGTCCATGCGTCTGTCCGTCGTCTGAAACTAATTGTGTCCGTGCTGTAACTTTTTTATCTTTCAAGGTAGGCTTTGGATATTTGGAATGTGGGTAGATAATATCAAGGTGATGTGTCGAATACCATAAGTATGCTTCACTTAGAAATGTTTTATGTATATAACAAAGTTTCATAAACTGTATACCTTTTACTTAGGTTTTGCTAAATACGTTTTTAGATTACTTTAGATTCTTCTTGTAAAGTTGTCTAATATTTCATGTACGATTGCAGTAAGCTTTTGTTTTTTTTACCAGTTTGAATTTTCCCAGCATTTTTTCTGTTTTAATAAGGGAAGTTTTTTTAGTGTCTTATAAAAAGTTTTTAGTTTTGATGACAGCATTTAAAAAATATTCTTAAAAAGTACATGTACATAGATTGTGGAGCTAGGATTCTCATTTCTTGCTGTTTCCTTTTGTAGACATTTTGTGATACAAGCTTAATCCAATGATCATTTAGCCTACTTCATCTACTTAAGTTTCTGAATTAAAACATTATTAAAATATTTCATTCTAGGATCAGTTGAAAAGATATATTGATATAAAGCAAGCAGACCTTCCATCAGCAGTCACAGCAAGAATGACCAGAGAATTCAGATGTCCCCCACATGAACAGGTTTGTCGTGCTATAGTTTGGATAAAGTAAAAATTTAACATAATTATGTTTTTCTGTCCTTTATGTAGCTGCAATAATGAAGCTCCTTTTTTATATCTTGATGGAGCTACACAGAGGTCCCCAGGTGTCAATCACTTTTGGTTCTCCATGATGAGTAATGGGACCTCTTTGTAGCTCTGCCAAGATATCAAAGCAGAAGCTAAATTATTGTAGCTAGAGGCTCAGCTGTGTGGTTTTAGTATTATTCTAGTTATCATGGAATTTTATAATGACATAAGATGATATATATGGTATTCTACAAGATTTCAGCTGTTGAGGTCACTTGGCATCTATCATATGTACCCTTCCCTAAAAATTCTACCAATTTACATATATCCATTTGGATGGGGTATGTGGAAGTTTGATATGCTCTTTTTTTGTTAAATCTCTCTAGCTCATTTATATGTTTCTTGTCATTTTTGATACCTTGCAGTATGTTGTTAGCTTGCAGGTTGATCACAGTTTGCTTGTATGCTGGGTCTTCTGCAATGGTACAAATCACTAGCATTTAAGGGAAAGCTTCAGAAAATGTACAGATATAGTAATTAAGGCTGAATACCAAAATATAATATCAGTAGCAGTAATTTTGTTAAATTTTATGATACTGCTACCAAGTATCTTTATTAGGAAAATTTAGCAATGTTTTTCAAAAATTGTGAAAAGTAATTTAAAATGGGCAAAACTACAGATATTATTTGAAGAAGAATTAAAACAACCATTTAAAACAGGTAGTTTATGTAATTTTTTATATCATCAAGCAAAGATTAAGGGAATAAATAAATTATATTGTTTTGTTAATAACAGTGTACTGTTGCATTTAAAAGATAGAAAGCAATTCTACTTGCGAGACATATGTATGGGAATCCGGAGGAGACCACATAAACACTTGGACATCTTGCTTCATATATTTGTAAGCCCATCCCCTAGGTCCATCAAATTTGGTCCAGAGGTAGCTTATGATGAGTACTTGCCAGTCAGTCACCTGTCACCTGACCTTGATCTCAATTTCACAGTCCAGCAACTATGTTAAAGTTTCTATATTAGGACAGTTCCTCTGTTACTATGCATGGTATGGTGACAATATTTGCTGCTGATAACTAATGCTTTTTAGCTGATGCTTATTACGAAATTTATTTTTGTTACTGATGCGGAATGCAGGGGAGACATTTTTCTGTGTCCACACTTGTTATATTTATTCTTTAAAAGACTATGATTATATATATATATACATTTAGTAAAATATATTGGTAGCCATAGTTCAATACCAATTTTAACTGTAATTGTCATTTTAGCAAATGTACTCTATAGAGAGTTCATTAATAATTTTCTGTTATCTGCTACTTTTCTTCATATATCATATTGTTTATAACTCAATTATTAAACAATAATCACAGATTCATTTATTTCTAAAATAATTTCAGTCCAGAATGTTCTAAACCTTTGATCAGTTCCCACTATAATTACAGTCCCAACATTAAATTTGGCATTATACAGTTATGCTCTAAAACTAACTATGATAAATCTGTAGATGAGAAATCTCCTGATCTTCAAATCAGCTGAGGAGGATGAGAATGGTTTGCCATGTCCATGTGGACAAAACATCAGAAACATGTTGTGGAATTTTCACAGTCAACTTTTAACTCACTGTGCTATGCCAGCCCAACTGGAACCAGAGGAAAAGTCAACTGAAACTGATGCCAAGGCACAACCAGCAACCCCAACAGTTGGAGAAAAGCTTCTGCAGCTGGTCTGGAATACAAAAGAAGAAGATAAAACTAATATTAGTCAGTCAAAAGAGAAGAAAATTGGTAATAATAGAAGATAGACTGGCCCATAAAAGTCAATAGACTTTTTATTTCTCACATGAACTCTTTTTAGCAGAAAGAATCATTATATAATAGGGATTACTATGTATACTGTAGAGAAATTTATATGTTATTCAGGGCTTTAACAGGGTACATAATGTTTCCTTCTTTGCTTAGGATTTATATTTCATGAGTTGAACCATGTCTTAGACTGGAATAACCATTGAACTATAGCTCACATCTATAATAAGGAATATTAAATGGGAGAACAAATATTTAGCATAATTTCCTTTAGAAACATGTAATTTTTCAGAATTTTTTTGGCAATATTCCATTTAAGTGCATGCATAATATGCAAAAAAACACATTTTAAATAAATTGTTTATTAAAACTAATTCCAAGGAATTGTCAAATTATGTTATTCTTGATAAAATATATCAAGAAAAAGTTCCCCTGTTAGCTCTCAATCATTTCTTTCATGATGCTTCATTTGGAATTTAATTTTAAAAAAATATATATTTTTGTTGAAAATCAAATAAATAAAAATAAGAATTTTTATATATATTAAATAGTAACTTTTACTTCTTTTTATATAAATAAAAAGTTATATATTGCTCAATATATAACCCAATTATAGCCTTAACATAGGAGTTTCAAGGTAATGTGTAAAAGTTTGCATTGCTCAAAATTTAATTTTTGTTTATGGCGATCACCATGAAAAAATTGGGACTTGTATTTGTTATGACTGATGTTTGGGAGTGACCATTGATTGAAATGAATTAAAATAATAAAACATTGCTGGACATCACAACAAGATCCCTGATTGGTACATGTAACTTGTGACTGAAATTATTTAAGCCATAAACACCCTGTGCACTTCTATTATTTCCATATTTGAGAAGTTTTGTTTCATAATTTACTTGCTTTCTGTAATTTATAAAGTGTATACATATAATTTTATTTATGTCATTTAAAAAACTGGTTCATGTTAGACATTATGACACCCTGGGTGAATTTTTACATTGAGGCAAAGTTTTTCCAAGGTCTCCATATGTTAGAAAACTATGCCTCATGTATACAGATGTATATATATACATAGTCTAATGTATATGGCTTGTTAGCCAATCAGAATGCAAGATTTTTATAGAGCTATAATATAATTCAATTTTTGCGTGAAATTTTTCAATATGATGGTTTGGAAATTCCAATTTGACATTTTGCTAAAATCATTTCTTGTTTATATCTCATATTACTGGTACATTGTAATACCTCTGAAAACTGAGAATCCATTCAAAGGTTTTATCATGATTATCCAATAACACTTTACATTGTTATAGCTAAAGAATTGGAACCATACTAGAAAAATCTGTCTTTTGGAAAACTAAATATTAAATGAAACGTCTAGATAGTTTTGATTGTAATTGAACACATGTATTTTAAAAGTCATTTAAGGACAGGCACAATTTTTAACTGAAATCAAAAGTGAAAGTAAAACTGTGTCTCTTTATTTAACTTGAATGTAAAATATCATAGTAAATGTTGCCATCACAACAATTTAAATATATATCCATTAAGAATCAATGTTGTACAATTTTATTCTGATTTCAGATAACTTGCAGAAATTGATACAGAAAACTGCAATAGAATGGGGACAGGAAGATTTTATTGTCAATCAAGAGCTTGTTAGGGAAATGTTCAGTCTATTGTACAGGCAGTACAATGGTATAGGGGAGGTATTACATTACTATATTTAAAATAATAAATTTGTTAATGGAGTATTTATTTCATACTGAGGAGTCTGTTATTTAATATTCCAATTAATGAATTGTGCAAATATACATTTACAACAAGAAAAGTAATTCCATAGCCCTCAGTGCTGTCTTGCAGATTCAAGAAAAACACAGTAATATGTTGAATTGCTGTTTGTTTCTAGAGTAACATATTCAAACCATAGATTTAGAGTGATTTAACCTATTTTTAATTTTAATATTCCCACTATTAATGATATAATTTCACTCCTGTTGATAAGCTATGGTAGTTCATGTCACATTCTGGTTTTCCATATACACTTCTACCCAGTTTATCTCTAAAAAAGTTTACATACTTTAAAATTGTATATTTTTATATTTATTGTTTATGTAGTGTCAGATAATATCTAGTAGTTTATAACCCACTACCTTACTAGCATTTTATCATTAGTATTTCAAAACTTTTCAAACTTCTTATTTAAAAACCAAAATTGTAAGCATGAAAGAAATAATAGTAAACACTTTTTGTCATAAGACAGTACATTGCACAGGATTGGTTTTATTGTAGCTGCTGTCAGCACTAGAAAAAGCCTATGTCATAAGTAACTCGAGTAAAGAAGACATCAATATATTACTTAGAGCTTTGGGAAATATAAGGTCTCTTTTACTTGTTCAAGCTGGAAGAGATGAAGAAGACCTTATGAAAAATAGCCTCAAGTAAGAGAGTATATTTGAAATGATTTTCACAGTTTTGTTCTAGGCTTATAACAAATATACATGTACCATATGATGTACATCAGTGGACATTCATTTCACAATTGTGATTTTTCTGTCACAATACTTGTTAAAAGCATCATGATACTTTTAACCAGAGTATTGCAATGCTTTTAATTTCAGGCATTATGATTTTTCATTGCGATGGTTTTCAAAAGTATTGCTATAGAAAATCACAATTGTGACAGGAATGGTCAAGTCGATGAAAAATGCAAGCATTGAAATGCTTTTGTCATTTAGCAAATATTGTGATGCTTTTAATAAATATTGCAATGCTTTTAACAAGTATTACAATTCTTTTAACAAGTATTGCGATAGAAAAATGCAAGCTGACAGAAACTTCACAATTGTGACATGAAAGGCCACTGATAGATGTAACACATTTCATAATATATCATAAATATTTTATTAAATTAATTTTCACAGTGGAAACAAATCACCATGGATTTGATTAATTGTGATTTAGGTCATTTTTTGGTATGCTAGGTTCATATGCTGGGCTAAGGTATTTTTGATAAGATAATTTTTGTCAGTGCATTAATTGATTTATACTGAATTCAACCTGTGAGATTTATTTTTAATAAAATTAGCTCCCCTATTAGACCCTCAAATTCCACTGGTAACTTAAAGTCACATGATGATGATGCTTTAGCAAAACACTGAAATGGTTACTGGGAAGTGCAGACAACAATTAAAGTTAAGTTTAGAGTGATTAATGATGTTTGTTTTTTTTGTTTGAATAGTGTTTAAAGCCACTTTTGGCAATATATCATGGCCTCCAGTTTTTATTGGGGGAGGAAGCCGGAGTACCCAGAGAAAACCCGACCTTTGGTAGGAAAATTGTCAATTAAGATTGGAGTTGAGTGCACCCTGCCCACAGTGAGACTTGAACGCGCAATCTCAGTGTTTACAGACCAGGTGATCAATAGTAGACAAACTACCTTAACGCCTCTGCCACCAAGACTCCATGAGTAATAATGAGAACTGATGAAATCTGTTTGGGTTTTGGTTCTATATTCAAAGTCGGAAATATTAATGCACATGACAAGAAGAACTAAAAATAAACACCTTACCATTGAAAACACCTTACAATACCATACTTTGATATTGTTTATATTGGTCACTGATATGGTATTCGATACAAAAGCACTTTTCTTACCTTTTCCACAAAAGAAATTTTCTGGCAACTGTACTTTCTTTTTGTATGACACTTGGATGGACTTCAGTAGACAAAGACTTCAAAGTAATGATCATTCAAAGTATATTATAATACATCTTTGATTGAATTGTAAAGTGAAAATAACCAGCTGTAACAATTTCAATAAAAAGTGCCTTCTTTTTCAGTTTTAAAGACAATAAAAAATAAAACCCCACTCACATCTGTTTTTGGAATAAAATGTCTTGGTAACAAGAGTATTAATTTTCAGGGTATTAAGTTTCAAAAAGTTACGTCGAAACTTTGTGATCTTAAGTGTTTCCATGTGTTAGTATGATTTTATTGTCAGAAATTCGAATTAGACCTTTGTTGTGTTTGTTATTTTAAAATGAATTTGAAAAACCTGTTTTCCATTTAATTTACCTGTACAGAAGGTGAACAAAATTAAGAGTCAACAATTTCCATCTGTCACACTAGTATTTCTTAGGCATCTAAAAAAGTTTAAACTCTTTTACATTAATGATCCATTAAAACCTTGCAGGGAACTTATGGACAATAAAGTATTTTTCCAACACCCAGATCTGATGAGGGCACTATGTGTACATGAAACTGTTATGCAGTTAATGGTAAATACATTAAATAAAGCACAACAGCAACAACAGTCCACAACTTCTGGTATGCCAGAAGCAAGTCAGGGAAGAAGAGGGTCACTAACTAGAAGAGGATCTTTCAATACAGGCAGAAGAGGATCTTTCACGCTGCAGCAAGTTGAACAGACAAAGGTATTACTGTTATGTTTAAACAATTTGTTATCCACCTATGACATATACTGTGTTATGGTTTAGCCATTTTCCATCCACTCATGACATACACAGTTTTATCATAAACCATTTGTCCTCCATCTATGACATATCCTGTGTTATGTTTAAGCCATTTGTCGGCCATCTATGACAGATACTGTGTTATATTTAAGCCATTTGTCCTTCATCTATGACATATACTGTGTTACGTTTTAACCATTTGTCCTCCATCTATGACATATACTGTGTTATGTTTAAGCCATTTGTCCTCCATCTATGACATAAACTTTATTATGTTGAAACAATTTATCCTTCACCTATGACATAAACTTCATTATGGTTAATTCATTTGTCTTTCACATATTACATATACTGTTCCCTCGAACTGGGAAACCTTGCTAATTGAGGTTGAAGAAGAGCACACCTTGTCCAAATTCCTGCTCAAACTGTTAACCCCATTGTTGACAAACCAGTGACCACCTGGTCACAGATGCCCCAGGAATATCCCAATTCCTGTACATTTTTCTCATATAATTATATATACTGTTTTATAAAAAATACAAAGACCTGTCAGATATTTGCTACCATTTGTTCAACCATTTCCAAATGTAGATAACAGCTGTTTAGAAAACTGTTCCAATCTGTTTTCTTTTAAGCTCTTAAGCTGGACATTTAAATTGCAACTATTTGTGCATGACTTAGGTAAATTATAACTTCTAACTTGGTTCAGCTGGACAGTATAGGCTATGATGATCTTACACAACAATAAAAAGTGCTTATTTATAAACTAAGTTGCAAAGAAAATATGCTTGTCTATTTGTTGAGTGAGTTCTTGGGGGAAAATATAATTGTTAGTCCATATTTATAAAACTAATAATACCTGTGTAAGACATTTTCAGCTCAGCGGGACCAAAGGTTGGCATCTGTTGTAAACTTAAAAAAAAAATATTCTCCTCTGAAACCACTAGGCAACTTTTATCAAAAGTTGGCCACAATCATCCTTAGGGTATCTAATTTCAAATTTTATTCAGGGTGTTGATCCCTGATGGCCACTGCAACTACAAAATTATTAATTTTGACAATATAACTTGAAAACTATAAGAACTAGATAGATATTGTAATAATAATAATAATAATAATAATAATAATAATAATAATAATAATAATAATAATAATAATAATAATAATAATAATAAAGTCTTTATTTAAAGCAGGTTACACAGTTAGTGTTATAACTAATCTTTCCTGAGGCCCTCATGCATAAACCAAATACAAAACAATCTTGTTAAAAGTTTACAATTAATGGGGAAAAGGTGTATGTATACAGTACAATTTAACTCATATAAATCACACATCACTACAAATTCTACTTTGAGTCAGATATTTTTTGACACCATACTTAAAAAGTTGTGTATTTACAGTGCTTTGTAAATCATGTGGCAATTCATTCCATAACATTGATCCTGAAAACACAAATGACTGTTTGTAAATTTCAGCTTTAGCCTTTGAAATTAAAAGATTACCAGCTAAAACGTTTAGCTGAATTTTTGTGTTAAGCATTCTGGAGCCTCCCCTTTTAAAACCTTATGATGGAGTAAATATTTGTGATTCTTAGGTGGACTGGTATTATACCCAGCTGTTTAAAAAGAGGAGAAGATGAGGACAGTGGGTCTGCATTTAGTATTAACCTTCTTTTTTGTAATTTTATTATTCTATTTAGATCATCTTTATTACAACCTAACCACACAACACAGCAGACACCAATAAGTGGCAAAATATACCCTTTGTAAAAAGTTTTTCTTGCTTCAATATTTAGGAAAGATTTGATCTTTGATAACAAAAAGATTCTAGATGAGATGCTACAGTCGTCCCCCTCTCAAGCAACCCATCATTTGAACGACCACCCCTTTGTCCCGACCACTTTCCACTTGCATTAACTCATTTCTGTACAAATTTACCTCTTTTAGAGGACCACCCCTTTAAAGCGACCATCGATCGCCCTATAGCTATAAAAACCTGTGCTTTCCCCCTTATGAACGACCACATTGTTAATGTGTACATGTTTATGTTTACCAGAAATGACACCGGAAGTTCAACTTCAAGTTCGGAAAATTGACTGGAAGTTCATCATTGATTTTTACCAGATGAAAGATTTTGAATAAAATGCCTTTTTTTTATTATTGGTATTAATAAAATATGTTAGTTGTTCATTTGTGGTTTTTTTATCGAATTTGAATTGCAAAATGTTGATGCCCCAATACCTTCACGTGACGTGTACAAAATTTGCATACGATAGTAAACAAAATTTGGACGATGCCATTTTGATTATAATCTTTGCCTCATGACCTAATAATGTTACACGAACTGTCATTACTAATATATTGTCTTTTCAGTAAAGAAAATGTGTTTGATTCTTCCATAAATTTTTTTTAAAATTCTATTTGATCAAGTGAAAGTCCCAGTCAATCGGCCAAATATAGATTAAAAATAGGCTTGAGATAATTTGCATACTGAGCTATTTTTAGATTTAATAGTGCGAACTGTTTACATTTATTACACGTTTATCATTTTGAAAATGTGTTTGCTGAGAAAATTCAATTAGGCAGTTAAAATTAGCAATTAATAATTCAGTTAGCTTTGTGCATTAAACAGTTCTAAAGCACATGTCTCAAGAATATTCTGAATCATCGAATGGTCGGAATGAAGGTTTCACTGTGACATGACACATATAGTAGGTTAGAACTACACATTGTATGTACAACATTGGGAAAGAAAACAGTTTTATTAAGACCAATATAAATAAAACTTTATTGATAATCAGCGGATAGATAAATCTTAAATATGATTGACATAACACGTGTATCTACAAAGAAAAACATTAACAAATAATAATACATGTTCACCTAACAAAGATATCATCCTGGACACAACCAGATGAAAACAAGTTGGTGATAATAATAATAATACATGTACACCTAATTAAAATCTAATCATAACTATTCCATTTGAGAGACCACCTCTTTTGTAAGACCACTTTTCAGTTGCAAGTAGGGTGGTCTTTCAAGAGGGGACTAATGTATAACAAATCATATCAATCTGCTCTCTCCAGTTAAGATTTTCATCTATTTTAATTCCTAATATTTTTTCACATGAGGAATTCATAAAGTGTACTGAGAACAATTACAATTTAGGTTGAATAACTTGAGCAGTTAGTTTCTGTTTTGTTGCGTACATTTAGATTTGTTGGGATTAATAAACATATTATTTTCTTTACACCAATTTTCAACAAAATTTTATTCATTTTGCATTTCATTTTGCAAAAGCTGGGTACATTTTCCAGATAAAAGTAATGTGGTATCATCAGTCATACATTTATCAAGATACAAGGGTAAATCATTTATAAATAGAACAAACAGTAAGGAGCTTGGTGTTGATCCTTGGGTAACTCCAAATTTCACTTCTTTTTTTCCTGAGAAAACATTACACAATTTAACTTGTTGAGTCCAATTCTGATAAGTAGGATTTAAAAAAGTTCACAGAGTTATCAGAAAATCTATATATACCAAGTTTTTTTAAAAATAATAAATTGATGAAATAATCAGCAAGACAATGCCTACACAACACTTTCTTGGTCCAAAATTGTTGGAATCACTCAATTTAAGAGCTATTGCCCTTTAATGACAATTTTAAAAATGAAATCTCAACTAGATCAGCTAGTGTGAAAATGTAAATTAAAAAAATAAACAGCAATACTAGTCCTACAATTAATGTTATTAGTATAAAAATTATCATAAGACTCATAATACGAGTTATTGCCTTTTAGTGACAATTTAAAAAAAATGTGTAAGCTTTTGTTCTGTAACCTGAAAATTATAATAGTTAGAGTGAAACTGTTAATTGTAAAATAACATATAGTCAAAATACAATGACCTGTCAGGTATTTTGTACCTATTGGTCAATCAGTTCTAAAAACAGAAATTTAGAAAACTGTTTAAATCTGTTTTCTTTGAAGCTCAGTAATAGCTTGGACATTTAAACTACAGCTACTCATGCATGACTCAGGTAAATTTCAGCTTCTTACTTAGAATATTATCATAGGGTATTATGTATAGAACAAAGTTGAAAGATTTATTTTACCTGAGTCATGCATGAGTAGCTGCAATTTAAATGTCCAGCTCTTTCTGATTAAGAGCTTTAAAGAAAACAGATTGAAGCAGTTTTCTATGCAGCTGTTCTCTATTATTAGAATTGATTGAGCAAAAGGAATGGTCAATTATATTTTGACTATTATTGGTCTGAAATTCTCAAGTTGTTATCCTTTAAAGAATGATGATTTTAGACAAAATTTTGCCTTAGAAATTAATACTGTAATACATAGTGTAAAACTGTAAATAGCAAAAACAATCAGGACAAGGCCTACAAATCATTTACATTGTCAAAAATTTTCATTATTCCAGAAGAGTTAATTCCCTTTAATAACAATTTTTGGTGAAATTTGTAGTTTTTGTCCTGTAACTTAAATGCCTTAACAGCCAGATTGAAACAGTAAATTGCATAAATAATCATCAAGGCAAGGCCCACAAATAATTATTTAGTCCGAAATTGTTAGATGAATCTTTTAATTGATAGGATTTATTGGCCTTTAATGACAAATTCAGACAAAATAATCAGTTGTTGTGTTATAAATAAAAGTCTAAAACACATGGAGTAAAACTGTTAATTACTAAAATGCCATAAATATATATATATCTTTATTCTCTAAAACCACAAGACAGCAGGACAATGCCTACAAATCATTTAATTTGTCAGAATTGTCTGATGGCACCTTGTTGGAGGTATTGTGCTTAATAAAAGTTCTTCAAGAAATGTTTAGTTTGTATATAGATTTAATTTGAATCTAGTACTGGCAACACTTTAGAAAATATTGACCAGGAATGTACATGTTTTAATGTGAATTAAATGCTTATATCATTAATAATGCCTGCACAAGTTTAATTACATGTACATACACATAGCAAATAAACAGTCGCTTAAGATTCTTTTAGGTCAAGTAACCTTATTTCCGGATATGAACAATTTAATATAACTTGCCAGAGGACAATTGCTTATAACAAATACTTTTCACCCCTGGAACTATATACTTAAGATACTGGTAATATATAGCTTATGTAAAAGTTGTACAACCTGGTGTCCTCCACCCCTCTTCCTTCCCCCACCCCACAAACAGTCAACCCCAATAATTTACAAAAAATAAGGTGGGCATAGTGTCATTGCATCTTACCATTTATTGATTTTAGTAGAAGAGTGACAACAAGACTTCGTAGGATGCTTAAGTTTACAATTTTTATTGGTCAACTAGTTTCAGCAGTTGCCTATTTTTAACTTTATATTCTATTATTAGTCGTAAATAGCTACTATTGTTTATTGTGATGTCAAATGCCATACCTGCAAAATAGTACTTGAGCTCTGTAATTTTATGAAAAATTGTCCTGATGACGGCAGGCAACTGCCGAAACTAGTCGAACAATAAAATTGTAAACTTAAGCAAACTACAAAGTGTTGTCACTCTTCTACTATTTATACTTATACTAGGACAACCCTGCATACCTTCAGGTATCCACTTCTCAGGAGCATTACTTACAGATCTACCAAAACAGTGTTGGTTCACTTTTCTTTCTACTTTCTCCTTTTTGATTTTGTTTTATTATAGGGTATACTGTCCAGTTAAACCAATTGGAAGTTCAAATTTTTCCTGAGTCACACATGTTTAGCTGCAATTTAATTTAAATTTTTAATGTCCAGCTATTAGCACTTAAGATTTTTAAAGAAATCTGATTGAAGCATTTTTGTCAGTTATTTAGAATTGATTGACCAATAGGTAGAAAATACCTGAAGAGTCATTGTATTTTGACTATAATTACTGGTAGTTATATAAAATATAAAATCACTAGATAATCTGATCTGAATTTTTGAATGACAGTAGTTATATTCTGGGTTAGAAGAAGTTTAAACCCCAGTTAGAGTATGTTGCAGTCAGGTTGAAAAAAGGATACCTATTCTGTGTAATCAACTCATACAGCTTTCAACTCAGTTCCATAAAATGTTATAGAAAAATAGCACACATTGAAGTTATGCACCTTCTATATTGGAAATGTGACCAAATCAGATTAATTTCTTTCCAGCAAATTTTACAAACATCTTTCAACCCTCAACCCTGAAACTTTACTGAAAGATTGCATGCAAATTAAATTTTTACACCTGCTATTATGGAATTGTACAAGAAATCTTGTCCTTATTTCCAGACTTAGGAAATTAATCATTTGTAAGCATATTTTACCCAAGTGGGTAACCACCTTCTCCTTCATCTTTCAACCCAGATCCCGTAAACTTCACAGGCAGATTGCACACATATTGAAGTTGTGAACCTGCTATTACAGAATTGTTTTAGTATTTCCCCATTTTTCTCGACTTTTTCAGAAAAGGGTTCCTGTTTTTTATAATAAACTTCTTCTACAGATTTCAATCCATTTTTTAAACCTTCAGAGAAAGATTGCAAACATAGCTATTGAAATTGTGCACTTGATCTTATGAAATTCAAGAAATGTTTTCCTATTTTTCTAGTCACTGGGACTTCTGTCTTCTTAGCATGTTATCTACATGATGGTTCTGTTTTGTGTAACACCTCCTACATTTGTTGACACAGACCAAAACTGTAAACCATTATGAAGTCATTATAAAGAAAGGACCCTTCCTACTGACATTTGACATGAAGTCATAACAAAGAAAGGCCCTTCCCACTGACATTTGACATGAAGTCATAACAAAGAAAGGACCTTACCTACTGACATTTGATATGAAGTCATAATAAAGAAAGGACCCTTCCTACTGACATTTGACTCAAAGTCATAATAAAGAAAGGACCCTTCCTACTGACATTTGACATGAAGTCATAACAAAGAAAGGACCAATCCTACTGACATTTGACATGAAGTCATAACAAAGAAAGGAGCCTTCCTACTGACATTTGATATGAAGTCATAATAAAGAAAGGACCCTGCCTACTGACATTTGACATGAAGTCATAATAAAGAAAGGACCCTTCCTACTGACATTTGACATGAAGTCATAACAAAGAAAGGACCCTTCCTGCTGACATTTGACATGAAGTCATAACAAAGAAAGGACCCTTCCTACTGACATTTGACATGAAGTCATAATAAAGAAATGACCCTTCCTGTACTGACATTTGACATGAAGTCATAATAAAGAAAGGACCCTTCCTGTACTGACATTTGACATGAAGTCATAATAAAGAAATGACCCTTCCTGTACTGACATTTGACATGAAGTCATAACAAAGAAAGGACCCTTCCTACTGACATTCCTACTGACATTTGACATGAAGTCATTATAAAGAAAAAACCCTTCCTGTACTGACATTTGACATGAAGTCATAACAAAGAAAGGACCCTTCCTGCTGACATTTGACATGAAGTCATAACAAAGAAAGGACCCTTCCTACTGACATTTGACATGAAGTCATAATAAAGAAATGACCCTTCCTGTACAGACATTTGACATGAAGTCATAATAAAGAAAGGACCCTTCCTACTGACATTTGACATGAAGTCATTATAAAGAAATGACCCTTCCTTTACTGACATTTGACATGAAGTCATAATAAAGAAAGGACCCTTCCTACTGACATTTGACTCAAAGTCATAATAAAGAAAGGACCCTTCCTACTGACATTTAACATGAAGTCATAACAAAGAAAGGACCCTTCCTACTGACATTTGACATGAAGTCATTATAAAGAAATGAACCTTCCTACTGACATTTGACATGAAGTCATAATAAAGAAAGGACCCTTTCTACTGACATTTGATATGAAGTCATTATAAATAACATACCTGCCAACTTTTGAAAATCTGCATAAGGGATTTCCATTGCAGCTTTTTGATGTAATGTTAGAATTGCAGGGCATATTTTTTGTTTGGGTTGGAGGAATTTTATGGTATATGTATATATATGCTATATAAATTAGAAGCCATTGTTAGTGTTTGTTGTTATCAATTCATAGTATTTAATTTTTTGTTTGGCATAACAAAGGTTTATGTTTTTATGCCGATCAATGGGAAAAGAGTTTTAAAAGGCTTCCTCTTTGAATCCAGTTAGCCAATTTCAATTAACATTTAAACAGTTTTATGTTTTTGCTCTCTTCATTAAAATAAAAAATTCAAAATGGCACCATATTGGCTAAAGTTTAAAAAGCTTCATCTCTTAAACAGTTTACAAATTGAAATAAAACATATCACTATTTTTAGTTAAATGGTCCTCTATCATGTTTATGCTTTTTATTCTAATCCAAAATGAAACGTCTGCCATTGCAGGACTAAGTTTAACATTGAATCCTTTAGGGAAAATGTTCAAAGGTCTTCTGTGAAACTACACAGCTGATTGGAGCCATATTGTATGGGAATTTTTATTGGATGGTCCTCTAAAAAGTGTATGTTTGGCATTCTGGTTGGAAATTAAAAATGGACACTGTTTATAGCCAAAAAAAAAAAGACCTGTCAGGTACTTTCTACCTATTGCTCAATCAATTCCAAAAATAGATAACAGCTGTTTAGAAAACTGCTTCAATCTGTTTTCTTTAAAGCTCTTAATAAGAAAGAGCTAGACATTTAAATTGCAGCTATTCATGCATGACTCAGGTAATTTCTAATTTCTAATCTGGGAGACAGCCATAGAGTACAATGTAGATGGAGCACCTTAGAAGTTTAAAAGTTACCCGGGTCATGCATGAGTAGCTGCAATTTAAATGTCCAGCTCTTTCATATTTAGAGCTTTAAAGAAAACAGATTGAAGCAGTTTTCTAAACAGCTGTAATCTATTTTTGGAATGGATTGAGCAATAGGTAGAAAGTACCTGACAGGTCATTGTATTTTGACTATAACATACCACATGGTGTAACAAAAGACTGTATGAGAAAAGAGTTTAAAAATGCTTCTTCTTTGAAACCAGTCAATCAGTTGAAATAAAACATTTTAACAGTATTTATATGATAGTCCTCTTTATACAAATCCCACATCCACAAGACTTAGCTTAACAGAAAAAAGTTCATAGGCCTTTTTCTTAGAGACTGCATGTTCATTGGATGGTCCTCTTTTTGTACCATAAATGCAAAATGGCTGCCACCACAGAGCTTAATTTAACATAGTATCCTATAAGAAAACTGTTTAAAAAGATTGTAGAAATAAAACTTTCAGCAGTATTCATCTATAAAGATGATGTTTTTAGGCAAATTTAAATTCAAAATGGCCCCCACGACATGACTAATAGTCAACATAGGACCCTTTGAGATAATGTTATAAAAGCAGTGAACAATTGAAACAAAACTTACCAGAAATATTTATTGGATAGTCCTCTGTAAAAAAATTGTGTATGCCAATCAGAAGTTAAAAATGACCACAATTATGTACTTAGTTAAAAATTGTACCCTATATGAAGAACTTCATATGCCATCATTTTTTGATTGGTAATCAAAGATGGCTGCCATTGGAGGAATTAAATAAACATAGAATCCTATAGGAAAATGTCTAAAATGAATTTTTATCTGAATCTATTGTCTCTTAAAAGTTACAATTGTTTATGCCAGACAGAAATTGAAGAATACAAGACTTAGTTAGGTATAAATCATGGTCTTCAGAGCCTCAGGTTCAGTAATTGTGTTAGTGTTGTAGAAAATTTGACCAGCAGAGTGGTATATCTGTTATTGTAATATGTTAATAATCAATCTCCATTAAATAATGAACAATTGATTTCATGAATAGATTAATTTTGTAGGGATCTTGAAACATGTATAAAAACTTCATAATTTTCACATGAGTTTATAGGATCAGAAAACTGTAGAAACACCTTTTACCACCTGATGATCGATCTCAGCCTGAGTAAAAAAAGGCAAATTTTTACATCTAAAAAAATAAATTATGGCTGAAAATAACAGAATCAGTTAGAAGAGTAACTGACAACGGCTCTGTAAATGAACTTTGACTGAGGGAGAGGAAAATAGTTCTTATTTTGATATTTGACTGCGCCAAACTGTAGCATAGACAGTGGATTTATTATTCAATGGAATTTTAATATTGGAGCTGTATTTAAAAAGCAGTTTCATATAGAATTTATAAATAAATTTATTCAGATAATTTATTAAATGTATTGGGTATTTTTTAATCTGATTGTTCAAAGCCTATTTCTGGACTATTTTATGGGTGTAAGGGAGTTTCCATGGGTACCCTTCGGATTTTCTAAATTTGCAAAAAATTTTATCTGACATGGCACCCCGAAAATTTAATGTAATATACGTGAAATTATTCCGGTCGTTTTGAGGGGTCTCTCATTACTCAACGAAACTTGGTGCCTAAGTGAGAGCAAAAAATGTCAATAGTTTCCCCTATACAAAAATAATTAAGAGGCCGTTGTCAACTATGTTTCATTATTGTAATCTAGCTTCCATAATGACACATTATCTGGAAACGATCATATGAACAATTTTTTAAGTCCACCATGAAATGTTTGACTTAATTAATGTTAAATGAAGTAAAAAGGGAAAATAATATAGAATATTTTAAATTGGGATATATTTCAACAAATATTCCTCTATCATACAATGATATTGAGCCAAAATTAAACAGCACAAAAATTACACACCAAAGAAAAACATGCATCTTTTGAGAACAAAACTCCTAAAGGTTTTGGTACATAATTACAAGCAAACATTCTAATTGTGTTTGGTTTCATCTTTCAGTCAGTGTTTGGTCAGCTTTAAAGTATCTTTTATAGCGGACCATGTGAAACCTTTCCTGATTTCCCTGGTCAAAACCATTAATCATGGTATCGATATATACCAAATTACCAACAACAAAAAGGTGAAGTAATTGCTATCAGCAATCAAATCGTAATAGTGTAATGAAAGGACAAAATAATAAAGTGGATTGCCGCACGACAACGCCGCTGCGACATATTTATTATTCGTACATAACGCAAGCTATATATACACAAATATATATACTGTCTGTTCATACATATTCTACACACAATGAGAAAAATGCAGGTCTCTAAATAAATAAAAATTTAGCGAACTGAACAGTAGGACGTTTTTGTGCTGAATAACGCGATATGGGACATACCTGCCAAACAACCAAGCACGGGCCTGTAAAGCACCACCAACCAATACAAATGAAGAAGTAACACCAGAAGAACTTAATTTCATTCTAATTCACTTTGTTCAACTGAATGAAATTACAATTCTCCTGGTCAAAAGCATTTATCATTGTATCGATATATACCAAATTACCAACAACAAAAGGTGCAGTAATTGCTATCAGCAATCAAATCGTAATAATAAAGTGGATGGCCACACGACAACGCCGCTGCTGAACCCAAAGAAAGGGACAACAACAGAATTTATAATAACAATTATATAAGGCACATATTACAGTCAAATTCCTAAATTTTTTGAAAATATCAAACAGGATTCTAAGTCATCCTTCACGTATCCATCTTTGGAAGTATCCGATTTCCATCTTTCATGACACTTAAATAGTCTATCCGCTACCCCAAAATTTGCAGCTGCGGTAGTACCACCTGCTCGCAAACTGTGAAGGCCGTATGATTTAATATCTTTAACAAACGGCTTAAATGCTTCAATAAATATTTCTCTAGTACGAGAGTAGGTTAACGGTTTATTTTGTGAATAAACAAAATGCCCTTTCACTAAAACTAAACTGCCAAATAAATATTCGTCCGATTCAGATGAAATTTCTGACCACTCTATATATAACTCAAAGATTTTTTACTGGGCACAGTTGAGTGTCTGTACGAGAGATTACTAACCAATAACCATCTCTAAATATCCGTTTTGCTTTTTTCAATAGACACAGACATATAAGAAGTAGAAAACTTAAAATCAGAACGTCACAAATTAAATAATTCTGAAATACGTAAAAAACCTCTATATGACAACAAACAAATGCAAATAGTATGTTGGTTATAAATATTTCAATCCGTAAAGAATTTGCCATACATCAATCGTAATAAATCTGGCGTTATTGGTTCCTTTTTATGAGTTTTATTACCAATCCTCCTTTTTCCGCCTTCAAATGTATTTTTTTACTAAATTGCAATCTGTTGGAGACGGAGCTCAGATAACGGAGTGTGCCCATTTTAAGCTATAAAAGGCGTCTGTTATCAGAGAAAATGTATTGCAAGATTGCACGAGCGACGTTAAATATAGTGCAAAATAAAAAGGCTTTGCAGGCAGAATATCCTCTTCTTGAACATTCTGACAGGTTGCCCATGTTTTCCAACGTTGAAAACCATAAGAGTATTTCTTAACAGTGTTAGCCACTCTACATTCACAAAGTAAATTTGGAACTAAATCTAACGTACTCAGTAGTTTATCTGGCATTTCATCAATATCCTGTTTGAAAGCCGGCCAAAACATATTTATGATAAAAAATATTATTAGTTAATATATACTAAACAAATAAATATGTAAAGGATAATGTAAATAATCATATGTACAATACATGTACCAACACAGCTGTCAATTTAACATAACTACTGTAAAACTATAGCTACCAGTACCACCACATGCTGAATGTATTAAGGTATTAGTTTAGGTCTAAAATCTATCTCAATGCAAGCATCTTAAATGGCAGGTCTATATTACTGAATATTGACCTTTTACCTCTACCTGGAGAATAATTAGTCTTGTTAGTGGATAAATATTGGAAATCTACCACCTGATCAATAAACCCCTCACCATCAGGACAAAGAAAAGGCCAAAAGCTGGCCGATCTCCATATTGGTAAAATAACTGTGCCGAATGCATAGCACTGTTTCATGTACATAAGTACTTTAGACAATAAACAAACAGGTGGTACAAACCGACCGTTAATTCCTTTACAGTTTATTGGTCATAAACTGTAAAGTCATTGATACCGGTCGAATTCACATTCCAATATCTCGAGTAATAAACTGGTAATTTATAATTATAATCACTGGCAAACCAGTCAATTTCGTGCGGCCCCCATATAGAATCAATGAAAGAAAATATATTATCACTGATGCTCCAATCGTCATAGTCTACAATCCTACTGATAAAATCAGCTTTGTCATTCTCTGATCTAGGGACTCATTCAACTTCTAATGTTAAGTTGTATTTCAAACACGTCTGAAAAATCTCATAAGCAATATCTTGAAGATGACCCTTCATACTGCCTTTAGTAACATTAGAGACAACATTCTGGTTGTCTGTAAACCACTTTAAACGTTTGTCTTTGACATAATCAGGCAATGATAACAAAACATTCTTCACTGCAATAAGCTCTCTATTAGTAGAACTAAGTGTAATTTCTGATGGAGCCATGTGCTGTACTTTTAGGATTTTTAATGATATATCCACCATAACCAATATTGCTAGCATCACTATAAACAATGGTATTGCAGAAAAAATCAAACTTAAATGTCTTATAATTAATCAAAGAAATGTTATCTCTCCAAAACTGTATACTATTAATACTATCATCTGATAATGAAATACATGTATCCCACGAATTTGCGAATCTATGCTGAGATATTTAGTCATGATATAAGCAATGTTACCTATAACATAAGACATGGACACAATTTGTCCTACTAAAGATGCTACAGTACGTACATGCACAGTTTTAGAACGTTCTAAGGAAAACCCAATTTGCTGAATCGTTTTACAAACATTTGAAAGTCTTTCAGTTGAAATACTTAGCAGATCTTTTCCTGTATCACTACTATATCCTAAAAAAATCAATGTTTTAACTGGTTAACACAACGATTTGTCAACCATAGGAACGAATCCGCTATCAATAAGATCCTGTTTAACTTGTTTGGAGACTTCACTACAAATCTCCTTGTCATGATGTGTACCTAAACCATCCTCCTTAATACATTAAAATCTGTTTTCCTTCACCCCTCCATTTTTTAATTAAAGGACGTGTGACATTTGTAAAAATATAGCATGCTGAGCTTAAACCAAAAGGTAAAACCAAAAACTTAAAGAAACATGTTTTGTCACCGAATATCCATGAAAACCTTAAAAATTCTGTATGAGGTTCCAATATGTCTAAATGGTGGTACGCCGAGTGGACATCGAATTTAAATAAATAGGAATTAATTATAATAAAATGCATAGCGGTACGAATATTTTCGAATTTAACCCTAGACTTCCACAAGTGTTTATTAACGTGTCGAAGGTCTGAAATAAGTCTCTTTTTTCCACTATTTTGCACGGACACAGTAAGTGGATTGACAACAAATGGTTTATCAAAACATTCTACTATTAAACCTCTGATCAATAGATCATTAATTGCCTCGACGACAAACTCACCTTCGCGCATGGCAGAACAATTGTTTGGTAAACAAACTAATGGAGGTGTCGTATAAATGGTATTTTATACCCGTATAAAATGGTTTCTAAAATAAAACTGTAACAACCGCATTTCTCCCAAAATTTATAATGCTTCTTTAATCTACCTTTTACGATGATATTAGCTTGACCTTGTTCATATTCATAATAATCATGAGTTTAATTGAAATCAGAAAAATCAGATAAAGAATTATTAAAATACTCATCTTTTACAAATGCACTCTGGTTTGGTTTTTGTTTCTGCTTTGGGGTTGAAGGGACATCTGTTTCTCCAATGTTGCAAAGATCCGCAACCAAAACATCCTCCATGCTGATATTTTCTCCCAACTCCTGAACCTGGCATACCTGAGAAGATCGGTGAACCTGTATACCAGGCATGGGGGTCACAAAAGGGCTGCTGCTGCATATTTGTATTAAAACTCTGAAAAACCTTTGAAGTTGATGAATAAGTAGCAGATTTCTCCTGTTCTTTCTTGGTTTTTGTTTACTGAAAACCCTGTTTTCAACCTTGCTGATTCTATTTTCATCATCTGTGTCGCTTGCGACGGGCTTTCCCGCCCAGCCTCACTACTGTCAGCTATCTTTATAAGTTTGTTGCCTTTCTTAACCTTGTCAATAATTTCATTAACAGTGTCACGGGCATGATCTAGTTTGGTATTCTCAATAGCCCAAACAACTTGGTTCAAATCATCCATGACATCAGAATTCAGAGTGAATTGAATTCTGTTGCTTTCATATTTCTATTTGTTATCATTTAATCTTGTTTCAGTTTTTTAACTTGGGAGGCTACATGAACTGAAGAACCATGTACTTCTTGTTTTAAATCAGCTAATTCTTGGCTTAATTTGGAATTAACGTCACCTTGAGCTTTAACTGCTTTTAATATATGTCTCTAAGAGAAACCTCTTCATCTTGTTGGTCTTGTGTATTGTCTCTATTGGAATCCATATTTGCAGCGAGCAAAATTTAGCGAACTGAACAGTAGGACGTTGTCGTGCTGAATAACGCGATATGGGACATACCCGCCAAACAACCAAGCACAGGCCGGTAAAGCGCCACCAACCAATACAAATGATGACCTACAACCAGGAGAACTTAATTTCATTCTAATTCATTTTGTTCAACCAAATGAAATTACAAGTATATGTTGGTGTTGGTCAGGGTATTTAAATTTTTGGAAGATTAACTGTTCCATTGTTAAAATACAATAGCTATTGTTCTCTCTTCAGTTTATTCTGTGGGAGCTTTAAATCTGTCTAGGAGAAATCAATCATCCATTGATTAATTTTCCTATTCCAACAAAAAAACTCCTCGATATGAAAATACATGAACCTACATTGTTTGAAGGGAGGAATTGTTGTCCAACTAAAATAAACTGAACTGTATTTTTTTATATGTGCCATTTGAAGAAAAATTGTATATACACTGTTCTGAAGAAATCTTTAAAAAATTTACAATCCATTTTGCATGTTTTCAAATTAATTGAAGTAGACAAAAACGAGAAAAATTTGTCATCAAATAGAAATATTTTATGACCTGTGGTTATGCTTACTGTATTATAATACAGCCCCCATCCCTGCAGAAAGCTTCTCATATTTATATATATGAGGATGCACTAGGCAGCATGGAGGGGTAAGTAAGGCCATGGGAACTTTCCTATTCAGTAAAATTCATTTGAAAGTGTTTGTTATTAATGGAAAACTTATTATAGCGGACCACATGAAACCTTTCCAGAGTATAAGCTGGTGTTGGTCAGGGTATTTAAACTTTTGGAAGATGAACTGTCCCATTGTTTGAATACAATACCTATTGTTCTCTCAGCAGTTTATTCAGTGGGTACTTTAAATCTGACAAGGAGAAGTAAATCATTGATTGATTAATTTTTATATGGAAAAAACTAAACACCCTTATGAAAATATATATGCCTATACTTAATTGTATTATTACTAATGGTGACCAAATAATTATTGTAACAATTTGATGTCAATGATTTCTGAAGAAAACCATATTTTATTTGAACAGTATATGCAGTATATGCATTCTCTTTTCACTAATACATCTTGCTGCCAGTCATTCCCCATAATTTTTCATTAAAAAAAAATAAATAAATGGGGTTTTCATTAAAAACAAGCATTTACAAATGAATGTGGGTTTCCAGACATAATACAGAAAGCCTACCACAGACAATAATGGGTAGCTAGTGCACAAGGTATAATTTAATTTAAAAAAGTAGACAAAGCAAATTGTAACAATTAGAAAAGCAGCACTATTTAATCCATCCTATTTTTAGATTTTGTTTTCAGTCAGAATGTTCTTTTCACTGGTTTATTCCCATTTCCCTAATGTGTTTTTTATCTGGTGACTTGTTATCACGATGACTTAATACATGTAAATACTGCTTTCATATAATGAAACAGATATTGAGATCAAACAGCATTTTCACTTTTGGTTACACAAGAACTGCAATTGTGATGCTGTGTTAGATAGAATAACTCATGAAAAATCAGAGAACATTTTTAAACACTGTCGATATATTCATTAAAATTATCTCCCTTGTTGAGTGTAAATTTTCAGTAACTGTATAAAAATGGTGTATTTATTTTTTTTAAAGGTGCTACTAATTTTAAAATTTAGGATTTAATGTCTGAAAAAAAAGGATAAAAAAGTTATTGTCATTTTGAGATTTTTCACAAATCTATGGGGGCAGTTCCTCACATAATGACACATAAAATTAATAAAATCAAACACAGAAGTAAAAACAGAAACATAACATGCAATCCTACTATATATTGGGTAAGGAATAACACTCTGTAGGACAAACAAAACTTTATTTGGAGACATAAATCTGGGGGGAAACCAGGTGCTCCAAAATTGTGAGCATTACAAGTATTACCAACAACCCTCATGTTTTATTTTTGTATGTATACTGAGTGGTAAGGCTATTTTGGTACAAGGAGAGACACTATTATTGAAATATGATACATATAGATATAAACTGTGTAATACTAACCAATCAACAAGCCCATGATCTACCCAAATATAAACATGGTCATTATTAAGTACATGTAGTAGTTGGTCAAACCAAAAGTTAAATACAAATTTCAATAACATGATTGGTTTGAATAAAAAATATGTCTGTTTAAAATATGTGTAGAAATAGAAATAAATTGGAATTGTGACAACAGAAATAATTTTTTTTGGACATTAAAACATGTTGCTAGTATTTTAAAACATAGCAAAACTTTTTGCAAAATTTTGAAAAAGTTCAGCAATAGACAATTTTGTCCTAAATTATAAATATGGCATATAATATAGTTCAGCATTGTACAACCATTCCTCCCTGCAATCAGTGAAGTTTCATGTATTTTCACCATTGTGGAGTTTACTTTTTGGCATTGGAAAATTAATCAATGAGTGATTGACTTTTCCTTGTCAGATTTAAGTACCCACTGAATAAACTGCAGAGAGAACAATAGGTATTGTATTCAAACAATGGGACAGTTCATCTTCTAAAAGTTTAAATACCCTGACCAACACCAGCTTATACTCAGGAAAGGTATCATGTGGTCTGCTATAATTTTTTATGACTGCCATCAAGATATGGTATTAGTGAGAATGGAATATGCCAAAAAAATTAAGTCATATACAGTAAATCAAATATAATAGAAATTTGTCTTCAGAAGCCATTTACATTTACTGTTGCAATAACTACTTGCTCTTACTATGAGTGTCATCAGTAAGTGAAGCCATTAATATTTTCATAAGGGTGTTAAATTTTTTACACATCAAAATTAATCAATGAATGATTGACTTTTACCTGTCAGATTTAAAGCTCACATTGAAAACACTCCACTGAGAACAATAGGTATTGTATTCAAACAATGGGACAGGTCATCTTCCATAAATTTAAATACCCTGAGCAACACCAGCTTATACTCGGGAAAGGTTTCATATAGTCCGCTATAAATCCCTACTTCTCTAGCTATACAGTACATTACATGGCTGGATTGTACTCGATTTCCTGGCTAGGTTTACTGATTGGCTGGATTGTACTCCATTCTGTGGCTAGGTTTACTGATTGGCTGGATTGTACTCCATTCTACTGCTAGGTTTACTGATTGGCTGGATTGTACTCCATTCTATGGCTAGGTTTACTGATTGCCTGGATTGTACTCCATTCTGTGGCTAGGTTTACTGATTGGCTGGATTGTACTCCATTCTGTGGCTAGGTTTACTGATTGGCTGGATTGTACTCCATTCTGTGGCTAGGTTTACTGATTGGCTGGATTGTACTCCATTCTGTGGCTAGGTTTACTGATTGGCTGGATTGTACTCCATTCTGTGGCTAGGTTTACTGATTGGCTGGATTGTACTTTATTCTACAGCTAGGTTTACTGATTGGCTGGATTGTACTCCATTCTACAGCTAGGTTTACTGATTGGCTGGATTGTACTCCATTCTACGGCTAGGTTTACTGATTGGCTGGATTGTACTCCATTCTGTGGCTAGGTTTACTGATTGGCTGGATTGTACTCCATTCTACAGCTAGGTTTACTGATTGACTGGATTGTACTCCATTCTGTGGCTAGGTTTACTGATTGGCTGGATTGTACTCCATTCTGTGGCTAGGTTTACTGATTGGCTGGATTGTACTCCATTCTATGGCTAGGTTTACTGATTGGCTGGATTGTACTCCATTCTACGGCTAGGTTTACTGATTTGCTGGATTGTACTCCATTCTGTGGCTAGGTTTACTGATTGGCTGGATTGTACTCCATTCTGTGGCTAGGTTTACTGATTGGCTGGATTGTACTTTATTCTACAGCTAGGTTTACTGATTGGCTGGATTGTACTCCATTCTACAGCTAGGTTTACTGATTGGCTGGATTGTACTCCATTCTACGGCTAGGTTTACTGATTGGCTGGATTGTACTCCATTCTGTGGCTAGGTTTACTGATTGGCTGGATTGTACTCCATTCTACAGCTAGGTTTACTGATTGACTGGATTGTACTCCATTCTACAGCTAGGTTTACTGATTGACTGGATTGTACTCCATTCTGTGGCTAGGTTTACTGATTGGCTGGATTGTACTCCATTCTGTGGCTAGGTTTACTGATTGGCTGGATTGTACTCCATTCTGTGGCTAGGTTTACTGATTGGCTGGATTGTACTCCATTCTGTGGCTAGGTTTACTGATTGGCTGGATTGTACTTTATTCTACAGCTAGGTTTACTGATTGGCTGGATTGTACTCCATTCTATGGCTAGGTTTACTGATTGGCTGGATTGTACTCCATTCTACGGCTAGGTTTACTGATTGGCTGGATTGTACTCCATTCTGTGGCTAGGTTTACTGATTGGCTGGATTGTACTCCATTCTGTGGCTAGGTTTACTGATTGGCTGGATTGTACTCCATTCTATGGCTAGGTTTACTGATTGGCTGGATTGTACTCCATTCTACGGCTAGGTTTACTGATTTGCTGGATTGTACTCCATTCTGTGGCTAGGTTTACTGATTGGCTGGATTGTACTCCATTTTGGGGCTAGGTTTACTGATTGGCTGGATTGTACTTTATTCTACAGCTAGGTTTACTGATTGGCTGGATTGTACTTTATTCTACGGCTAGGTTACTGATTGGCTGGATTGTACTTCATTCTGTGGCTAGGTTTACTGATTGGCTGGATTGTACTCCATTCTACAGCTAAGTTTACTGATTGACTGGATTGTACTCCTTTCTGCGGCTAGGTTTACTGATTGGCTGGATTGTACTCCATTCTGTGGCTAGGTTTACTGATTGGCTGGATTGTACTCCATTCTACGGCTAGGTTTACTGATTGGCTGGATTGTACTTTATTCTACAGCTAGGTTTACTGATTGGCTGGATTGTACTTTATTCTACAGCTAGGTTTACTGATTGGCTGGATTGTAATCTATTCTATGGCTAGGTTTACTGATTGGGTGGATTGTACTCCATTCTACAGCTAGGTTAACTGATTGGCCTCGGATATCATTAAGGGGAGATAATTGGACTTGAAAGCAAAGCAAGGGGTATCACTTTGTGATGCTCACAGTCTGCACTTGTTTATTTTGGAGTTGATTTTACCATTATTTATTATTTTCTCAAATAACTAACGTTTCATTGGAACAAGTAGCATGCTACTTTAAAGGTGAAGGTTCCAGTTCTTAGGTGTGTGTTCTGGGAATTTTGGATCATTACGGATGCATCTGTAATTTTCTCTGATAAAGTTATCTTGAAAAAAAGATAATTTATTTTTGTATTGTGAGATGTTAAAATGGGTTTGATTTTCCATGGTTTTTTTTATATTATAATTTTAACAATAGTTATTAGTGAATTCAAAATTTTTATGCACAATTTTTGCATGAAATTCTTAATGTTAGTGTATTTAAATATACAAAAATGATAAAGCATTTGAAGTCTGAGACAGATATTTTAATAGCTCACACATATTCTGGATTGCCATATAAAAAGACAATATGAGACACATACTTGCTTTTAACATAGGTGAAATCAGTTTGAAGTCACATGCAGTTTTCCATTGTGTTTTTATTACTATATGTTTTGTTCCAAATACACTTCTAATTGAATATTTTTGTGTGTGAATGTTAAAAATAGTAAAATAAAAGACAACAAGCCATTTTCAAAATAACTTTTTGTCAATTGAATGAGAAATGCATCATACATGTATTCTATGGATTATATAAATCACAAAGGAATTCATACTAGCACAAATAAACAATATTTTATCAGTAACATTTTGTAGTAATGCGATGTACTTAAAATGTCTGCAGAAAATTATCCTTATTAAAACCATTCAACATTATACATATAATATTTTGTACATGATTGCAGTTCTTGTTCTTCCTGTATCAGATTGTACATATCACTGCTGAGGAAAACATTCAGTAAACATCATCAGCCTAATTTTTATAAAAAATTAACTGTAATTCAAGGAATTTATCTCTAAAGTTTGAATTAAGAACATGTCGTTATAGTTTTAGCTGGCAAATGTAAATCTTAATGCTTTATTCTCACCATACATAGGCTGTTCTGATGATGAACTCGGAGTTTCAATGGTTAACTTTGTGTAGCAGTGCACAATTATAAGAAAATTATTAAAGTCATTTTAAGTGGCTACACAGACTTTGTTACATATCAATATCAGAACAAAAAAAGGTACAACTTGGCATTCAGTACATTGTTGTAAAACAAAGTGTACAGACTTAATGTCAATTGATCAATCAATAAACATTTGTTAATTTTTTATTACTTTCCTTACATCTCAGGCTTCAAAGTTTCAAGTATTTTAATCAGATGTTTTTAAGCCAGCTTGTAGATTCACAGTAGCTTCAGGTCAACATGCACACAAAATTACTTTTGTTTTCTTCTTTGCACCAAAGCAATCAATTCAGGAATTGAAGAAAATGTTTTGGGTAAGTTGAAGAAACTCCAAATAAAGTTTAAGTTTGTAATGATTTAATTCATTTATTCTTATTTACATTAATAAAATTTCACATACTTATTTGTGTCCATCATTTGTTTTCATCTCAATTTTGAAAGATATTAAAATTAAAATTTTAATTATTTAATTTTTATAAATGACTAGGTTTGAAATTAAGCATGATAACCAATTGTTGTTTTATGTTGTTTACTTGATGATGTCAGATTTCTGTGGTCTTTGTAATACATTATGCATGTTTAAACAGTACATGTTGTAATGATTTAGGAGTTATTTAGAACACAATCTTTCCTTGTGAATTTACACTGTAAAATCTCTATATCATTATAATTTATCTGCTGTACTTATGACCTGGACCAAACATGTGAGCTTTTGAATCACTTGGTGTCCATTATCATTGTCTTAAGTACTACTATAATCAAACTATTAATTCAAATGTTTAAAAAAAACAGCAAAAAAAAACCATCAGCAAGGCAAGGTAAGCAAATTAGCCGCATGAGCAATCCTGTCTATTAACTCCTTATAGGAGTTGTTGGTCTTTAATGACTATTGTTTAAAATTGTATGTGCCTTTCTTGCTGTACCAATAATTTGAAAACTATAAAAGATAATAATTGTAATCAGAAATAATCGTATAGAAATAAGGAAGACAATAATCCACTGACTAAAATTACATATTGACACTTTATAAGGGTAATTTTCATTAAATGACTAGATTTCTTCTATTTTTTTTTGTCTTTTGGCTATTAATATCGTAAAACCTCAGAGAGATAGATAAATTGTAAGCACCAACTGTTAAATTAAAAAAAAAATTAATAAGTCTTCATGGCTGTAGACAGATTTGTTGTCTTGTTCTATTTGTTATGTGTGGGCTATTATCTTGAAAACCATAAGAGACAGATATTGTAAAATGAGCAGCATCATAAGATCTTGTATTACTTCTACATATCTGTAGACTCCTTATCAGAGTTATTGCCCTTAACAACATTTTTTTTCTATATGTGTGTGTGTATGGCTATTAATTTAAAACCAGATAAGATCAGATCTACGAATAACTAGACTACATACATATCTGCAGTTGTCTATTATAGAAGTTGACACCTATTGCATGATTATTATTCTAATTTGGTATCTTGGGCTATTATAATAAAAACTGCAATTAATACAGAGAAAATGTAACCGCAGAATTGTCAAGATCTGGAAAAAAGTCTTAAAAAAGTCAATTATCAACTTGAATGTTACAGAACTTTAAGGAGTTTTTTTCAGTTATCTTGACAATATTAATAGATAGAGAAAAAATTTCAACATCAAAACTAATCAGGAAAGGAAGTTTAATATGACTTTGAGGAGTTACTGCGGGAGTGGCTTTATATCTTCAACCTATGGCACCTGGGTAGGAGGCTAATTTCAGACTGTGAGGAGCCTTTGGTTTTCAATCTCGTAACAAAATTTATCTAGGATTCCTTTTAAGACTCCTTTGTTGTTGTTTGGAAAATGTAACATGGGTCATTTAAGGTCATCAGATAAAAACAGTTAACTGCTAAATGTCAACTGAGAAGTATTCTTTTAGTATGCTTTAAAAATTAAGTGTATTGTTATCTTTTTTGTTTATTATAAAAAATTGTACAATTGTTGGAATTACACTATGAACTATAAAATGGCTCCAAAAGGATAATATACATTGTAAACATATTGGTGAAGAGAATCTTATGTCTGTTTGTTGTGGGTGGGGAAGAAAAACAAATCATGTGACCATTGCTTCATCTACAATGTAATATTTCTTTATGCAGCAATTGTACTTCAGTGTTGTTTACCACTGTTAATGAGACAATAATAATAGCTTGCTATAGCATTCTTCAAATCCTTAACATTACTGCCAACCTATGCAAGTACAAAATTAGGGTATTACTCACTTCTGAAAACAAAAAAAGGTGGTTTATGGTATGTAACACCCTTTTTTAGCTCACCTGACCCGAATGGTCATGTGAGCTATTGCCATCACTTGGGGTCCGTCGTCGTCCGTCGTCGTCGTCGTCAACATTTCTTCAAAAATCTTCTCCTCCAAAACCACTGAAGTGATTGCTTTGAAACTTTGCACACGTCATCAGTAAAATGTCCTCTACCAAGTGTGCACAAATCATGGCCTCAGACCAACCAACATGGCCGCCATGGCTAAAAATAGAACAGGGGGGTCAAAATACAGTTTTTTGCTTATAGTTCAAAAAGTATAACAGATACAGGAAAACCGAAAGAACCTTCCTTCTTCAGCATCTAAAGCTCTACAAAACACTCCATTGGGTCAAAGTTGTATGATGACTCCTTGTAGGAGTTATTGCCCTTTAATTGTCAAAATTGATGATTTTGCCATTTTGGCCTCAAAATCTTAAAAATTATTAGAACTAGAGAAAAAGTTAGCATTGCTTAATTGTTCTGCTCTATGAGAACTACAAAAATGACTTAAAGGTCAAGATTGTCTGATTAATTGTTTAAGAGTTATTCCCCTTGAACTGTTTTATTAAACAGTTTTAATTGATTTTTAAAATCTTCTTCTCTGAAACAACTGAAAGTACTGCTTTGAAACTTTGTACACATCATCCGTCAAATGTCCTCAACCAAGTTTGCACTAACCATGGCTGCAGATTGACCAACATGGCCACCATGGCTAAAAATAGGACGGAGGGGGTGGGGGGGGGGGTAAAATACAATTTTTGGCTTATATTTTAAAAAGTATAACAGATACAGGAAAACTGAATAGACTTGCCTTCATCTGCATCAAAAGCTCTACGAAACACTTCATTGGGTTGAAGTTGTATGATGACTCCATGTAGGAGTTATTGCCCTTTAATTGACGAAATTGATTATTTTTGACATTTTTGCCTCAAAATCTTGAAAATTATTAGAACTAGGGAAAAAGTTAGCATTGCTTAATTGTTCTGCTCTATGGGGGCTACAAAAATGACTTTAGGGTCAAGATTATCTGATGAACCGTTTAGGAATTATTCTCCTTGAACATTTTTTTAATCAATTTTACTTGATTTTAAAAAATCTTCTCCTCTTTAAACAATGAAAGGACTGCTTTGAAACATTGCACACATCATCTTAAGGACGTCCTCTACCGAAATTGTGCAAATCATGACACCTGACTACCTACATAGCTATGTTGGCTTAAAATAGAAAAAATGAAAAAAGGGGGGCGGGGGAGGTGGTCGAGAGAGTTTTCGATTGATAGTTAAAAAAGTATAACAGGTACAGCAAATTTGAAGTGAACCTCCCTTCTCCCTCTAAGCATCAAAAGCTCCTCCTTATAGGAGTTATTTCCCTTAAAAGGTCAAAATTAATGATTTTTGCAGAAGTGTTGGGCAATTCCTGATAGCAAAGAAAAGCTGGATAAAAAAGGGTTGTTTGGTTTCATGTTCAGGTGAGTGACACAGGCTCCTGGGAGCCTCTAGTTTGGATTCAATTGAGGAAATTCTCATCAATATTATAGTCAAAATATTATGACCTGTCAGGTATTTTCTACCTATTGGTCAATCAATTCTAAAACAGATAACAGCTGTTTTTAAGACTGATTCAATCTGTTTTCTAAAGCTCCAGACAACAAATTTAAAATTTAGTTTATTTTTAATTTATTTTATTTTCTAAGTAACAAATGATTTGGACACAAGTTATAACTTTCCTAAACTTAAATATCATCAGTGTTGATTAGTTTTGAATGTTTAGAAATGCATGCTTTGAAAACTCCATTTAAAGACAAAGCATTTTTAATAATAATTCACTGTTTTCTATTGATGAGATAATTTCAATGTGATTAACACCAATAAATTCAATAAGATCTAAGATCTTAGTTTTGAAATTAGACCTTTATGCCAAATACAGTCAAATGCTGAGACTGTGCATGTAGTTAGGCAAGTTCAATAATCTGGTGATATGTAGAGTAACTTGACTGGAATTTGTAGAGCAGTTTGAGGTCTAGGATGTAATTAGATATCCATGGAAACAATTCTTTCAACAAATTTTTTGTCACAGCTCAATAATGCAGTGGGTGATTTGTCACCCTTTTTTATAATGCAAAAACATTCTCAATTTTCCAACAATTACTAATTAATTAAAATTATTCGTTATCTTCAAAAAGTCTATAACTAACATCAGTTTGTAATATTAATCTTTTGCTCTCAACTGAGTCATGTTATACATTATCATATGGGTAAGAAAATTAATTAATAAGTAGTTGACTTGATTGATTGATTGATTGATTGATTGATTGATTGGATGTTTGCTTTACGTTCAGCAAGCAGTATTTCAGCTATAAATTAAAGACGAGAACAAGTTAACAAACAATAATGAACAGACAAAGGGGCGGGAGAGGACACAGGGAACAAAATTTTGACTGCCACTCAAAAATGTTGGGTATTGGGTAGGGGCGGATAATTAAGCTTTTTGATGTGGCTTCGATGAGCCTACTTTTGAAATTACTAAAGGGGTCTCTATCGTGCAAGGAGCGGGGCACTTTCCAAACATGTTACCCACTATGGTGCGGGACCAGGCTTTCCATATTATGACTTGACCACCCCCCAACAAGAGGGTCTCCCCTATCCACCACCTAGGGACACGCTAGGCTGCTCTGTTAGTCAAGTACTGAGACCCCACCCAGTGTGGTCCCAGTGTAGTTGACTGTTCCCTGTCATATGTATAGTACTGCAAAAAGAACAAATGCTATTCTATTTAAACAATATAAAAGTTCACCTTCAAAGAATTTATATGAATACCCTTATCACTAATACACTGGTAAGGTTTCATTTGGCCAACCACAAATGTCCAGCAATTTCTGATGAAGACAGATTGAACAGTTTTTAAAGTTTTCAAAAAACTGTTATCTGTATTATATCTGATTGACCAATATCTAGTATATACCTGACAGGTTTTTGTATTTTGAGTATAATATCCGAAGAATCAAGAGTTGACCATACTAAAATTTACTTTGCCTTAAGGTGGTTGAGGACAATTGCCCTAAAAATAATTTGTCATTGAATTTTCTTTAAACTTGACATATCGTTAGTTTTTTTATACAAGTAATTTTAATTCAAAATAAAAATTAGAAAATCCAGAGCTCATTTTTAAGGGGTTTAGATCTTAAAGGAGAAGGTGCATTAAGGCCCAAATTAGCCCTACATTTGAAATCTCAAATAATCAGTTTAAACTTTGCTGTAAAACAGAAAAATATCCTAATAATAGTATCTTCTACCATATTTGTATACTTTATACATATAAAAGACTGTATGAAGTCTTGAAATGGAATCAAAATTGGGGTTTTGATAAAAAACTTTTTAAAAACTATTAAGTACCCCCACATGCCTGGATCAAAACCATAATTTAAAAATATTTTTTCCTCATCATAACGAATAATATGTTTAATACTTTTTATCCAAGGATGTGGGAGACCTATTTTTGACATTTAGTTGTAAAAATCACTGCATTGAGGTTTATTTAGGAAATTTTTTTTTTTAAATGATTACAGAATATTAAAAAGACATTTCTACTTATTCATTTTGCTAAGTTTGAGCATTACAATCACAGTTTAATTTTTTTTGCCAACTCATTGGGTCAATAAAGACCCTTGATGCCTAAATATAGGATCTTACATTGGTACGAGTGGATTATCGGATTTCTCCAATCGAGATAGTTAAATTATGGAATTATAAGTCCGAGCCTTGGCGAGAACTTAAAATTACATAATTTAACTATCGAGATTGGAGAAATCCGATAATCCAAGAGTACTAATGTAAGATTCTGTTCCTCTAATTTTAAAAAGTAGTAAATTTGCGAAACGAAGTACAAATTCTCCCAACCCCAATTTAACGTTCATGACTTGAATACGCGGTAAATGGAATGTGTTTTGTTTATGACGTCACGAGTTCTTATTGTGACGTTATTATTTTTAACCAATCAACTGCTGAGAACAACAAATTCACTAGTGACGAGAAATATTTTTTCCACACCGGTCAAGCGGTTGGAATATTACGTCAAAATTAGAGAATGTTCTTTACAATTTTCTAATAGATTACACAGAGAAGAAAATAAAAAAGCACTAAAATAATAGATTAAAAAAAAATTCTGTCCTTAAAATTTTCTGAATGTATGAAAAAATGTCAATCAAATGGTATACATTTAAGTGATATAGGTAAAATAGGGCTTTTCTGAATTAAATTTGTGTCTATTTGGAAATAACTGCTCAAAAAGTACTTAAAATTGGGGATATTTTTTGGTCAACATTATCTCCCTTGTTCAGTATTTCATTTTCATTATTTTTGCCTATACCAAACTTGTTGATGCAAAAACTTAGTGTTTCCAACATTAATAAATTAAAGTAATACTATAGGTATAAGACCTTTATTATTAATTTTAATTTTATGGAAATTAAGAGTTTTGATTAAAAAAAAATTATTATTAAAAAATGGTTGATGGTGTCCTGTTTGCTTTAAATTATCATATTTAGATTTGATAAACCATAAACAGACTTATGACTGCAATTTTACTCCCTCCAAGATAATACTGACACAGTGATTGGGAAGGATTTTTTTATAATGGGACAATGGCCCCATCTTAGAACAATCCAAAGGGCCATTTTTTATATTATGGGGCCATTGACAGACTTTAAAGGGCCATTTTTTTCATTAAATGATTTTATCATTTTCTTTGCGACAAACGGTTATTGATCTCACCAAAAAAGCAAAACGTCGCGTCACGACCGGAGACAATTTAATTTAAAAAAACAATCAGTACAGTAGATTATTCTGAATACTCGGCATCGAAAACTTATAAAATTTATTGTCAGTTTAGTTAATCAATACTATACTATATTTCACTTCAATACTATACTATATTTCACTTCGATCACATTAAAGTTCGAGTGAATTTCTTAGTAAATTTCTATTTTTAAAATCAGTTCCGAGAATTTTATTTCTTTAATCCATTTGATTGGACGAGTATTTAAAGTCCTCTATTTTTAAAACGAGTTCCGAGAATTGTAGGCAATTACGATATTTGATTGGACGAGTATTTAAAGTCCTCTATTTTTAAAACGAGTTCCGAGAATTGTAGGCAATTACGATATTTGATTGGACGAGTATTTAAAGTAATCTATTTTTAGTATCGGGGAATTCAAATTTCTACGCTAAGTGTAGGTAGTCGCTGAAATTACTATCGCGCACTCGGGCCCTTCCCTGTTGTTCACCAATGGGCCATTTTAGTCACTGAAGCGCCAATTGCGCATGGCGCGTGGCCTTCCCAATCCCTGCTGACATATAATAATGTGAATTGAAACACTTAAAGTTTGTTGAGCACAACATCTAATGAATGTTTGACTTGAACCCCATATTCCTTTTACCCAAGAATTGATTGACAAATTACAATTGCCTTTGGGTCCTGGAGTGTTGGAATCCAGGAGCTTTCTCTCTCTGTGTAGGCATTGAGCACATATTTAAAAAAAATACAAACAAAACTCTTAAATATATCAAATGTATTGATCACTAACAGAAGCACATTAATGTCAAGTCCAGAGATTTCCAAATGCAGATTCAGTGTTTGTAATATTTAAGATAAATTATGGGTAAATCTGAGTCATTTTGGTGATAAGCATGTGAGAACAATGACATGCAGTGTGATACAAAAATATATGTCTAACCAGTCAGAAGCCTGTTACTTGGCAGATATGCCTGTATTAATTTATTAATTCTTTTTGGCCTTTAATCATTATCACAACTTTTTTAAATATTTAAATTTATTCATATTTGTATGTCGTATCCAGACTCCAACAGAACTGATTGAATTTGCTTAATACAATGTTTTGCCATGTATCATCTACAGGATGCTGCAGCTGAGATGGTGGTCATGTGCTGTCGATTTTTATGCTATTTCTGTCGCACCAGCCGACAGAATCAGCGGGCAATGTTTGAGCATTTAAGTTATCTTTTAGAAAACAGCAGCATGTTACTTGGTAAGGTCATAAATTTGTATATTTTATGTGATAGATCTATCTGTATGAACTTAAGGTAATAAGGTGTAATAGGATTTTTATTTATGACACATAATTCAGTCCACTAAGAAATTTGATCACACTGGAGCTATCTTATACTACAATTTGTTGATAGATTTTTGGCCAAGTTGCACAAAGTGCAAACCTAGGTTTTAGTATGTTGAAGTCAGGTGGACAGGACAGGTAGGAAAATAAGATATCTATTTTATGTTATATTATGTAACTCATCCTACAGTTTTCATCCTAGATCGCTAAAACTTCTCAAAAAGAGTGCACATGTATTGAAATTGTGCACCTGCTACATGTATTATGGAATTGTTTAAGGATTTTTTTCAAAATTTTCCAGAATTGGTGAAATTAACTTTTCAGAACATTTGCAGAAGACAGTACCTATTTTATGGTGTTTCTTTCTACAGTTTTCAAGTCAGATCTCTGAAACTTCATAGAAAGATTGAAAATGTATTAAAATTGTGCAGCTGCTATTATGGTATTGTTCAAGGATTCTTTTATTGATTTTACAGACTTTGGGGAAATTTGTCAATTTTGAGAAAACCTTGTGTAATTTACTCCTTCATCATGCAATAATTTCACACATAATGAAGAGTGTGTACCAAACTTATTTTGACATACATGATTCTATGCTTTAGGAAATAGTCTGAATTGTTCTTATCATTCATTAGGTATAATAATCAAACATAATAGTTCTAAGTAGTATAGTATCATTTGAACAGATCATATTGTTTTGTTTAGATCCTACCTAGATTTTCAAACAAAACAAAACCCCAAACTTTTGAGCAACAACATTGTATGCCATCCCCAATTTATAAAGGCATATGCTTTACAACCTGACAATTTCAGACTTTTGTGAGATTTACTATGATCAAATGAGATATGAGAAGTAGCTTTATTTTCATAAGATTATAACTAAAAAGTAAACATTGTGTTCTGTTTTAGCACGCCCGTCATTGAGAGGATCTTGCCCATTGGATGTAGCTTATTCTTCTCTGATGGACAACAATGAATTAGCTCTAGCACTGCGAGAGGCAAATCTAGAAAAAATAGCAATGTATCTTTCTCGCTGTGGTGTACAGAGTAATGCTGAATTGCTAGAGAAAGGCTACCCAGACATTGGTTGGGATCCAGTGGAAGGAGAAAGATTTTTAGATTTTCTCAGGTTCTGTGTTTGGGTAAATGGTAGGTTTTTTAACAAATATAAGTAATATATTGATTGGGTTTTTTACCACTGCATTTTTCAAGAATTAATGTCTATACCTTTATTAAAAAAAGTATTTATTTCCTACTAAGCTCTGGACCTATTATACATTTACTTTCAATGAAACCCTTGGAACCATATGGGGATTGTTCCAAGTGCTTAAGACATCGAGGTGCACAGCCTAGCCTCTGATAGTATATGGGAGAGTCCCTCTTGTTTGTTATAAGGTCATAATACAGAAAGCCTGGCTGTGACCTATGGGTGACATGTTTATACAGTGCCCTTCTTCTTGCACATTTAAGACCCTTACTTATTATAGATGACAACAAAATGTAGGGTCAGTGTAGGTGATACAAAAGGCTTAATTTTCTGGCTGTACCCAACTCCATACTTTTCCAGTGGCAGTTAGATGTTGTCCTGTTTGGCCCATCCCAATTCCTTGATTCACATATGTGAACTTGTTGTATTGAGTATAGCTAAAATACTGCTCTCCAGACATTAATGAAACATTCAATCAATCCTTTAAATTTATTGTCATATATTCCGGTATTTGTATTTGACTTCTAATGTATTGATCATCAACAAGTGAGCCAACTGGAACCTTATTTTTTCAGTAAATATTACTAGACTGTCATCAATGCAGGAATTTTGGCTGCTTTTGTCTTGTATATGTTTAGTCTGAATAGTAACTTTTTAACTACCAGTATTATACCAATGATATATAACCTTTTGTACAGTTGGTATTTATACACAGTACTTATTTTTAGCTCACCTGGACCGAAGGTCTATGTGAGCTTTTGCCATCACTTGGCGTCCGTCGTACGTCATCCGTCGTCCGTCGTCTGTAGTCCCTCGTCCTTCTTCTGTCGTAAACTTTTTCAAAAATCTTCTCCTCTGAATCCACTGGGCCACTTTTTTTCAAACTTGGCCACAATTATCCTTAGGGTTCCTGATTTCAAATTTATACCCAGGGTGTTGATCAACAGACAAATATGGCCGCTGTTATTAACAATAGAACATGGGGGTCAACACAGGTTTTTGATCATTATCTCAAAAATTATAATAGCTATAGAGAAAACCGTTACTTTAAATTGATCAGCACATTAAGGTCTACAATAATTGCTATTAGTGTGAAGTTGTGTATTGGCTTCTTGTAGGAGTTATTGCCCTTTATTGACGATTTTTGACAAAATTTTTGGTATTTACAATATGACCTGAAAACTATACGAGGTAGAGTGAAACTGTAAATAACAAAAATGATCAGCAATAAAAGTCTTACAATTCACTTGATTGGTCTGAAATAGTCAAATGACTCCTTATATGAGTTATTGCCCTTAAATGGCAATTTTGTCCTGTAACTTTAAAACTATAAGAGCTAGAGTAAAACTGTAAATAGAAAAAATGATCAGCAATACAAGCCCTACAATTCACTGTATAAGTCTGAAATTATCAGATGGCTCCTTATAGGAGTTATTGCCCTTAAATGGCAATTATTTATGAAATTTTCCATTTTTGTCCAGTAACTTGAAAACTATAGCAGCTAGATTGAAACTGTAAATTGCACAAATAATCAGCAATAAAGGCCCTACAATTCACTTAATTGGTCTGAAAACTCCTTAAATAAGTTATTGCCCATAAATGACAATTTTTTAGGAAATTTTCCGTTTTTGTCCTGTAACTTAAAAACTGTAACATCTAGAGTGAAACTGTTAAAAGCAAAAATTATCAGCAATACAAGCCCTACAAATTACTACAAAGTCTGAAATTGTCAGATGACTCCTTATATGACTTATTGCCCTTTAATTGAATTTTTTTAATGAAATTTTCCGTTTTTGTCCTGTAACTTAAAAAACCATAACAGCTTGAGTGAAATTATAAATTGCAAAAATGATCAGCATTAAAAGCCCTACAATTCACTTAATTGGTCTGAAATTGTCAGATGACTCGTTATAGGAGTTATTGCCCTTAAATGACAATTTTGTTATGAAATTTTCTATTTTTGTCCTGTAACTTGAAAACTATAGCAGCTAGGTTGAAACTGTAAATTGCACAAATGATCAGCAATAGAAGCCCTACAAATGATTGCTTAGTTCAAAATTGCAAGATGACTCTTTATAGGAGTTATTGCCCTTTTATTATGAATTTGGATAAATGAACAGTTTTTGAATTATAAATTAGTCTATAACACACCTACTAGTAGAGTAAAACTGTAAATTTCTATAGTACCCTAAAGGACAATGCCTACAAACCATTTAATTTTCAGAAATTGTCTGATGGCACCTTATAGGAGTTAGTGTATTTAACTAAAATTTTTGAAGAAATGTTTTGTTTTTGCAAAGTAACTTAAAAGCTATAACAACTAGACTTAAACTGTTAATTTAAAAAATTTAAATATAGTTGAAGTCATTTGGATTCCAGGCTCCTGGGAGCCTCTAGTTTGTTGATTACCTGATCAATATGGTTAGCATGGTACTTCTGATAATTTACATTTTTAATTATTGAATATGCAGTGGAAGACAGATGTAACATGATGACACAATTTCACCTCTGATTATTAACTGTAAAGTTTAAAAGTAACTCAACATGGGTTTTGGAGTTTTACTCATTTACACACAGTGGGACTTTGTATGGATTGGTTTATACATAGATATAGTGAGGTATAAAATAGGAATATAAAGGCCCACACCATGTGTAAATGAGGACAAAATCATACAAACTAGGAGCTATTTTCTACTCCAATAGGACAAAAAAAACATTAATTTTATGATAATGTTCATTTTTGGTATGTGGCATTTTTCATATTACTTCCCCATATTTGTATATCTAAATGTTAAAATATTGTCTCTATTGAAAGATTGTATGGTAAGACTATTTGTAAATATAACAATGTATATTCCAATCACAATTGTTAATAATTTTAAATATTCCACAAAGGAAGTATATGTTACTCAATAACTAATATATAATGTACTTACATGCAGGATGTGCTCTGGAACAGACTTGTGTGTATTGACAATATGTTTACTTGAACACTAAAACAGCTATTTTGTTTGTTTGTCATGGTTTGTAATAATGTTTAGAAAACAAGAAATAAGGTTTAGACCTATTGAGAAAATATGCATGCATTAAAAGTGGATATATGAGGTAATACATTAATTTATGATATTAAAATGTCGTATTAGAATTAGGAAGAACCCATGATATTAAATGAATCCGTATATTTAAGGTGTTGACTGTAGTTTGTACAAATACATACTTAATACTAAAAGGTACATAAAAAAATGTCTACAGCCATAGTATCTGATATTGTTATAATAATACAAAATATATTATTCTTGTAACTAATAGGGGAAAGTGTTGAAGAGAATGCAAATCTTGTAGTACGGCTGTTGATTCGCAGACCTGAATGTCTTGGTCCAGCATTGAGAGGAGAAGGTGGTGGCTTGTATAAAGCTATAAAAGATGGCATAAAAATGTCACAACAAATCATAACAGCCAGAGACAGTAACTCGGCTCATTTACTTTCTGCCATGATGGATGATGACTCAGATGGCAGATATTTATATCAGAGGTAATTTTATATTTGAAATAAGTACAATAGGTATGAACATACATTCTATTGCAGAGTTCTTCCTAATGCTGTTTCCATTTTTATTAGTTTTTTTAGAGAACTATTGAATGTAAATAACTTAATGAATTTCTATACTTCAGTTATCAAAACATGATTTATATGAATACATGATTTAATCAATTTGTTTTGTATTTGTTAAACATGAGTCTATGTCATTAAAAATAATGACATTCTTTGTAGATCTTAGTTGATTAAGTTTTTAATCTGGTCAATTCTAACCAAATGTTTGTCTGGTTTTAGTAAATATGATTTTCAAACCTTACCTCCTGAAGATGATGAAGACTATATTGACATGGGAGGAGCCATTTTAAACTTTTATGCTGGCCTTGTTGACCTTCTTGGTCGCTGTGCACCAGATGCTGAAACAATTAAGTCTGGCCGAAGTGACTCAGTTAGAGCTAGAGCCATACTAAGAAGTTTAGTGTCCATGGAAGATTTAGAGAAAGTATTGGGCCTCAGTTTCATTCTTCCTTCAGGACCAACTATGTCAGCTGATAGTATGTATGATTTTTAAACAAGAATACTGTCTACATTTATTTAAGAGTCATGTTATAATATATAATCTAGTTAGTGGCAGTTTATGCTTGATAAATTCAATTTTAGTTCTGAAAGTTAATAAATTGAATGCTATACAGAGTATATTAACAAATATTAATAGCTCTTTGCTCAATACCAGACAAGATTATATAGTGCACACAGTGTTCTTTTTGTTCAATAACCAATCAAATTTCATCACGCAAATCAAATTAAATTATAATTTTTTTTTTATTGCTGCAAAAAGGTGAATATTGTCCAAGGTCTATTTCTTTTAATTTCACTTGGAAAGAAAGAGTCAGATCATATGTAACTATGGACTCAGTAGAGTTTTTTAGACCAGTTGATTGATGTCATGGGCAGTAAATGTTTTGCTTTTGTGTTATATGCAGTATTTTCATACTACATGTATTATAATAGATTCTTTTATAAAACTGCTATATGTATACTTTGTTGGGTATTAATTTTTATTAAAAATGTTTTTACTAATATGATATTAATCATATATGATGAATAAAAATTAAAACAGATGTTTTATCCTGTTTGCATAAAAGTCAAATGGCATCTATACTAGCCAGTGTTCAATGTTATGTTGCAATTGTTGAAGGATTAAATTAAATCGTGTAATCATTTTTTTTTCTTTGCTTTTGTTGGTTAATTAATTTGACAGATTGGTTTAGTTTCGAAATGTGTGAGTACTCGTAACAACAATCAAAATAGACAACCTGACCATGATTTATTTACTATTTTATTTATTACAAGTGCAATAAATAAATAAAACTGTAAAGATAAACTGTATTTCAATAAAGAATTACATATTAAAGTTAAACATCTGTTAAAAAAAGCATGGCCAAGTAGGACTTTGATGTCTTCTTTTGTGAAAACATGAAGTTGTGGTTTGTACTTGAATTTTTTTACAATTTTCTGGTCCAAGGAATGGGTTTTGAACAATATATGTAAATGTAGACTATATGTGGCTTTTTACCTTGTACAGTTATAACACCCCATACCCCATAATCATTGGTCTGTTTGGTCATTCTATAATCATAAGCTTTTCTAGGCAATTGTTTCCTGTCAATCCCAAATCCTTTTACTTGACCCAACTACAAAAATGTACTTTGTTTTTCTCCAAAGTCAAGATGAGTTTTTGTGTGCCATAGTATCTATTGCATCAAGCAAGTCCCTTTTAATGTTCACCTATATACTACACCTGATGAAGGGTCTAAAGTACTTTTGGACTTCATTTTGAATAGTAGCTTGACACACATAGCAGGAAACCCATTAAAGATTCCATATCAATAAGTCCTATAGAAAACATGTTCAGATGTTTTTTTTTATCAAAGACTGCAAAGCTGATTGAAGCCATATGAATGTGCATGTTTGATGGTACTTACTAAAAAATTTTGTTTTTTATGTTAATTGTTCTCTTAAAAGTTTATGCTTGTTTATTTTAATCAGAAATCCAAGATAGCTGTTATCAGAAACATTGAACCAAACAGCAATATTATTGGATATTTCTCTACAAAGTTAGTTCTTTATGCCAATTGGAAAAAGAACATTAATAGACAGTTTAATATTGCGGAAATTTATTGTTTAACATGAGTTTAACATGTCGTAAATGCCATTAGTTTGACATCTTAGAAATGCAATCTTATAGTCTATATAAATTAGGTCAGCAATTCTACCTCTGAGAGCCACAAGTTTGCTTGGTAGATACACAAAATGCAGCGTACTATGTTTGTAAGTGACATATAGTTTTACCTTTAACTCCAAAATAGATTTTGATGAGTATTTAGTTAGATTTGATGAATATTCATGAAATTGGCCATTTATGATATCTTGATAGGTCAAAGAGTGAGAAACATAATCACACACACATTAATTCATCCAATGTTACACAAAATATGTGTAATGATAAGATTCTCCAGCAAAACATTTAATAATAAAAAGAAAAATAGGTTAAATTAATATTTTGTACTGGAATCTCTTATATTATATAACAATTAATCTATCATTAATCTATCATTCTGCAGTAAATTGTTTATTATATACCCAATAAATGTTGAAAACTATTACTTAAATTCATAGCTGAGAGTCAGGAAGGGGAGGATGGTGGTACTCCTGATTCAGATATGCCTCCAGGGCTGAACCCTGCCCACAAATCATCTGTAATGCTGTTCTTGGAGAGAGTGTATGGTATTCCAGACCAGGAAACATTCTTCAGAATTTTGGAGGAGGGTGTACTTCCTGATCTTAGGGCAGCTACTACTTTGGACACAGTAAGTAAAGTAGGTGATCAGTTTCATTTCTAAGCCTGGGCCGAGTGTTCCTCTTTAGTTAACAACACTAAAATCTGATCAAGTGAGTTTTTCTTAGATATACTGACTATTTATCATGTTTTGTATTGATCCTCCTTGAGCTGAGTACAGAGTGTAAGGTATCTGAGATTTTATTTCTGTGTTCCTCAAACCTGATTTTATTGAAACTTATCTGAAACATTTATAATTTAACACACTAGCAGCATGATTGATTTAATGATAATTTATGAATTTAAAGTGAATTATCCACTGGTTTACTACATATGGCTGCAAAAGATGCATCAAGGTATATTTGTCTATCTGTTGTTTATAAAATTTAATGCAACACATGTTTGCAAATGTTTGAATAGAAAGTCATTCACAAAAAAAAATTAAAAAGGGAGAGCCAACATTTTTCAAACATATTTTTCTCTTGAGTCATGAAAGACATGAATGGCATGAATTGAATCATTTTCATTACCAACAACACTATTGCCTTAACACTTTTATACCTGGCCTGGACAAACCTAAAATCATTTCAGCCTGTCAACATCAAATGTTATCTTAGTTATTGAATCTTTTACAAAAGAAAAACAGATCCAGTTTTAGTTTTCTTGAATGATTCCTTCCTAGTTGAACTAACCTGACTTGAATGATGACTGGATTGTCCCCATTTATCTGATAACTCCATGATGACAACCTGATATACTTAACGTATGAATCTAATGCTCTTATTGTGTCATGAGGAAAATGAATTTTTATATGTGCAAATCAGAAAAACTGAATAAAATATTTAGTGGAGAATATAGGTTCTGCATGCTAAATGTTTCAGATTTATTGGTTCTTAAATAATAATTTCAAAACCAGCATACCAGACAAGCACAAATTATTATTTCGTTTGTGTAAAAATTTAATTAAACAATATACCAATTTATTTCAATTGTATTAAAAATAAATATGAAACAAATTTTTTATCAAATAGTACTATATTGCGTACTTTTAAAATGGATAGATGTATTTTTTTATTGTGAGCATACTGACAAATGAATGTTTGTATATTCTATTGACCTAAAAAAAATCTAACTTCTGGAGGTGGACAACTAAACCAATGAATGATTGTTAATATTTTTATATAGTTCAAGCAGAAGAAATTAGTAGTTGGGACATGCAAATGAACAATTTACATTGTATTTTTTGGAAGAGTGTCAAATCTGCAAAAAGTTGTTCAAAACAAAAATTAAAACATTTCTTATTGACATTGATGGAATTCTATCTTTAAGTTTGAAATTAGGGGCTTTCGTCTATCAATAGTTTCTTTAGGGTACTGTTGGAACACAGAAAAAAGGGGCATATCTTTCAGTTTTTTTAATGCTGTTTTTCTCACATTTTCGTGGTCCTGGTACTTTACAAAGCAGACAATGATTCTTTTGTGTTTGCCATCGGTGCACTCCCCCAATCTATGAACATTTTGACATTGGATCATATCAACATTTGCATTTGAAGTTCATTTGTTCAGAATTCTCTAAGAACAGTCTCAGTGTTTTCATCATTTCCCTCAGGGTTTGGGATGCAACAAACACCTTCTGTTTAATATCTCAAGATCTCTGAGTATTGCTTCAACCTCATGGTGATGAGCTTCTTGTTTTATATTGAGTTCTGAATGTTTTTCCTGTGTTTCTCTTAGGTCATCTAAGTTGGTTCTTATTTGATTCATTGAGACTTCAAAGTTATCTAGTTTTCGTGTTAATGTATCTAGTTTGTCTAATTTGGACAGTCTTTCATTTAAGATAATCTCTAGTCTTTTTCCCCTTTCATGAGTATCTGACATCATTTCCATGTTTGATATCATCATTTGTGGGGCATATTGTTCATGGATGTTGTGTTAGGGATTTATGGTGGCCATGTAGTGTATTGTGGTGGTCGTGGAGTGCATTGCAGCATAGACATAGGTGTTGACACTGGCTGCATGTACTTAGGGTTTGCACAATGTTGGAGGGGGCAGCAATGTTGATTCAGTGGAGTCATTCTAAATTGATGCTGGGCTAGGTTGTGCACAATATTATCGCTTGTTGGGCTTCTGTTTGATTTAAGATAACTACTGTGCATTGTATCGTTGGCCTGCATTATGACTTACGATACATCTAAAGGATTGTCTTTATTGTTTTGATCTGTTGCCGCCATATTGGAACCTGTTTTCAAGGGTGGTGTTAAGCCTGTCTTAGATTGTTGTCTATTTTTACGCTTGTGATCACTTTTTGCTACAAATGTTTAACAGAGAAGAAACTACACTAGTTTCTCTATATCATAGACACTTTACAAGTCCTAAACCACAATATAAATGCAGATCTTCACAATTTTTGAGAAGATCAGTTTTCATGACTGCATCGTTCTGTTGTCGTTTCCTAAACTCAACTCATGTTGATATTGATTTTATTAATTTTGCAACTTCACATGTTAGTTTATAAACGAGTTGATTAGACAACTTTTATGAGGATAATGTAGTGTAAATATTTAAAAACAATTATGAGGCTAAATATGTTGTTGATAATTAAACATAAAAATGTGAGAGACATTCACTAGGGTGAAATGATATGAAACAAATAATTTTAAAAATTGTCGTCTTTATTCAAGGCATTTGCAGTGACAAAAAGATGTATATGTGAACATCAATTACAACAACAACAATATTTCAACACCTATTGGTATTGATCAATAGACAAAGAAAACCACAAAAATGATCAGCAGTACAAGTCTTACAATTCACTTTATTAGCATGAAATTATCATATGACTCCTCGTAGGCGTTATTGCCCTTTAATTACAATTTTTTAAAATGAATTTTACAGCTTTTTGCCTGTTACCTAATACAGTAACAGAGTGAAACTTTAAATTTGCAAAATGATCAGCCATACAAGTCCAACGATTTATTGGTGTAACATTGTCCCATGACAATGTTTTTGCCCTCAAAAGACAATTTTTTATGAAGTTTTTCTGTTTTTGTCCTGCAAACAAAAAACTATAACAGCTAGAGAGAAACTGTAAATTAAAAAAATGACCAGCAATACAAGTCCTACAATAACTTTTATTGGTCTGAATTGTCAGATGACTCCTTATAGGAATAATTGCACTTAAAATAAAAAAATGTTTAATTCTCCTTTTGTTTTCCTGTAACCTAAAAACTATAACAGCTATGGTCTGAAATTGTCAGATGACTTCTTATAGGAGTTGATGCCATTGAATGATGATTTTTAGGTGAAATACCATTTTGTGTGTGTCAGAATTTAAAAAATGTTATACCCAATTGTAAATAGCAAAAATAATCAGAGAACCAGGCCTACAAATCACTATATTGTCACAGACGATATCATGATTTCCTGTAATTTAATTGTACATAGGGTATCAATTTTGTATAATCAACTCCTCCTAAAGTTTTCAACCCATGTCTCTAAAACTTCACAGAAAGATTGCACATGTATTGAAGTTGTGCACCTACTATTATGGAAGTGTTCCAGGATTTATTTTTCTAATTTTCCAGACTTGGGAACTTAGACATTTTTCAGAACATTTGCAGAAGACGGTACCTATTTTGTGTACCATCAACTCCTCTTTCAGTTTTCAACCTCGATCTCTGAAACTTCACAGAAAGATTGTACATGTATTGAAGTTGTGCACCTATGATTAGGGAAGTGTTTTAAGATTTTTTTTTCTAATTATCCAGACATGAGAACCTAGACATTTTTCAGAACATTTGTAGAAGACAGTACCTATTTTGTGTATCATCAACTCCTCTTACAATTTTCAACCCAATCTCTGAAACTTCACAGAAAGATTGTACATGCATTGAAGTTGTGCACTCGCTATTGTTGAAGTGTTTGGAATTTTTTTTTCAAATTTTCCACACTTGGGAACTTAATCATTTTTCAGAACATTTGCAGAAGATGTTACCTAAATTGTGTAATCAACTCCTCCTACAGTTTTCATTCCAGATCTCTGAAACTTCACAGAAAGATTGAACATGTATTGAAGTTGTGCATCTGCTATTATGGGGGTGTTCAAAGATTTTTTTTCCTAATTTTTAGACTTTGGAAATTTTTTTCATTTTTCAGAACATATTGTGTAATGAACTCCTACAGTTTTTAACCCAGATCTCTGAAACTTCACAAAAAGATTGCACATGTATTGAAGTTGTGCACTTGCTATTCTGGAATTGTTTGAGGATATTTTTTGTAATTTTCAGACTTGGAACATAGTCATTTTTGAGAACATCTGAAGACAATGGTGCCTATTTTGTGTAAACAACTCCTATATTTTTTTACACAAACCCAAATCCTACTTACAACAAATTGTAAACAAATCCCTATTTATTAAGGCACTTGCTTCTCAACCCAGCTATTTCAGACTTTTGTGATTTTCTTTTTAATTGTGAAGCAACTAAAAATGTCAACTGAATCTTGTTACTTAAAGATTCTTTTTTATATTTTTAAACGATATGAATTATTTACAGGTAAATTATATGTTAAGTAGAAAATTCCTACCCTTCAACAGGTGTCTTCATCCCCATTTCTGAATTAGATGTTTATTTTCAGTTTTCAGAAGAAAGCATTTTAAGTTAAAAAAAAATCCTTACAAAAGCCATCTTTTGCATCAACATATATTTACAATTTTACTTACAGTAAACCAGTTTAATCCTGACATTTGACTTATTTCTGTAACTCTGACACTGCTTTGTTTAAGTTTTATGAGGTTTTTCCATGTTCCTGGTGACAATTCTTTTCCTTGCTTGGCCATTTTGTTTGGCTTTCAATTTTATTTACATCAGCTGCAGACTTCGGTTCAGAGTGACCATTATCACTGTGTTAAAGGTAACAATCAACAATTTTTTTTATTGTACGTTGACACTAAACTATGCAGAAGATTACACTTTTCAGGTAAAAAACGTTTACTTTATATTTTGGAACTCACTTTTGGCAGGGGTTTATTAGTGAAATCTAGTTATGCTTGTTACAACAGACTAAGTTATTTAAGTACTATTGTCCTATTAAACCAACTCTAACGAAAGGATTGTGTTATTTATATACATTATATGCATTTTATGTTAGTACAACTGTATTATGTAGAAATACAAAATGTGGCTTACTGAAAAGACACTCAAATTATGCTCTGAAGCTGAGATTTATGGTTGTATATTACAAAAACAAACTGCCTGAATTTTTATAGCTCCGTTATACCATGTCATCAATATGTTCAGTACATTTTCTTTTTAAATATTCTAGTTAATATTATTGGTTTGCATTATTAATATATAACTAATGATTTGTTTAAACAGAGCAACTTAAATAAACTTTTTTCATCTGATATAAAAATCATATTCTATTTTAGGCAACTGCATCAGAAAGTGACTTTGCACTAGCACTGAACAGATACATTGGAGGTTCAGTACTACCCCTTCTGACCAGACACAGTCACTTCTTTGAGAATGCAGACCATGCCTCAACATTACTAGACTCCACTCTGAATACTGTCTATAGACTTTCCAAGTGTAGATCTCTAACCAAAGGTCAGATGGAAGCAGTATCCGAATTTCTTATTTCATTTACAAAGTAAGTTGCTAACGGTAAAAAACATTGCAAAATTTTACAAAAGAAAAATTCTAACAGTGTTTGGATTAATTTGTAGAGGTTTATATAAATATTTGATATGAACACTGCATTGCTGATGTTCCAGAAATCCACTGGATAAATATATTATATGGTTGTCACAATACTTAGACATTTGTTTATATATATATTTAGACCACTTGGCCAAATTCTCTATATAATAAAAAATATAGCTTTATTAAGCAAGGTGAATCAATGAGATGGACAACCATATCAATCCAGTTGATATATATTTTTTCTTTATCTTGGGTTTAATGTTTATAATATAAATCAACATTATAAATACACCCCTTTAAAATTTGCATTACAAGTGCTGTACATCGATCAATACAGTATGTTTATTTTGTTTGATAGTCAGCTGAGGCCACCAATGATGACAGGTTTATTGAGGAAATTAACAGTAGATGTACCTAATCTAAATGAGAACAGCATTGTACCCCTGAGAGTCTTGACAGCATATTATAAGAGATGTGGTTCATACTACAGCTCTGGTGGATGGGGATCATATGGATCAGCTACAGATGAAGAGAAAAGACTGACCATGATACTTTTTTCTGGAATATTTGACTCCTTATCTCATAGGGTAAAATCTGCTATAGAACATTCTGGGTGTTTTTTTTTATAAAATTAGAGCCATGTGATGTGATGTCTTGTTATCACATTTTAGTTTTTCCTAAATTTAACCAATGGCTTGTGCAATAAATTTAGCCAGAATTTCCTTACTTACTGTGGTTTCATTTTTATTTGTTGCATATAAATTTAAAGAATTCAACAAAGTATTATATCCCTGGGTGTTTAATTTACTCATAGGGCATGAACATGGTGTGTACAAAAAATGGTCACAACCTACTGTAGTCTTTAAGTAAAATTCAAACTTTATGCTAAATATTTAACAGTATTGAGATTTGTTTGTCAATAAGAAAGAAACAATACATATGAAAATGTCGTTTACAAATGTGTACTCCAAGAATCAAACAGTTTACTTCAGGTAGTGTATTTTATATGTATTTTCCTCCATTTAGAGAATAACCCAGTGTTATAAACCAACAATAACATTTATTATTACATGAATAGAATTTTGCGTGTTTTTGATTGGTCTAAAAACTACTTTCGGGTCACGATAACATGCAACAGTACTTAAATTACATAAAAACAGGCTTGAACTGGTCAAAACCAGCCATTTATACACCGTTTGTAAGATAGGTAGTTAGGTGTATCTTATTATGTGATTCATTGGTATCACATGATTTTATTTTGGGCACTTTCTTCAACACAGCATATTTAAACCTCATGTGAACAGCATAAACGGCTTAAAACCTGACCCCTTTCATAAATTTACGTTAAACTGTGGGCTTTGCACCCCGGCACAACACAGCACAGGTTTGGTACTGCATTGTCTGCTTAAGCCATCCTGTTTAAAATGATGGTGCTTTCCACTAAATGTGCAATAAATTTGTATGAAATCACATGATCTGTATTACAATTTTCACTTTCTTTAACAAGAGCAATAATATCTTAAAAATGATTTATTTTATAATATTTATCATTTTAAATCAAGTAAATTTATCATTAAACAATAAAATTCAAACAAGTCTACATAGCCTGTAAAATGATCGTGGGAATCTCGAAAATTACTTCCTTTTACGATTTAAAGTGCTCGAGTTTGAAATAAATAACGGCTATTAAATATAAACAATATTTTAATGTTTTTTTGTAAATGGTCTTTTAGGTATTTATTACTGTAAAAACATCATGTTCAAATTAACAAGGCTCACATTAATCACAAGTATATGAATGCCATTAGGTACATACTTGGTCATTGCACATCAGGTAAACTAAACATGCCTCCCATACAATTGAAGGCGAAGCAAAAGGAATCGTGTAATAATTGGATTTACTCACATAATAATTCTTCGTTAAAACATTTTCACCAAAAATATTGATTTTGAACATTTAGTGCACATTTGATCTGGTTATCCACCAATTTATGTATCCAACAAAAATTCACGAAAATTGATACCAACAAATAATAATGAAACCTCAATAACGCAGTTTCTTTTTACATTGTTGTGAACTAAACGATACAATTGTTGACAAATTGTTTAAGAACAAGATATGGCTTTACAATACTATTACTTGTTACAAATATAAACAAAATTCAAATATTTTACCTTTTTCAGGAGTATGATCCAGAACTTTTTTCAAAAGCTTTGCCTTGTTTGTCTGCAATTGGTTGTGCATTGTCACCTGATTACTCTTTAACAAAGCAAGATGACAAGAGAATTGTAGACATTAGGTCTGACTTGGAAACAGCATATAACCCACAACCATTGGATACCAGAGGTGTCAGTGTCAACCAATCCTTAGACCAAGCAATTGGAAAGTTTGCTGAACATTTTCATGATGTTTGGTCTTTAAGAAAGGTTTGTGCTTTATTTGTTTCAATGAAGGAATCTTATATTTTGGTTTTTAGCTCACCTATTGTACTATTTATCAATTTGCCTCTCATACATGTACCTTGTAAACAGCATGCATATGAAAATTACATTTAAACATAGTTCAGTCAGTGATACTACTGAACAGACCAACATTGCTGACAGAACTTGCTTTTAAAGTTTGTTCTTACCAAGGAATAACATAAGTAACTCACATAAGCTTACTACAACTATCTAAAGTGTATAATTGAACAGAATTATAATGATCATTAGTGCGAAACTTTACAAAAATCACATGTTTAATATAATATTTCATGGACAATTACTCTTATGTTATCATTTGGATTTTTCTCATTTTTAATTACAGAATTGCTTTTTTATTGGCTTATTTGATCTTTCGACCTTATTATGTACAAAATTTATAAGAAAACCAAAAAAAAAACCAGAAACAAACTAAAAAAATTGGTTGTTTACAAGCATCTCATAATGAAAATATTGGTCTTGTCTAAAAAAAATTTACATTTTTTCAAGATATAAGGTGACAAACAGGACAATTATTTTAAAAATATTAAAATTTTCAGATAAAGATAGGAAATTTTCCTTCACTTCATTTTATAGACCTTTGGTTGATTGTTAAATGCTATTTCCTTTCTTGGCATATGTTTAAATATAAGGGTACCAAAGATGGCCAACATTTTTTTCTCGTCTGCCACGAAAGTTGCTGGAGGCGCGACATATGTATGAGAATCCGGCGGCGGCAATGATGGCATAAACACTTGGACATCTTCCTTCATATATTTGTAACCCTAAGCCCTAGGTCCATCAGGTTTGGTCCAGAGGTAGCTTATGATGAGTGTTTGCCAGTCAGTCACCTGTCACCTGACCTTGACTTCAATTTCATGGTCCAGCGACTAAGTTTTTGGCAGTTCCTCTGTACCTATGCATGGTATGATGACAATATTTGGTATATAGGTTGCTGATGACTAGTACATGACTGTCTGGCAGGTGTCACCTGACCTTGACCTCAATATCACAGTCCAGCGACTAGGTTAAAGTTTTTGGGTTGCGACTGTTCCTCTGTAACCATGCATGTTAGGATGACAATATTTGGTATATAGGTTGCTGATGAATAGTACATGACTGTCTGGTAGGTGTCACTTGACCTTGACCTCAATTTCACTGTCCAGCGACTACTTTCAAGTTTTTGTATTAGGACAGTTCCTCTGTAACTATGCATGGTATAGTGACAATATTTGATATACACGCTGCTGCTGATAACTTATGCTATTTAGGTAATGCTTATGACGAAATTTATTTTTGTTACTGATGCGAAATGCAGGCGAGACGTTTTTCTGTGTCCACACTAGTTTTATCACTATTTTAATACGATTTTTATTGAATTATTTTTCATGTATTATTTCTTCATAGAAAGATTGCACATGTTGTGCACCTGATATGATTCTAATTTTCCATACTTGATGGCTAAGTGATTTTTCAGAATATGTTCAGAAGATAGTACCCATTTTTGTAATGATCAACTCCTTTTTCCACCCAGAAACTTCACAGAAAGGTTGATGTGAATTGAAGTTGTGCACCTGCAATTATGGAATTGTTTGTGGATTTTTACCTAATTTTCATGAAAAGGAAAACTTTTTATACCCCCGCTCGACAGATTCGGGGGTATGTAGTGGTCCTCATGTCCGTCCGTTCGTTCGTCCACATTTGGTTTCCGGATGATAATTCAAAAAGTTTACATCCGAATTTGAATGAAACTTTAGGATATTGTTATATATCAGGTTGGTAAGAAGCCTATCGATTTTGGGGGAAATCCGTCAAATTTCAAGGTCACAGTCCACGAAAAACATTAGAAATTTTAACAAAAAAGTTGTTTCCGGACAATAACTCAAAATGTTTACATCTGATTTGCAAGAAACTTTGGGATATTGTCATATATCAGGTTGGTAAGAAGTCTATCGATTTTGGGGAAATCCGTCAAATTTCAAGGTCACAGTCCACGAAAAATGTTAGAAATTTTTACAAAAAAGTTGTTTCCGGACGATAACTCAAAAAGTTTGCATGTGATTTGAATGAAACTTTGGGATATTGTTATATATCAGGTTGGTAAGAAGCAGTGGTTTTGGGGGAAATCCGTCAAATTTCAAGGTCACAGTCCTTGAAAAACGTTAGAAATTTTTACAAAAAAGTTGTTTCTGGACAATAACTCAAAAAGTTTGCATCCGATTTTAATGAAACTGTAAAATATTGTTATATATTTTGTTTTTAAGAAGCCTATTGATTTTGGTGGAAATCCATCAAATTTCAAGGTCACAGTCCACGAAAAACGTTAGAAATTTTCACAAAAGCAGGGGTATCGGTGATCGCTAGATCAACTTTGTCTAGTTCATTTTTCAAAACAATTGCAGAAGACAGTTCCTATTTTGTGTAACCAATTCCTAAAATGTTAAACCCACATCTCTTAAACTTCACAGTAAGGTTTGACATGTATTGAAGTTGTGAAATGGTTAATTTGAATTGATTTGAATGCAATTAAATATTGAACTGTTTACATTTTTTCTGGTATTTAGTTCATTTCATTGCATAGCTTTAAAATTCTTTAAATATATAAAATTTTTGCATGTTTTCTGTCAGATGTTTGGAGTTACATTTACACAATCTACCTTGTCCAATCAAAACAGGATAGAACGATAAACTGAAAAATTGCCAAAATTTATGTAAAACACCATTCAAACAAACATTTGAAAACTGTGTGTTATTTTTATGCTTTTGTTAACATAGTATACTTGATACAGATTTAATTTTTAGCTCACCTGGACCGAAGGTCCATGTGAGCTATTGCTATCACTTGGCGTCCGTCGTCCGTTGTCCGTCGTAAACTTTTTCAAAAATCTTCTCCTCTGAAACCACTGGGCCAATTTTTTTCAAACTTGGCCACAATCATCCTTAGGGTTCCTAGTTTCAAGTTTGTACCCAGGGTGTTGATCAACAGACAAATATGGCCGCTGTTACTAAAAATAGAACATGGGGGTCAACACAGGTTTTTGATCATTATCTAAAAAACTATAATAGCTATAGAGAAAACCGTTACTTCAAATTGATCAGCACATTAAGTTCTACAATAGTTGCTATTAGTGCGAAGTTGTGTATTGGCTTCTTGTAGGAGTTATTGCCCTTTTTTGACGATTTTTGACAAAATTTTTGGTATTTACAATATAACCTGAAAAATATACGAGGTAGAGTGAAACTGTAAATGGCAAAAATGACCAGCAATAAAAGCCCTACAATTCACTTGGTTGGTCTGAAATTGTCAGATGACTCTTTATATGAGTTATTGCCCTTAAATGGTAATTTTTTATGAAATTTTCCGTTTTTGTCCTGTAACTTTAAAACTATAACAGCTAGAGTAAAACTGTAAATAGCAAAAATGATCAACAATACAAGCCCTACAATTCACTGTATTAGTCTGAAATTGTCAGATGACTCCTTATAGGAGTTATTGCCCTTAAATGGCAATTTTTTATGAAATTTTCCGTTTTTGTCCTGTAACTTGAAAACTATAGCAGCTAGATTGAAACTGTAAATTGCACAAATGATCAGCAATAAAGACCCTACAATTCACTTGATTGGTCTGAAATTGTCAGATGACTCCTTATATGAGTTATTGCCCTTAAATGGTAATTTTTTATGAAATTTTCCGTTTTTGTCCTGTAACTTTAAAACTATAACAGCTAGAGTAAAACTGTAAATAGCAAAAATGATCAACAATACAAGCCCTACAATTCACTGTATTAGTCTGAAATTGTCAGATGACTCCTTATAGGAGTTATTGCCCTTAAATGGCAATTTTTTATGAAATTTTCCGTTTTTGTCCTGTAACTTGAAAACTATAGCAGCTAGATTGAAACTGTAAATTGCACAAATGATCAGCAATAAAGACCCTACAATTCACTTGTTGGTCTGAAATTGTCAGATGACTCCTTATATGAGTTATTGCCCTTAAATGGTAATTTTTTATGAAATTTTCCGTTTTTGTCCTGTAACTTTAAAACTATAACAGCTAGAGTAAAACTGTAAATAGCAAAAATGATCAACAATACAAGCCCTACAATTCACTGTATTAGTCTGAAATTGTCAGATGACTCCTTATAGGAGTTATTGCCCTTAAATGGAAATTTTTTATGAAATTTTCCGTTTTTGTCCTGTAACTTGAAAACTATAGCAGCTAGATTGAAACTGTAAATTGCACAAATGATCAGCAATAAAGACCCTACAATTCACTTGATTGGTCTGAAATTGTCAGATGACTCCTTATAGGAGTTATTGCCCTTAAATTGCAATTTTTTATGAAATTTTCCGTTTTTGTCCTGTAACTTAAAAACCATAGCAGCTAGAGTGAAATAATAAATTGCAAAAATGATCAGCAAAAAAGCCCTACAATTCATTTAATTGGTCTGAAATTGTCAGATGACTCCTTATAGGGGTTATTGCCCTTAAATGACAATTTTGTTAAGAAATTTTCCATTTTTGTCCTGTAACTTGAAAACTATAGTAGCTAGATTAAAACTGTAAATTGCACAAATGATCAGCAATAGAAGCCCTACAAATGATTGCTTAGTCCAAAAATTGCAAGATGACTCTTTATAGGAGTTATTGCCCTTTCATTATGAATTTGGACATATGAACAGTTTTTTAATTATAAATTAGTCTATAACACACCTATTAGTAGAGTAAAACTGTAAATTTCTAAAGTACCCTAAAGGACAATGCCTAAAAACCATTTAATTTTCAGAAATTGTGGATGGCACCTTATAGGAGTTATTGTATTTAACAAATTTTTTGAAGAAATGTTTAGTTTTTGCACAGTAACTTAAAAGCTATAACAACTAGACTGAAACTGTTAATTTCAAAAATTTTAATATAGTTTAAGTAATTTGGATTCCAGGTGAGCGATTACAGGCTCCTGGGAGCCTCTAGTTGTATTTTTATATTCAATCTGATTTTTGTTTTCAGAACAACCACATTTATAACTAATAAGGTAATTCATGATTGTGGTATTGTGCTGTGTATCTAATAGAATACACACATTTTATACATGGAAACATTTCTTAAAAAATAGGAAAAACATAATAAAACATGCACTGTCCTGAATTCCCATACTGCATGACTTTCTTCTGTACAACTAGTAAACTAAGAACTACTGAAAACCTGATTTTTGACTATGATTGCAGATTGACTGTGGTTGGTCATTTGGTACGGTGTATGATGATGACAGGATGACACACCCATTATTAAAGCCATACCATTTACTGGATGAAAAGGTTTGTTAGGAACATTAATACAATTAATTAAAAGTATATATGTCTATAAATTAAACACAACACTGTTAAAGTTCAGATTGAGTTCCATCAACATTTTTTGCCCCCTTTTGGATTTACCAGACCACATCCACAACTTATAAAAAATAATGATTTAGTAAATAGAAGTGAATCAAGAGATGTTGTAGAAGTGCGTGACCATTTGACTGACAATGATTATAGGGATAGCTCTACATATAATATTGATACTAGTCATACAATTATAGTAATTAAAGTATTTTATGTAGCTATTTATAAGTAGTTAGCTGTGTACTATTGATTGCTGGTTTACAGTGTTTTTCTTACATGTTTCTATGAGTGTGATGGTTAAGCCATGGTAAGTGGGTAAAATGTATCAAACTTCAGGAAAAACTTCATAAAAGTAAAATGATTAAGGTTGAAATCTTGGGTTATAATTATGGAGAATCAGTTTGTTTAAAATAATGAGAAGACTGTGAAAATTTCTGGATTTTACAGTACTGTCAAATAGTAAGAAACTACTGAATATTGTTTAATGGGGGTTAGCACCACTTTCATCAATTGATCAGCTATATTTTGGTATTCATGTTTTTGAGAAGATGAAAGCCACAATATCTGCAAAAAAGCCCAAACCTTCCGTAGTAGAAACTATTTATACAAGAAATTAACAAATTCAAGTAGTGAAAATAATAATAAACTAAAAATCTAGATGAATCTATAGTAGAACCTAGCTAGTTTAGCTACTTCCATGTACAGCGAACCCACTTTTTGTTACTTTCCAACTACAGCAGAACCCACTTTTGCTAGTTCTTACTTAGTACAACCCACTTTTCTTGCTTCCAATTTATAGTAGAACCCAATTTTGTTAGTTCCCATCTAAATTAGAACCCACTTTTCTTATTTCCAATTTATAGTAGAACCTATTTTTGTTAGTTTCTATATATTTTAGAACCCACTTTGTTAGTTCACATCTATAGTAGAACCCACTTATGTTAGTTCCCCATCTATTGTAGAACCCACCTTTGTTAGTTCCTATCAATATTAAAACCTACTAATATTACTTCAGATCTATAATAGAACCCAATTTTGTTAATTCCAATCAATAGTTGAACCCACATTGGTTACTTCCTATCTATAGTAGAACCCACATTTGTTACTTCTATCTATAGTAGAACCCATTTTTGTTATTTTCCATTTGTAGATAACTGCTTCCTAGTTTAATGGAGCAAATGGATCCAAAGTCATCTATATCCAGTAATCTAACTAACAATAGAAAACAATCCTTCAATAAACTTTTTTTAGTTCCCATCTATAGTAGAACCAACATTTTATAATTCCCATCTATAGGGAACCCAATTTTGTCAGTTCCCATCTAAAGAAGACCCCATTTTTGTTAGTTCCAATCTAAAGAGGAACCCACTTTTCATTCTTCCAATTTATAGTAGCATCCACTTTTTATAATTCCCATCTATAGTAGAACCTAACTTTTATTATTCCAGTCTATAGTAGAAACCACTTTTGTTGGTTCAATTTCTGGTAGAACTTCTTTTTGTTAGTTCCTGTCTATAGTAGATCCTACTTTCATTAGTTCATTTCTAAAGTAGAACCCACTTTGGTTAGTTTCAATCCATAGCAGAACCCACTTTTCTTACTTCCAATGTAAACCAGAACCCATTTTTATACCCCCAGAGTTGGGGGTATATAGTGGTCCTCACGTCCATCTGTCCCTCCTTCCACCTGTCCGTTTGTCCATTCACATTTGGTTTCCGGATGATAATTCAAAACGTTAGTAAGAAGCCGAATGATTGGGGGAAATCCGTCAAATTTCAAGGTTGCAGTCAACGAAAAATGTTAGAAATTTTAACAAAAATGTTGTTTCCAGACAATAATTCAAAAAGTTTGCATCTGATTTTAATGAAACTTTGGGATATTGTTATGTATCCGGTTGGTAAGAAGCCTATCGTTTTTGGGGGAAATCCCTCAAATTTCAAGGTCGAAGTCCATGAAAAACGTTAGAAATTTTTACAAAAAAGTTTCCAGACAATAACTCAAAAGTTTGCATCTGATTTGAATGAAACTTTGAGATACTTTTAAATATCTGGTTGGTAAGAAGCCTATTGGTTTTGGGGAAATCCATCAAATTTCTACATCACAGTCCGCGAAAAACTTTATAAATATTTGCAAAAATGTTGTTTGCGGACAATGACTAAAACAAAAAGTTTGCATCCAATTTGAATGAAACTGTCGGATATTGTTATATATCATGTTGGTAAGAAGCCTGTAGATTTTGGGGGAAATCAGTCAAATTTCAAGGTCGCAGTCTATGAAAAACGTTAGAAATTTTTACAAAAGCGAGGGTATCAGTGATCGACTTTGTCTAGTTGTTAATTCCCATTTAAAGTAGAACCCATTTTTTGTTACTTCCATCTATAGTAGAACCTATTTTTGTTATTACCATCTCTAGTAGAACCCACTTTTTCTACTTCACATCTAAAGTAGAACCCATGTTAGTTACTTCCATCTATTGCAGATCCCACTTTTGTTACTTTCCATCTTAAGTAGAACCCTTTTTTGTTAGTTTAATTTTATTTTATGTACAGGCCAAGAACAAGTACATTTTGCCTGCCAAAGAAAGTGTACTATCTATGTTAGTATGGGGATGGGCTCTGGAACAGGATCAACAGAGACAAGCTGCCAACAGAGACAGTATGAGGAGGAGAATGTCAAAGGATGGGGTTAGGAATTTATTTATTAAGTTTTATATTAAACAAAATAAAAGAGTAAAATATCAAATATGTCAATTTCTTATTTCATAAACAGTTTAAATTTATTTAAAGTTTATTCATAATTTAACTTTCCAATATATTTAGATAAACATTCATACAATTACATGTATGTGTTTGTTAGTGATGAAGAATGTTTTTTTTACGAAATGCACTCTATTCAGTGGATTGAAAACATATCTTCAGTAATTATCCCTGAATAATAATGATTAATGGAATGAAGTTTACTTGCAGGCAAGCCATGGATATAGCCCTAAGCCTTTTGACCTTCGTAACATGACACTAACCAGGGAAATTCAAGTAAGAACAAACTACCAGTATATCAACAAGAACTAATTTCCAGTTGTTAATTATTATTAGATGTTTTTTTTTAGAATAGTGATATAATGTATTCTCAAAATAGAACATTAGAAATAGTTAAAAGTTATATGTATCTGAAAGTACAAACAAATATTACAAAATGGTGTTAAACCCCATTCAAATAAAGAAACAAATATTCTTCAGCATGTAGTCTCATTCTCAATCAAGGTCATCTATTTTACAACAAGTAGAATACTCTTTTAATGGAAATTTTTAACAATTTAACAGTAACCCTGAGTAAAATCATTCTACAAAAACTTTACAGGTATTATTGTTGTTGAAGTCAGTCATTGTTGACTGAGTCTCCTGGATATCCATTTTTTTATTTGACCTATGCTGTAAATATTGTACACTATGATTGTTTTGAACAGGATGAGCTAATTAATGCAATCTCTTTATGAAGGATTTATTCTTCAAGTTACTCAATGAGATTTCATTTATATATTGTATAACAGTTTTTTTCACATTTCAATTTTGTATTACTATTGAAATATTTTGGCAGCTTGTTTGTTACAATAAAATACAAAATAGGCAACGTAGTAATAAAAAGATTATTTTGCTCCTTTGGTTATTAGGGCACCGCCACTTTGTGTCTGTCCGAAACTAATCGTGTCCGGGCTGTAACTTTTTTATCTTTTGAGGTAGGCTTTTGATTTTTGTAATGTGAGTAGATAATATGATGGTTATGTGTCATGGTTGTTGACCTATGACCTTGAATTTTGACCTTAATGTCACATTATTGCTCTCTGAATGACAAATTCATGTACGGGCTGTAACTTTTTGTATCTTTTGAGGAATACTTTTGATATTTGGAATGTGGGTAGATAATATCATGGCGATTTGTTGCATATCATGGTTGATTACCTTTGACCTTGACTTCAAGGTCGGGGGCCTACAGAGATGGATATCGTCTCACTGATATCTGGTTTTTGAATAGTTTTGCTTTATTTATTGTCTCATTGAATGCTTTTTGTTACAATTCAGAATATAGCTTAGTTGAACACCTGGTGTCTGTTGTCTTTATAAACTTATTGAAAAAAATATTCTTCTCTACAAATTCTTGGCCAGTTTGACCTAAATCATTCATAGCCAATCAAATTAAACCTTTTCTGTGTATTTGTTGCTGTTTAAATTTTTGAACAGTGAACTGTCAGAATGTTTACATACAATAGATATTGTTCTCTCAGCAGCTTTTAAGTTTACATTGAATATAATAATGTTTTGTTATTTTTGTAGAATATGGCAGACAAATTGTCAAAGGACTCACATGACACTTGGGCATGGAAGAAAAGATTAGAACTTGAAGAAATAGGTGAAGATATTTTTTGTATATAATGCTCTCATTATGAAAAACACAAATATGACACCAGCTAGCATATATTTTTTGGGAAATTGTTCTTTGTTCTGTTATTTAACGTAATTGAGACATAAATTATTTCAATTATTTGCTGAAGTTAAATAGCTTGAAAAAGCAAATATCAAGAAATGATTTTGCAAACTCACTGGTGCTGAATATACATTTTGATCACAAACTTTGCAGATTAATTGAAATCTGTCTAATTTTTTATCATTCTACCCTACTGCATTTTAATTCATCTGTTTTCATCTTTTTATAGTTTATCAGTATATACAGGGCCATAGAAATACACAAGAAAACCCCCCAAAAACCAAGAATATATCAAAAAGATATTTTAAACAATTATTTGTTTCTATTTTAAAGTTCTATTTCTACAAACATTTGTTGTTATATTATAGATGTGATAAAATTAAACGTTAAAGTTATAACCCTGTGTGGTTGCTATTTGTGTGGTGTGTAACATAACTGTATGTGTCAGTGCACAAAACACTTCCAGTCTTCAGTGTGCCTTTATATTCCTAGGTATCAATGGTTGAAAGACTGTGTGTAATGCCATAACCTATTGGCCCTCTGGAAAGTTCTAGTTTAATCAGACAAAGAGTTTATACATATAATTTCTTTATTAAATAATTAAATATATCAATAGTTTGGCCCTAGGGAAACACTTAACTTTGAAATTTTAATTACCTGTCAGAGCAAGTCCTTGGATCGAAACTGCCTGCCTGACAATACGACAATACAGGGGATATGGAGCGAGGGATCTCCATTAGGGGATAAGACGAGGATCTCATCTGCAGACGGAGTGTGCAAGGTCTGCATGGGTTCTCCAGGGGATGAGATAAGGATCTCATCTGCAGCCAGGTAGTGTAAGGTCTGCAATGGGGACAGGGGGTGAGACGAGGATCTCATCTGCAGTCATGTAGTGCAAGGTCTGCAATGGGGACACTGGCGCTAGAATGAAATTTTGTAGTTATATATACCCACTAAATACTTGGGGTATGAATGAAATTTAAGAAATGATCAGTGATAAAGGTCCAAAACAAATTCAATTGGCTGCATGGCTGCTTGTTGTTTAAGCATGGCTGCATGGCTGCTTGTTTAAGACCACGTATATTCTCTTTCCCACATTCTTTTTTCCTATTTTCCTCTTCACAATATGGAATGGAAACCAACATTTGATGTTGAACTTAATACTAAAAACAATAAACAAGTAGGCTACAACTTCTTTAAAATTTCAATGATTTGATACATTAAAAATTATTACAGTTATATATGTTATTATTTGTCTTTGGCATTTAAAGAATCTTGCTTTCAATTATTGATTTTTAAAATTGAATTTAAAAAAAAATAGAAACTGGAAATACATAACAGGATGGAAATGTCTTTGTGTAAACAAGCAAAAAAATGTGTTCTTAAAATGTATACAAAAATATACTTTATTTATTGTATTCTGAATGCTGACCTGTTTCTTTCATTTTGTAAAACAATCTTCTTCCAGAATATAACAGAATAAGAAATTTTGCATTTATAATACAGGTGTGAGATCATTGGTCTTTTTATGAGACTTCCCAAAAAGCAGCTAATATTTTATGCTACCTCAACCTAAAGTGTTATGAAACTCTTTGATAATTTCAGTACTTGTTGGTATGTGCCAGTAGATTTTAGCTATTTTTTAATTTTTGATATATGGGCTTTAAATCAAAAATTTAAAAAATAGCTAAAATCTACTGGCACATACCTAAAAGTGTTTAATAGGAATTTCACTTTTTAATGTTTTGTTGAAAAGTTTTTACTTGTCAACAGATATTTCTCTGATGAACTTTGAACTGTTGATACATTCAGAATAAAGAAGGAACACTTTTTTAAAGATAAACATGAATATAGGAACAAACATAATAAAATTGTCAACTGCTGGGTCATACTAAGTGTTTTGTAGAGCTTAACAATGATACCAATCATTTGAGTTTGAAGATTTTATCACAAAATCTTTGCAGCAGTAATGCACCTTGAAAATATGAAGTCTAGAAATTGTAATAAGTATTGAAGCACTCATATTACTTATACATAATATTCAAATGAGTAAAAAAGCTTGCCTCTTACTTTAAGTAAAAGATTACTTCAAATATTTTAAAGAATTGAAATATGCAAAAGTTGGAATTTTAAGATTTCTCTTGATGACATTTGTAATAAAAAAACTTACCTTTCAACCCACCCCAAAACATTGTCTTGATATTTTCTAGTGATATATTCCAAAGTAAATAACTGTACTATCCTGTATATGCATTATTTGCAGACTTAGTTACTGCGTTATAATATTTGTTGTTGTTCATTGGGTTACTGAGGTCTATGTTATAAGATGAGTAATTAATTTACAGGTGGTGGAATTCATCCACTTACAGTACCATATGATACTCTTACTGACAAGGAGAAGAAAAGATACAGAGATCATGCAACAGAACTTCTAAAGTTTCTTCAGTTTCAAGGTTTTCGCATTTCAAGGTTTGTTTTTATACAAATGATTCAGAATTGTCAACGATTAGGGCCCATCACTTTGTGGCAGACGCCCTATATTGATCAGTCCATCTGTCCATCCATCTGTCCATGCGTGCATCCGTCCATGCCTCAGAACAAAACTAATCATGTCTGGACTGTAACTTTTTTATCTTTTGAGGTAGGTGTAAGATATTTGGAATGTGGATAGATAATATCAAGGCGATATGTCGCATACCGTGCTTGATCACCTTTGACCTTGAACTTTGACCTAAGGTTACATTATTGCTTTCTGAATTACAAATTCAAGTCCAGGGCTGTAACTTTTTTATCTTTTCAGGTGTGCTTTTGATATTTTGAATGTGGGTAGATAATATCAAGGCGATGTGTCACATACCATTGTTGTTGACCTTTGACCTTGAACCAAGACCTAAGGTCACATTTTTGCTTTCTGAATTACAAATTCATGTCCAGGCTGTAACTATTTTATTTTTTGAGGTAGGCTTTTGATATTTGGAATGTGGGTAGATAATATCAAGGTGATGTATCGCATACCACGGTTGATGACCTTAAGGTTGGCACGGCCCACAGAGATGGGTACCATTTCACTGATATCTAGTTTATTCCTGTAATAATAACAATTTTGAAATAGACAATATTTAAAATGAAAGAATTAAATTGAGCACAAAAGTAATGATTCCTGCTTACAAGTAGAAATGTATAGTAAGACCCATGGTATCAATCTATTCATTGTATTGATCTATTTATGAATCCACTTATTTTTGTCAACCATAAACAACATTAATAAACAAACTTATCTTGGTTTCTTTCTTTGTTATATCCACTGATATTACTAGTCTCTCTATCTCGCCAATTCTGATTGTTATCATATTTTATCATGTTTTTAAAATTCAAATTTTTTCGTGTTAAAATTAAGTAGATCGATACAACGAGGTTCCTATATACTTGCTGAAATGTTTTTAAAAATGTTAAGTGTTATTTCCAGTATGTCTGTTATACGTGTAACACTGTATGTAGTACATGTACACAATTGTGGAGATAGTTTTGACATTGGATGTTTATAAAAACATAGCCTCATTTACCAGTATTGATTATGTTAAGATATGATAAAAATAGTAAATTTTTAAACCTTAGATGAAGAAAAAAATGTCATATAAAGTTTAACAAACGACCTGTATATTGCCTAAAAATTACCCAAGAAGGATTTATTATAAGGCTGTCAAAAGTAAGTCTAAAACACATTATTTTGTAATTTTTCAATAGAATATAGTTGATTATTATGGCATATTGTCAATATACTTGCCAGCTTTTAGGACAGATCTATTTCCTTCAACATGGATAATTTCAGTATTACCTTGCATGTTGCTCAGGTATTATCAATGTTTCAGGAAATACCACTTTCTCTTGTTTATTTGAGGTATCTCAGCAATGCCATCTATATAAGTTTATATTGTGGAAGTATTACACAGTTGATCTCCATCAAACATCAACTTTAATAAGTTAACTTATGAAATACACTTGCTACTGAGAATATAATTTGACAATAGAACATGATTGTTCTTGTCTATGCTGGAAATGCTTACAATTCTGGAGAACAGTTTTCATTCCAGAGTGTGTCTTCTGTCTTTTGGATTGTGGTTTCTTGTCTTATAATATGTAAACATGTTATTTATCTTATTTTTATCCTATTTTAATTTTATGTTAATTGTCATGTGACCAATCTCCTAGATTTGAGACAAAATCCCAAAATGAAAAAAAAACTTTTTAGCAAATGGGTTATGTGAGCTATTGTCATCACTTTGTGTCTGCTGCGGCCGAAAACTTTTTACATTTCAATTTTCTTCTTTGATGGTCCTCTATAAACGTTGTTTTTTTTAATGCCAATAAGACAGTAAAAATGGTCATCATTACTATAATTACATGCTTGTAACAGAGGACTTTATAAGAAGAATTTTCTAATGCTATCTTTTCTGAAACTGCAAAGCTAATTGAAGCCATATTGTATGTGAATTTTTATTATATGGTTTTTTAAAAAGTATTGGATGATTCTCATAAAAGTTTACGTTCTTTTATTTGTTGAAAATCCAGGATAGCTACTGTTATAGGAATTAACATTGAAAGCTATAGGAAAATGTCTAAAATGGCTTCATGTGTGAAATTATTGAACCAGTTGATACAACAGCAATATTTTTTAGATGGGCTCAACAAATATAATGTTATTGATGTGGCAGGCTTTCAAGCGCCCGGCCCTTATTTTCCTAATTTTCCTTATTTTTTACAAACAGCACTAAAATTCCTAATTAAAGCTGTAAAATCCTAAAAAAGCCCTACATTTTTGGTTAAAATCCTAATTTTTTTAATTTTCAAAATTTCAAAAATAAAAATAAAAAATAAACATAAAATAGATTAACGTTAAATGAAGCTAGCTTTAGTATACTTTCAGAAATATGCATTTGCCACCCAGGAGACTATTTGAGAGTCATCCAAATGGTCTTCTGAATTGGTAATTAACTTTTGTACTATTGTTCTGTGCCCAAAATGGTGACTAAATCTAATTTTTCAGTCTTAAATCATTAGAAAATAGCACATTTTATCCCTTATTTTTGTTTAAAAACCACTGAAAATTCCTAAAATAAGCCCTAATTTTTTTTGAGAATTTAGCCCTAAAAAAGCCCTTATTTTCTGCAGTAGCTTGAAAGCCTGGATGCCATTACTGAGTAGAAAATTTAAAATTACAGGACTCAATTTAACATTAGGGGAATATCATCTTCATTGCCTATATAAATCAGGTGAGCAGTACAAGCTTGTGGCAAAGTCCCATTACAATCTTCTTATCAAAAACCACTTATCTGTGAGAACCAAAATATGGCAGGAATGTTTATTGAGTTGTTTTTAACAGTTTGAATTGTTGGTGCTGACCAAATATTCAAGTTTTCCTGGGACATTTAATATACCTATCAAACTTTGTTTAAGGGGTATATAGGAATCACCCCGTCCGTCCGTCCATCTGAATGAATGAATGAATGAATGAAGTGCAACTCCTCCTAAACCGCTTGATGAAATTTAATGAAACTTAGCATAAAGGAAGTACATTATATGTAGATGTGTATGAAGGATTTTTATTGATCTCTGATATCATTAAGTGAAGATAATTGGACTTGAAAGTGATCAGGGATATCCCTTTTTGAACGTGCTCACAGTCCTTGTTTGTTCTGATTAGCAGATTTTCAAAAATGTTGTTGATGAAGGACAGGTTTGGGTTGGTTCTGTTCATTGAATTGTGGTTCCAGTTCTTGTTTTATTAATGACATAGGCCATGCTAGTGCTTATCACTATGTTTTCTCATGCGTTTAAAGACATATCCTACTATTGTTTCTGTCTGTCTCACTCTGTCTGTCTGTCTGTCTGTCTGTCTGTCTGTCTGTCTGTCTGTCTGTCTGTCTGTCTGAATGAATGAATGAATGAATGAATGAATGAATGAATGAATGAATGAAGTACAACTCCTCCTAAACTGCTTGATGAAATTTAATGAAACTTAGCATAAAGGAAGTACATTATATGTAGATGTGCATGAAGGATTTTTATTGATCTCTGATATCATTAAGTGAAGATAATTGGACTTGAAAGTGATCAGGGATATCCCTTTGTGAGTGTGCTCACAGTCCTTGTTTGTTCTGATTAGCAGATTTTCAAAAATGTTGTTGATGAAGGACAGGTTTGGGTTGGTTCTGTTCATTAAATTGTGGTTCGAGTTCTTGTTTTATTAATGACATGGGCCATGCTAGTGCTTATCACTATGTTTTCTCGTGCGTTTAAAGACATATCCTACTATTGTTTCTGTCTGTCTCACTCTGTCTGTCTGTCTGTCTGTCTGAATGAATGAATGAATGAATGAATGAATGAATGAATGAATGAATGAATGAATGAAGTACAACTCCTCCTAAACCGCTTGATGAAATTTAATGAAACTTAGCATAAAGGAAGTACATTATATGTAGATGTGCATGAAGGATTTTTATTGATCTCTGATATCATTAAGTGAAGATAATTGGACTTGAAAGTGATCAGGGATATCCCTTTTTGAACGTGCTCACAGTCCTTGTTTGTTCTGATTAGCAGATTTTCAAAAATGTTGTTGATGAAGGACAGGTTTGGGTTGGTTCTGTTCATTGAATTGTGGTTCCAGTTCTTGTTTTATTAATGACATAGGCCATGCTAGTGCTTATCACTATGTTTTCTCATGCGTTTAAAGACATATCCTACTATTGTTTCTGTCTGTCTCACTCTGTCTGTCTGTCTGTCTGTCTGTCTGTCTGTCTGTCTGTCTGAATGAATGAATGAATGAATGAATGAATGAATGAATGAATGAATGAATGAATGAATGAATGAATGAATGAATGAATGAATGAATGAATGAAGTACAACTCCTCCTAAACTGCTTGATGAAATTTAATGAAACTTAGCATAAAGGAAGTACATTATATGTAGATGTGCATGAAGGATTTTTATTGATCTCTGATATCATTAAGTGAAGATAATTGGACTTGAAAGTGATCAGGGATATCCCTTTGTGAGTGTGCTCACAGTCCTTGTTTGTTCTGATTAGCAGATTTTCAAAAATGTTGTTGATGAAGGACAGGTTTGGGTTGGTTCTGTTCATTAAATTGTGGTTCGAGTTCTTGTTTTATTAATGACATAGGCCATGCTAGTGCTTATCACTATGTTTTCTCGTGCGTTTAAAGACATATCCTACTATTGTTTCTGTCTGTCTCACTCTGTCTGTCTGTCTGTCTGTCTGAATGAATGAATGAATGAATGAATGAATGAATGAATGAATGAATGAATGAATGAATGAATGAATGAAGTACAACTCCTCCTAAACCGCTTGATGACATTTAATGAAACTTAGCATAAAGGAAGTACATTATATGTAGATGTGCATGAAGGATTTTTATTGATCTCTGATATCATTAAGTGAAGATAATTGGACTTGAAAGTGATCAGGGATATCCCTTTTTGAACGTGCTCACAGTCCTTGTTTGTTCTGATTAGCAGATTTTCAAAAATGTTGTTGATGAAGGACAGGTTTGGGTTGGTTCTGTTCATTGAATTGTGGTTCCAGTTCTTGTTTTATTAATGACATAGGCCATGCTAGTGCTTATCACTATGTTTTCTCATGCGTTTAAAGACATATCCTACTATTGTTTCTGTCTGTCTCACTCTGTCTGTCTGTCTGAATGAATGAATGAATGAATGAATGAATGAATGAATGAATGAATGAATGAATGAATGAATGAATGAATGAATGAATGAAGTACAACTCCTCCTAAACTGCTTGATGAAATTTAATGAAACTTAGCATAAAGGAAGTACATTATATGTAGATGTGCATGAAGGATTTTTATTGATCTCTGATATCATTAAGTGAAGATAATTGGACTTGAAAGTGATCAGGGATATCCCTTTGTGAGTGTGCTCACAGTCCTTGTTTGTTCTGATTAGCAGATTTTCAAAAATGTTGTTGATGAAGGACAGGTTTGGGTTGGTTCTGTTCATTAAATTGTGGTTCGAGTTCTTGTTTTATTAATGACATAGGCCATGCTAGTGCTTATCACTATGTTTTCTCGTGCGTTTAAAGACATATCCTACTATTGTTTCTGTCTGTCTCACTCTGTCTGTCTGTCTGTCTGTCTGAATGAATGAATGAATGAATGAATGAATGAATGAATGAATGAATGAATGAATGAATGAATGAATGAATGAATGAATGAATGAATGAATGAAGTACAACTCCTCCTAAACCGCTTGATGAAATTTAATGAAACTTAGCATAAAGGAAGTACATTATATGTAGATGTGCATGAAGGATTTTTATTGATCTCTGATATCATTAAGTGAAGATAATTGGACTTGAAAGTGATCAGGGATATCCCTTTGTGAGTGTGCTCACAGTCCTTGTTTGTTCTGATTAGCAGATTTTCAAAAATGTTGTTGATGAAGGACAGGTTTGGGTTGGTTCTGTTCATTAAATTGTGGTTCCAGTTCTTGTTTTATTAATGACATAGGCCATGCTAGTGCTTATCACTATGTTTTCTCTTGCGTTTAAAGACATATCCTACTGTTTCATAGTTTGTTTATGACCTTGTCATCGTCAAAATTCTGCGAAATTTCCATTTCAGTTACGGTACCCTTTTTGGATCAACTAAAATGTTATTCATATAAGTAAAAAAGCAATACAGCTTTTTAAAAAGTGGGAAAAAAATTTAGAAAAGACAAATGCAGTTTATACGAAGAAAAACACACCATTTCCTTCCCATCAATTCTGGCCTATACATATTTTTTTCCTTGATAGGATGACCATGTTTTTTTTATTTCTTCAGTTTATTTCAAGTAAGTTATCCACTATCTTATGTGAAAATATAGTTTTATTATCATAGGTCAATTTTTTGCGATCTGCGATTTTGTGTATTCTGAGTCCACAACAAAAATGGCAGGAATGTATTAATTCCACATTTATACCCAAAACTTACATATTTTCAAATACATTATGGCATAGTTGTTTTCTGCATGTCATGAAGGCTTCAAAACAATCTAAGTTGATTCTAACAGGTAACTATAGGAAAAATATAATTAAAATAATACATAATCCTAGTACCCTAAAAACAAGTTATAAAGATGATGTCATATCTTATGAATACTATCTAGCCTTCTACACTTCTTTTAAATTAGTTCTGCATCTTTGTATTGCTTTCTCATTCAAAGAATATCCCCAATATATCTGTGTGAAGCAATTTCTAGATAGTGACCACAAGCACTTGTAAAGCTGACGTTTGGAAGGTTACTAAGTATTACTTCATTTTATTCATAAAATTTTACTATATCCATACAATATAAAAAAAAAAAAAAACTTTTTTTATTTCTGTGGATACATGTAATCTTCTTCATTGTTCTGAAAAAGGATAAATTATTTTATACATGTATTCCTAATTTAATATTGATTCATACATTTTATTCCTAATTTAACAAACAGCCATTATTCTGGAACAAATTACTAGGTATTTTATATAAATGATGCCTAATTGTTGTTTAATATATTTTGTGCAAAGTCTGACAGGTAAGAAAAAGTCAAAAGTTGATTAAATACCTAATTTTTCAAAAGATAGATAAATTGGAAGACATCACAATATTCTCAGATATAGCCTAATATTCTGTTGAAGTAATGTATCTAGTGAATCCCTACAATTTGATTGTTTAATCAAGACGGGGATATCATACCGTATTCCCTGTGAAACCCCGGGGATATTGAAACCAGTTTCAAACTGGCATCTATTCATTGAATATTTTATTTGTTTTACATAATTTAAATAGTTAAACATAATAAATATATCAAATATAGATTTTAAATACATGCATTTTACGCAATCTATCATCTCAGTCTGCTATTTGTCTTGAAATTAACAAGGGAGATAACTGATAACTTGAAGTCTTCAAAATGGCAAACAAAGGCATTTGCATCGCACTTCGAACATGAAATTTATCATTAAAAGTTTAGCTGGGAATAAAAAGTCGTAAACAAATAAAGGTTATAAAATTAAAAATGCCATAAAAAGTTTCGTTGGAAGCTTAAATGTGTTGAATGGTAGGTTCTCCGATATGGGTGGTCCAAACTAAAGCATGAGAAATGTCTAATCTAATTATATATTCTAGAATAATAGTACAAGAAGACTTCAACAGAATATAATTGTTATTCTGGATTCACAGGGGATACGGGTTCATATTCCCTGTCTGTATTCTATATTTCCTTTGCCTCCGGCTCAGGGAATATAAAACACAGACTGGGAATATGAGCCTGTATCCCCTATGAAGATCCCGAATAACATATATTATACATGTACAGGTAGACTGTTCATGCATATAGGTAAATGTATCATCTGTAACATTATGTAAGGCTAAGTTGTTATTAATGTCCAATGTCAAAATTACTAAAGATTGTTCTATAAAATAAGTAAGTGTCCACTTAGTTTGTTTCAGTACAGTGTTCTTATTTACTTATTTTGTGCTATGTTTAATTCTGTTGTATATGTAATTATGTTGTGGTTTTTGTAATTATGTTGTTTTTTTTCCTTTCACACCTTTCATTCCCACACCTTCCTTGTTTCTGACTACCTTTGATGTATGTAGCAACGACTCATCAATAGAGAGACACACCAGTAGAGCTTCTGATTCTAGGAGGGACAAAGGAACAAAGAACGAAAGTGAGGGCAATGTTTCTGCAACAGAAAAGAGATTTGCATATAGTCTATTGGAAAAACTACTCCAATACTTTGATAATGCCTCAACTAACATGACTCAAACAAGACCAAGCTCAAGGTTTAGCAGGAGAGAGAGTTATTCTACAGCTACAGGAGATGTCAAGTTTTTTGGAAAAGTAGGTGTCTTATATTTAGCTAAAAAAGTAAAATGTCAATATCTTTTTTTTCTGTTATTAACTTGCTTAAAGAAAATTTGAAGAAATGGTCTATAATCATTAATTGTTACCTCACCTTACCAAAATTATTGTCATCACAGTGTCTACCGTCATCGACATTTTAATGTTCTTCTTTGAAACCACTGAGCCAATGAAATCAAACTTAGTCACAATGTTCATGGGATAGTCCTTTATAACCTCACAAAATCAAGGTTTCTGTCTATTATGAAACCTTGACAAAATTGCCAGGTTCCAAGTTACCCTTGATTGGCTTTATTATGGGCAGCCATTTTGGCAAAAATTAACAAATTAAAAACAGACATATGATTTTAATAACAGACATTAAAAGATAAAAACAGACGTAACCTTTAAGAAGACAACCATTTGGACAAAAACGAACAGACGATAAACTAAAAAAAAGGCACAAAAAACAAAAACAGACATACAATTTTAATAACAGATGAGAACTAACAGATGGTATTGGTCGTTGTGACTCGCTTTATTGGGGTCCCTAATCTGCGTAAGGGTGGAAAAACAGGAAGGGTTTTCAAACTTATTTAACATATGACCCTGTAGAAAATTTTTTTCATAAACTGCAGAGCTGATTGAAGCCATATTGCATCTGAGTGTTAATTGGGTAGTCCTTTTACAAGTTTATGTTCATTTATTTGACTGGAAATCTAAGATGCAGTAATTAATTTAACATTGAATATTTCAGATAATGTCTAAATGGCTTATTATCTGTAGGTTTGGCATGCCATACATGCCATAAGACCTGGTTTAACCCACCATTTCTTTTGAAATGCCTGTACTAAGTCAGTACAATAGCTGTAGTTATTATATTTTTGGTTGTTGGTTCTGGAGTTGCAGGTTTCTTGGACTTAGATTTGTGGATTGTCTGTTTTGACAGTTTCATCTGTGTTTGGTATTTTTATACCCCCGCTCGACAGAGTCGGGGGTATATAGTGGTCCTCATGTCTGTCCGTCCGTCCACATTTGGTTTCCAGATGATAATTCAAAAAGTTTACATCCGATTTGAATGAAACTTTGGGATATTGTTATATATCAGGTTGGTAAGAAGCCTATCGATTTTGGGGGAAATCCGTCAAATTTCAAGGTCACAGTCCACGAAAAACGTTAGAAATTTTAACAAAAAAGTTGTTTCCGGACGATAACTCAAAAAGTTTACATCCGATTTGAATGAAACTTTAGGATATTGTCATATATTAGGTTGGTAAGAAGCCTATCGATTTTGGGGGAAATCCGTCTTTCAAGGTCACAGTCCACGAAAAATGTTTTAACATAAAAGTTGTTTCTGAACAATAACTCAAAAAGTTTGCATCCGATTTGAATGAAACTTTGGGATATTGTTATATATCAGTTTGGTAAAAAGCCTTTTGATTTTGGGGGAAATCCATCAAATTTCAAGGTCGCAGTCCACGAAAAACGTTAGAAAGTTTTACAAAAAAGTTGTTTCCGGATGATAACTCAAAAAGTTTGCCTGTGATTTGAATGAAACTAAATGATCGCTAGATCGACTTTGTCTAGTTTTATTACCTTAACTGAAACCATAGAACCAGTAGAAACCAAACATCAATATTCATATTCTGTTGATCTCTGCAAAACCTAATTAGTAAAGAAGCTCAGAAAAGGCAGCTATTACTATTTTCTTGTGCACAAAATCCGTATCAGCATATTTATACATGCAACGAAGTTGTAGGGGTGTAATGTTTTTGACCCACCCTCTGTCTGTCAGTCCATCCGTATGTCCTGCTGTTGTCACCTGGATAGCGCTCTCATTTCTTAATGGATTTTATTGAAACTTTGGGAAATTATTACTTATAGTAGGTGCATGGATGTGATTGATTTTCTGGGAATTTCATCAAGGGGGACCATATATTTGGGAGGGTGAATTAGTCAACTTTTATGTACATGTATATTCGTGTTGTCACTTGGATAGTGCTTTCATTTCTTCATGAAACTTTGGGAAATTATTACTTATAGTAGGTGCATGGATGGGATTGATTTTCAGGGAATTTCGTCAAGGGGGACCATATTTTCGCTAAGGGGACTTAGTCAACTTTCATGTACATGTATATTCAAGGTTGACGCCTGGATAGTGCTTTCATTTCTTCATGGATTTTCATGAAACTTTAGGAAATTGTTACTTATAGTAGGTGCTTGAATAGGATTGATTTTAAGGGAAATTTGTCAAGGGGGACCATATTTTTTTTTGGAGAGGGGTTTCAGTATACCAATTTAAATACAAAACACCAACTTGATGTAATGGGAAAGTATGGGGTATTGTGAGCTTGCTCACTAAGGTTCTTTAATTAAGATAGAAATGAAAATGTAGCAAAGCATGTTGTGACCAAATTGATCTGAGATGGGCTCAGAAAGGACATGATACATTAATGATAGTATTTATAAATCTCAAATATTACAGGTTGTACTGCCATTTGTGGAAAAATATTTTGCTGCTCATCGTGAATACTTTGTTGGATCCAGCAACTCTGTAGGAGGAACTGCTTTAGCCTCTGTTAAAGAAAAGGAAATGACTGCAAAGTAAGAGTAGATCTTATTTTATTATAACAACTACTATATTGTTTTATAGTATAGGGGGGTTAAATACAGTTTTTGGCTTATATTTAAAAAAGTGTAACAGATACAGGAAAAAACCGAAGAGACATGCCTTCATCTGCATCAAAAGCTCTACGAAACACTCCATTGGGTTGAAGTTGTATGATGACTCCTTATAGGAGTTATTGCCCTTTAATTGTCGAAATTGATTATTTTTGACATTGTTGCCTCAAAATCTTGAAAATTATTAGAACTAGAGAAAAAGTTAGCATTGCTTAATTGTTCTGCTCTATGAGGGCTACAAAAATGACCTAAGGGTCAAGATTGTCTGATGAACCGTTTAGGAATTATTCTCCTTTTCTCCTTGAACATTTTTTTAATCAATTTTACTTGATTTTAAAAAATCTTCTTCTCTGTAACCAATGAAAGGACTGCTTTGAAACATTGCACACATCATCTTTAGGACTTCCTCTACAAAAATTGTGCAAATCATGACACCTGACTACCTACATAACTACGTTGGCTTAAAATAGAAAAAATGGAAAAAGGGGGGGGGGGGGGGGTGTCGAAAGAGTTTTCGACTGATAGTTAAAAAAGTATAACAGGTACAGCAAATTTGAAGTGAACCTCCCTTCTCCTTCTTATAGTAGTTAATTCCCTTAGAAGGTCAAAATTAATGATTTCTGCAGAAGTGTTGGGCAATTCCTTATAGCAAAGACAAGCTGGATAAAAAAGGGTGAGCGATACAGGCTCCTGGGAGCCTATAGTTAATAATCAACGAAGGATTTTGACAAAAAAAATATAGTCCCTAATATCACACACATTACAACGTCACATACCATTCATAAAATGAGAGTCACCATCCGGAATTATTGGTTATAACATTTATTATGAACTCAAAAAGTAAGTTTGACAAAAGTACATCGTGTATAAATATATATGTAGATGATACAAGGTTGCTGTATCAATCAATCACAAAATTTTCAGATTTTGACAAAGTACATACCTAATTTTAGATAAATAAATTTATAGCGCATGATTTTCATGAGGTAGCATTCACAAAAGTACTCGTTAAGTCTGTTTCATTAATGATAAGAAGTAAAAATATGTGTATACACTAAATACAGCACTTAGTTTCTGTACAGCAAAATTAATTTATAAATGAAAGACTTATCAGTGAGAAATTAAAAGTTTCCACAAACAAAACAATACTTATTGACTTGAAAAAAGGGAACAGTCATTTTCTGAAATGATCAATACCCTGAAAACATCTGCTACACTAGACCACAGGAATTCCTTTCTGTTTTAACACATAGGAATAATATTTTGCTGTTAAATTTCAGTTTATTCTGTAAGCTAGCTCAGGCATTGAGAGGAAAAATAAATGCATTTGGACATGATGTGTGTATATCTGTGCGATGTCTACAGGTTCTGATACAAGCTGTAGATGCAAGGTAAGGTAGTGTGTAATGATAAATTTGTTTTTGGCAACAGCAGTGCATTTTCCGTCTCTTAGATGTTTGACTTGGTAATAAATTGTCTAGGTAGTAAGTCATCTAAAAGTAACCAGAAGTTCAACACTTAAGTTTGAAATGGAGTTTGTGCAAGTGTGTGCTTAACTACAACTTAATTGTTAAAAATTATTATGTATTTGTGCCGAAGACAGTGGTTTTAGTTTCTCTACCAATGCTTTACTACAACCTACTAGTAATTGACAAAATGGTCAGTTTTCCTGCAGAAGAGACAAACTTAGAGTGCATTTGATGGCCTACTTTCTGATGTATACAAGTAAAGTGCATACCTTCTAAAAATAATTTTCTAGCCTTTATTATGCATAAATAATATATATATATATATATCTATTGCCATTCAGATCAGTAGTGAAGAACAGTCCAGAAATGGTGCGCTCTTCATTAATGCCATTTTTCAACAATGCTGCAGATGATCTGGCTCAGGTAGTTGAGAATTTAATGAAAGGTCGCTTCAGTCATGTAAAAGGAACAATAACACGAGGAGCAACAAGTCTGGATTATGTACACATGGTGCTCTTACCAGTCTTGTCATCCATGTTTGATCATTTAGGACGTAATCATTTTGGACCTGACTTGATAGGTAAGTCACTTCTTTATCAGTAAATGTATGAAATCACAATGCCATTTTTGTGTGATCCCCCAGCAATGCTCAGCACGAGATATAGAAATGCATTGCATTTATACTATAGTTATTTGTCCATTAGGTTTTTAAGGAGATTGTTAATAATCCTGTAATTAACCAAAAATGTTTGACTGTGTGCAACACGGTTGTGGTATCTCAATTCTTATTGATGTGTATGTGTTAACAGTTTCAGTAATGCATGTGCCATTATTATTATTTTTTTAATAATTCACAGTGGGAGATATACAGCTTGCTGCTTATAGGATTTTGAACTCTCTGTACTCACTTGGGACAGCTAGCTCATCTATTGTTGAAAGGTTTGTATATATATGTATTGAACCTGATGTGTGAAAACAAACGTTTGTGAGAATTTGAATTAATTCTTTGAAACATCATAACAATCAATACCAATATTATAGTGTTATCAAATTGTTTTAAATTTAATTACAAATCTGTAATTGTGTGTACACATGATACTCATTTATGGAATTTTAATTTTAATATCTAAGATCTGTTGATATTATAGTTATCTTGTATTTTATTTGGTGCAGGGAAACCATTTTATCAGAGTTGTCCAGGTAAAGCATGGTGTGGTCAACTGTTGCACCATTATTTTGTTTTGTATAGTTTGTATTGGAACATCCTACAAATCTTCAATTGTGGTGCATTAAGAGCAATTCTCTGTAACCACCAAAAATATTATAAAGTGGTTCGGCACGAATGACCTTAGATTTTGATGAAACATTGTTATTATGTTAAGTACCAATCATAGAGAAACAAAACATGTATGGTTCGTCATTGTTATGCATGGTTGCCATGGTAACCACAACAGCTGTTTTTTTATGCAAATCTAATAGGAAAACCACTAAAATTGGACATTTTTGGGTATAAATTTGCTAAATTTCTGAAGGACAACCCTGTTTTGAAACAAAATTACATTAAAGGACTACTTTAACCTTATTTATTTATCACAATACCATAGATTTATTACTTTTGTTGCTGTCACATTATCAAAATACCATTGCATTGTCAAGTTGTCAATTTTCATAAAGAGACCCCAAAACACCAATTTTCAATATAAATTTCCAAAATAAGTCAGCTTCTTTCAGACTTGTGTTTGCTGTAATTTAGTAGTACCTATATTATTTTACAACTTGAAAAAAAAATTTTTATGGGCAAATGATATTCAAAAATTTGACAGGCAAATTAAAATTGCTGAATATTCAATATATCCTCTTTTTTTCACACGTTTTGGCAACAAAATTTGCCTTCTGTGAGATGTATCTTTTTTATCTTTGGAGGTAAACTTATAGTTTTTTGCAAGTAAACACACCTGATAATGTTTGTGTGTTTAATTTCATACTTAGTGACCTTTGACCTTGATCGTTCTTTCAAGGTCAACTAACTGAAATCTTCTTCAAACATATGGCATATGTCTAGGATGTTGTACTTATATCTATCTACATAGGTATTTGGTTTTTGATTGGATGATATATCAATAATATTGTTGTGTATCACTATTAATAAACCTTTGACCTTGGACATATTTCAAGGTCAAATAATTGGAATTGTCTTCATCATGCTTTTATCTATATATAGCATATATAGTCCATATCCCTTCATTTTTAGATATAGGTAGGTTTTTAGTTGGTGGATGAATCATATATTGCATTGTACCACTGTTGATAACCTTTGACCTTCAACTTTGATTTCAAGGTCAAATAAGTATTAACAAGGAATACTGGTTAATCCATTCATGTCCATTTTCATTAAAATCTATTAAGCAGATTAGGAATTTTTTTCTAGATATTTGGACAATCTGTAATGGAAAAAAACCCTAATTGTAAAGTCAAATTATATCCCTAAGTATATCTGAGAGCAAGGATTTTTGTTTCATGCATGTCTCCCATGTGATGTACTTCCTTCATGTACAATTTTATCAAAATCCATTGAACAGTTCAGAACAAGTTGCACTTACAAGATATGATTTCAATATACTTCTAAACTTTGTTTATAGGGTATAAAAAAATTATAAACAAGTTATCTCTAGACTGTATATTTAGAGGTAATGTTTTAAACCTTTGTATCAAACCATTAACCAAATGGCTTTTTGTTCCACTGTTTGACCTTTATCTCAGACAAAAAGGTTTCAAGTCAGTTTGTATATTTGTAACAAATGTTCATGACCTAACCATTACTACTGTCTAGAAAAAACACTACAACTCATTTGACTAAAAATGTGTAGAGTAGACCAAATTTGAATTCAATCCCTTCAGTAGATACCAAGACATCTATTACCAAAGATTGAATGGAGGCAGAGACAGATGATTACAATTAAGGCTCTTCATTTTAATACCAGTGTATTTGTAGTTTTTTTGTTAAATTTAGTATCTGTAATTTTATGCTCTCAGTACTATTTATAATCTATTCATTTTTGGTACAATGTGTTTGTTTTATAGTGTTTTTAAGAAGACCAAACATTTGTCTATGATTTATGCTTCTTGTTATTGTTCTTTGATTTAGTTGGGTGCTATTGTAGAACAGAAATTTAAATCAAATAAAGGGGTTGGTATTAATTTATTTGCTGCAGGCATCCAAAATTTCTGTCTTCAATTTTGACCTCTTATCCTCCTCCTTTGCTGCTTGGTGGTCAAGAGAATCCATCCTTTTATCCTGCTGAGCTAATCTGGAAAAAAAGCTGGCGATTTGCTGGCCAGTTAGAAATTCATCTTTCGAGAATCCATAACAACCATTTCTCATATCTTCAGCAGCAGAATTTCCATCTATTTTGTTACCAGTCCTTTTCCCTATCATAAATTTTTCTGTCATAAAATCCTTCTGCTTTGTTGAAAAAACAGTTTTCTTCTTTTTCCCTTTTAGGGCCCATCCTTGACTTTCTTTCAACAGATCACAACTGTTCTCTACAACCCTTTCAGCACTTAACTCTGGGCAACAGCATTGTGCATTAGCAAGTTTTTGGGCATAGATAATTTTGCATTTGTCTGACAATGGCTCCCTATCTAAGATGTAGTCACAATTTCCTTGTAGTAGGTGATGATCAAGACTCTTCTGATTTTTAAACTCCCTCACACAGTCCTCCATAGGACACACTAGACTCATCTTCTGGTTATTCATATCTTTAGGTTGTTCATCTGTAAATACAAGATAAGAAATCGGATGTAATGTATCCTACAATACATCTTTTGTGTGTAAAGCTTATGACCAAAAAGGCAACCTAGGAGTAATATTAGCTAAGTTGTGAGTGAAAAAAAGTGTGGCAAAATTATAATGTGATGGAAAACATTAAAGTTTTCAGCAAACAGGAAGTAGATGTCTCATGGATCCAAAATAGTATCTCACAATACATCATGTACATATGAAGCTTGTTACCAAGAATCAGCAACCAAGGAGTTATCAGTATGTAAAACAGTATACCCTTCTTTTTTAAAGTGGGGATATAATAATTATAATTTTAGGTAGTGTTCCATCCTGGGTGTGACATAGAATAGCCCTAAAAAGAACTCACAAAATACCAGTAATACATTCTAAATGTTTTATCTCATTTTACTGCAGCAGTATTTATTTGTGAGATGGGAAACCACACAATTTTTTCAGTTTTGGGTAGATTTGAATATGAATAAAACTAACCAAGACCTTTATCTATGATGACCAAGTCTTTCCAATCACTTATTATCTTTAATTGGACTGTGTTCTTGGATGGCTTCAGGGAATTCCAAGGAACTAATTTTCCTGAAAAGATAAATACCACCTATATATAAACAATTTACCTATTTATTACTTTTAGTATGGTTGCCTGAAGAACATAAGAAGAATTCTATTTAATACAACTTTGTTATGACTGTTGTTCAAATTAAAAAAAATGATATAGAAGAAAACCAATCAATAGATAAACAACAAGCAAGCTTAATTACATTTATTGTGTGTATTTCTCTATTTCATGCATCAAACTTATAGAGTAGTGAACCATGAATTAACTAGAAACAAATACAAATAATTAGATGATGTATAAGTTTCACGATGATCCAAACTACAATGTTCTGGAATTTTTTTTAAATTCAACGAATGTAATTTGTCATGTTCTAAACAAACAGGATGAAAACCTTTTATCTGCCATTAAAACAACACAAAACAACAAAAAATACCTTTTCCAATTTCATATGCTTGCCACATTCTCAAGCCTTCTTCCTCAAAACTAAAATTATAAAAGCTGGAGACATTCTTTATGGTTTCCTTGTGTTTCTCAATCTCAAGATCTTGTAAAGTGTCTACCACCCTTACTCTGTAAGTTTTCTCTCCATATTTTTCCAGGGCCTGAAAAAGTGCAAAAAATTCTAAGCTGGCTGGTTAAACAGGAAGTAGATTTATAGCAACAGACCTGAAAAGACATTCCACCATTTGAAACTCCATACCAAATGGCAAATATCGAAAGCCTACGAATAATAGCAGCTGAGAAATCTGTTATGAACAATTTGTCTAATTTTCTTCCCTGAAAAAATTCAAAGTCGGTTGTTAAACACGATGTAGATAAGAGACAGACCTGAAAATGCATCCCTATGATACTCCTAGCCAAAGCCATATACCAAATATCAAAACCCTACGAAAAATAATAGCTGAGAAATTACAGTACAATTCTTATATGAAAAAAAAGATGCACATTTTTTGAATGCATTAATTTATGTTTGCATCATCAGAAAGCATGTAAAACTTAGTTTTCATTTTGGAGAGTTCAAAACTATAAGAAAAGCTTTTGATTTATTCCGAATCTCAGAACTTTTTTCTCAAATGAAAGTGCAGTTAATGTAATACTTGTCAATACCTTTTTCATATCCATTGCAGTTGTAACATCCCTTCCTTCATTAATGTATTTCTTTATTACAAATTTTGCATGAGCTGCTTTTCTGTCACATGGCCCTAAAATTAAACATTACAAATTAAAACATAAATTGTATTAATTTGTAGAATGAAATAATAACAAGAATATGTCCAAAAGACATAATGCCCCATCTCGCAACATTTGGGACTAACACTATATGCCCCCTACTTTCGTAGATGGGGCATAAAAAGTTAAGTAGAATGTACACAAACATGTATCACAGGAATTAAAACAATTTGAAACAATTTAAAATTTCATTTCTTTTATCTAAAATTATTTGTTTTTTTTTTTTAAATTGGTCAGCATCAACTATATGAATTTTTGTATGCCCATGTTTTCTTTGTGTCCAATGGGTTAAGTAGTACTTAAAAGTAAACAAGTCCAAATGTATACCAAAGTAAAGCAGTTTAAATATAAATCATAACAAAATCTTATATTTCATTTAATTCAATGCCATACATGTGACAAGTGACTTTGGTCATGGTTTGAATGGTAAGATAACCTACTTATTTTTGTATGGTATGTGACTAAGTAGTTTCTTTTGATTGTATAAAAATCATTACCTTTTCCATTTTGTGATTCACTGAAGTTGTAGGTTGTCAATGCTTCACCAATGTCATGCCTAAGTGTTGAGAGAGTTACTGAACTCTTATAACAGCCTGCGTTATCACTAAACAAGTGGACTTTATTCAGATTTGGAACAACTGACTTTAAGTCATTAACAACATCAGTCAGAATTGCTGTTGTGGTTGATGCATCTTGTGAAGTCTGGGAGTGGAAGAGATGTAGATGTGTTAAGCTCTCCAGTTTATGCTCTAGTTTTATTAAGGTTACAGAAACATGCCAATTGATTCCACGTTTGGCAAACCAATCTATTTGTCCTTCCCGATAACGTCTTGGTAAAAATTTCATTGCCCAGTCTGCTGTTACCATAACATCATTTTCTTCCAAGACTTCACTTATTTCTTTACGGGCTTGTTCCTGGTTCTTTGATCTTACTATATGTTTTTGGAGGTCTTTAATGTCATTAACGGCCTTTTCTACCTGAAAAAGAAAATTAGTGTACATTAATTTAAAATCATGTTTACACTTATTTTGATACATATGCATAGAATGAAAACATACTATCGCTTGTATAGCTTGATATGGGACCTTTGCTGAAGCTACATATACCAACTATCACAGTCATTCCGAAGGTCCGTCGGACATTGGCAAAAGTCCACTAAAAATTGGTTTGGACCAGTGAAAGTTTATGACTTACTGGACCAAATGTCCAGTAATATTTCAGACATTTCATTGGAAACTCTTAGAAATGTCCAGTGAAATTTTCTTTGGTCCAGTGAATTTAGGTGATTAACTGGACCCAATGACCAGTAAAATCCACAAAACCTTGGGAACCTCTGCTATCAATAGACAAAGAAAAAACCGGGTTGCACACTGATTTGCCTGCCAAGATCTAGCCAAAAATGGCACATACTTAAAATAAACATAACCTATACTAAAATTAAAATATTGTATTTCTGAAAATGCATTCTCATTTATTATAAATACAGTGTGGGAAACAATTTTTTTCCAGCTCACCATCCTGGCCAGTACCAAAACAATAGTACTTGCCGAATTAATGATCTAAAAGCCTAAGTTGGCGAGTTGGTTTTCAAAGTTAGTCGCCAACATACAATATCAATAGGGGCCTCAGTGGCCGAGTGGTCAAGGTAGTTCGTCTACTATTGATCACGTGGTCTGTCAACACTGAGGCAGTGTGTACTCGACTCCAATTTTAATTGACAAGGATTGCCAGTTTTCCTACCGCAGGTCGGGGGTTTTCTCCGGGTACTCCGGCTTCCTCCCCCAATAAAAACTGGACGCCATGATATAGCTGAAAAATTGCTGAAAGTGGCGTTAAACGCTATCAAACAAACAAACAAACAATATCAATAAAAATGAAATAACATAAACAACCATGTTGAGACTGAGATCTAGTTAGTTTTCTCTTTCCTTGAGATGAATCTGTAATTCTTTCTTTTGTTTTTGGATTGATTAAACACTATTCATATTAGAGTTTAAATTTTGGCGCCCATAGCACTTTTTGCCATAAAAAAATAAGTACCGCATTTCTGACCTTTTACCCATTAATGAAGTTGGTCTATTAACTTCATTTCTTTTAATTCCGTAATAATTTTAATTTCTAACATCATATTTCACCTAGGATTAGTGGAAAATCTAGATATTTCGGTAATATAAATTGTTTTAGATAAAGAAATTAAAAAATAATAAAGAAATAAAATTACGATTATGGCAAATCTGAGATAGGGATCACCGCAAAGTTTTTAGCCCTACTGGTGTAAAAACCGGAAGTTAAAACAAGTTTATCGTAGTCAAAAATTGTTATGTTTATAATTAAAATGAATTTAATTACTCTTAAAAACCAAAGAGAAACATCGCCAATAACATCCTTAACACTTAGTTATGGTACATTTATGATCAAGTAAGCCTGGATTATTACATTTTCTTAGAACTCGCCAGATAATTTCAGCTTGCCAAACTGACGAGTAGCAGTTGATCTGAGCTCGACGAAAATCTTTTCTACTCGCATTGGGTGTTTTGGTGAGCGGTCGTTTCCCACATTGTAAATAAAGCTAAGTACTAAGGTTAAAGCATTGTTGAAAAAAAAACACAAGGTGTATGTATAATGTTAAATACTATGTTATTTAGAACATACTGCCACTAGTTATTAGGAAAACATTGTATAAAAATTACCTTAAACATTAGAGCATCTTTCTTTTCTATCTGCATTTCTTCAGCACCAGCAATAACTTCATGGAGAGTGGTATCTAAGTCAATGCAGCTTTGACAATGTTTATTATGACTGTGGTCACATTTAAGCTCAAACTCACTTCCAGGAATACTTAAAGCATATCCTAAACAATGTTGAAGAATGCAAGTTTCTTTAGTTAAATGAATCTGAAAAAAAGAGAATATTTTCATACTTAAATTACAGACATTTCAAATACAAAACAAAACAAATACATATTGATAGTTTTTTTTATTTGTATACATCCAATATATCAAATTCTATTTAAAAAGTTTTAATAATTTTATTTTAATGATAAATCAAATGATACTAAATGTCTGATGGGTGTGTGACCCAATAATTTAAGTACAAACAGCAACTGATGCAACATATTTCAAAACTATCATCACTATACCATTTTCATGATATTGTGGATATTTCATGATGTCCAAAAGAAAAGATGTCCCACATTGCAATAGGACGGACAAACAGTCCCATAAACCCTTAATTATTTCTTGGTATTTGCATGAAAATTTTCTTAAAAATATTTTGTGTTTTGTTTTATTTTATTGATTTATTTTTTTAACTCACCTGGACCTGTGGTCCAGGTGATATTGCCATCACTTGGGGTCTGCCATCGTCGTCTGTCCTCTGATAACAATTTTTCAAAAATCTTCTCCTCTGAACAGAATTTAATGAAACTTTGTATGATTGATCCTTAGGGTGTCCTGCAAAAAACTTGTGTTTCCAAAAAGTCTTGAAAATGTCAGATGACCCCTTATAGCGGTAATGGCCCTTTTTAGGTAAAAGATAGTGTTTTTTCATGTTTACAGTTTATGACCTATAGAATGAAAAGTGTTGCAGATAGATAAAAGCTGTTGCTTACTGAAACCTTCAGCTTATTAAGCCCTACAAAAGTCTCCATTGGGTTAATGTGGTCAGATGACCCCTTATAGGGATAATTAATGGCTCATAGAAGAGACCCTTACATCTTAACGACCAGGTGAGCGATTCAGGCTCCTGGGAGCCTCTTGTTTTGTTTTTTTTAAAACTTGTTATACTTAACTAACCTTAAAATCTTTTTTTAAGTAACTCTTTACATCAAACAACTTGGTTTTCAACTCAGAATTTGCCACAAATATTTCCTCTAATGTTTGAAAAGCATGTGATCCTTCCATCACATAGTTGTCCAATCCTTCAACACTCTTCCTTACTGAGGCTGCACATTCTGTTTGTATTTTGTACAAGGTGCTCTTTCCTAAAATATATCAATATTTTGTAATTAAATGTAACATTAAACATAATTACATTTACTTGTGTGGACTTTGCTCTCATTTTAACAACATATCAGAAATTTGTAATCGCTGCTTCATGTATGTCAAGTTTGTACATGTAACTTTTCTAGTTAAAATCATACTAAACAAACTTGAGTGATGTGAGCAGACAGTTTGACCCAGGTGCATTATTGCATGCCTTTTGAAGTTTTAATTTCAAAACTTGAATGAATTTAGGTTTTGACAAACTTTTGTGTGTGTGGTATTAATATTAGTAGGTTAAGTTAGCACTAAAACGAATATTGCCATAATATACCAGTAATTCAAATCCATACAAGAATACTTAGATTATAAACTGATTTCCAATAGCCAATACCCAAATAGGTGCTTTCACTTTACAAATGTCAATTAATTGTACCATCTATTATTTCATTTATGATTATTACCTAAGGGACTAATGGTATCTTCTTTGCAGAGCTGCAGATACTGTTCGATGAGAGAGCTCGCTGAAAGGCTTCTTATAACATTTGGAATTATAATGATTTCTCCAGAATCCAACTTGAGAGTTCTTTGACCATAAGGCAGATCTTTAATCACATGACTAGATGTCAAAAAATCAATGAAATGATCAAGACTTTCATTATTAATCCTGTCTCTCTTTTCAACAGAAACATCCACTGGAAGACCTGGCCCTTCTGTTTTTGCATGTTTTTTTGCCTCATAGTATCTAAAAGATGTCAATCCAGGGATAAGCTGTAAAATAAAGGCAACATTAATATATATATATATATATATATATATATATATATATATATATATATATATATATATATATATATATATATATATATATATATATACATACATACAATATTCGTACAGTGTCAGAAAATATAAAATTTATTTGTACGAGCCTTAGAAACGGGTAGAAATGCGAGGCTCTGCCGAGCATTTCTCACCTGTTTCGCGGCGAGTACAAATAAACTTTATATTTTCTGACACTGTACGAATATTGTTTTTATCCTGCAACCCTAAAAAACATTTTATAATACTGAAAAACGTTCACTTTTAGCCGATTTCTCAGTTAAAATTTTCGGCGCGTATTCTAGTGATACTGACGTCACAAACGTCGTAAACCAGAACAGAATACTAAATGTCGTAAGAAGTGAGGTCAAGGGTACCAGGAGATTTTATTCGGCACTGCCGAATAAAGCAAAAATTTATTCGGCTACCTTTATTGGACAGTAAATGTACTGATTGCAGGATAAATATATATATATATATATATATATATATATATATATATATATATATATCTAAAAGATGTCAATCCAGGGATAAGCTGTAAAATAAAGGCAACATTAATATATATATATATATACATATATATTATATATCCACAAGTTTAATTATTTTTTCTGAATGATGTTTTTAAGAGGAGTTGTGCATACCAAATAGGTGAACAGACTGACAGGGTGGTTCCTGTAAACCCTCACAAATTGCAGAATTGTTTATAGAAATGAGTCTATAGTTTATATACCTTTTGGGTTTCTTCAAATGACATCTGTTGCACAATTATGGACAGAACCTGCTTTTTGAACTGCCATCTCTCTGCATGCATATAAATTTTCTTTAAAGTCTGAAGTGTATCCTGTTGCCTATCATTTTCCTGTTCACCAAGAATTGATTCCCATAATACATCCCCTTCATGAGGTGCTATTGTGTCTAAAACAGCAAAAATACTTTGTTTGGCCTTCTCAATGTATCGTCTTTTTGTTCTTTCACTAGAGCTTTCTAAATTGTTGGAAACAGTTTTAACAGGGCTAACATTACAATGGCTGAGAAAGACATTGAGACTTTCTAGTCTGGAGACATTCATGACTGATGCATCTGAGTCTTGACTATCTAATGTTGTCACTATTGAGCCTAATGAGCTGGTCTGACTGAAGTATACTACATCCTTAAAAAAATCAAACAAATTTATAAAGGTTTATGATCATTAAACTGAAAAAATATTAATACAGCTTTAAATGATGGACACACTGTCACAAATCTAAACACCTTAATATAAAATGTCTAAAAATTCTTCTATTTTTTTAGAATACTTGTTGCATGTGTTTTACATTTTTTTCCCCTTGTATTTGTTTTCATTTTTATGCCCCATCTACGAAAGTAGGGGGCATATAGTGTTCGGGTCCATTGGTCCGACAGTCTGTCCAAAATGTTGCGAGACTGGGCATTATGTCTTTTGGACATATTCTTGTTTATTTTATTTTATGATTTCAGTGATGTATGTTTTTTATGAAATAGGTTCAGCAGTTGAAGAAAACACATAAAGCAAATTTGTCTTTGTTAAGAGTTGACAAACCTTGTAAATACCAGAAATTTACAAAATTTAAGCATACCTCAACACACTTTCTTTTATATTGCTTTCTTTTGCCATTTAGTTCATCACTACTACCATAATGATCATCATCTTCAACCTCAACATGTAATCTCTGGAAGGAAATAAATGTTTTACTTGTTTCAACATTTTTTAAATATATCTATCCCTTAATTAAAACTCTATCAGAAAACCAGTACTTCTACAAAATATATCAAATCAAAATGGTGGTATAGTACACACTTCCACATTTATTAACCAAACATCCATGATCCTACTAAATATAAACAAATCGGTTGAACTTTCTTGGGAGGAGGTGGCTTCACAATGCAAGAATGTCGGAAAGACATTCTGATTCAAAAATGTTTTACGGGGTATAGAAATAGGTCAAGGCCTTAAACATGTTAAATAAGTAAACAAATATTATACATATACAATATTCGTACAGTGTCAGAAAATATATAATTTATTTGTACGAGCCTTAGAAACAGGTAGAAATGCGAGGCTCTGCACGTCGTAAACCAGAACAGAATGCTAAATATCGTTAGAAGCGGGGACAAGGTATTGTACAGCAAATGTAACGGTAAAATGATTTATTTTTAACTTTGACAAATTGATCTCGTGAAAAAAAACTCTGCATTCAAAATACTTAGGCCAAATAAAAAAAATAGGTGTGGTTCTGGTCACCCGACTGACTCTAGTTTTTAACCCCTCGACCCTAACTTTTTTTCAATCTTGTCAAAAACAATGTATTCCCGACCGACCCTGTTGTTGTCGCCAACCTTACCACTTTAAGGCACTTATTATCAAAATTAAGTTGAGTACCCTATTTTTAGTGTTATTATAAACAAATCCACCAATGTTTAGTCCCCAAATCATAAATATTTCAAACAAAAATAAACAGGAAGTGATAGAAAAAATTGTAATTTCAGACTGGGATCGGTAAAAATTCCGGATAGTTCGATTTGGAACAAATAAAAAAATTGGGGTAAAAAGTTTTCTGACCTACAGACCCCATTTTTTTAAAGAGGTGACCGGAACCACACCTATTATTTTATTTGGCCTTATGATATCATTTTTATTAAAAAAAATGTATGAACCTTTTCTTGTCTACTTGTTGATGAACAATCTTTTTTGTCTGAAGTATAAGGATCAATCATCTCCTGAAATTAAAAAGTACAAGTTCATGTGTGTATAAGTGTATTTATTATGCTGTCAGTGCAAATGTTGAATTCAATATTTATTTGCTGAATTTTCAAATTTTGCTTCTAACATTTTTTGCTACAAGCAAATTATTCATTTTGCTTTAAAAAATTCTGTACATGTAAACATGTTCGTATTATTTTGTACATGTATGTGGTACCGGTATTCCTCAATCACAAATAGAGTATGAACAACAGATTAATGAACAACAATGGCAATTGTTTTCTTATCTCAATATTTTTTTAATGTGATTTTGAGCCATGCATATTTACTCAATATTCCATATCATGTCTATTCTTTTCAGTTTCTTGAAATTAATTTCTCTCATTTATTACCTCACTCTCCTTAACATTCTCGGAGATTGGTATACTTGAGGATGGCTTGGACATTATGTGATCACGACAAAGTCTGCAAATGGCTACAAAAAAAAGTAAAAAAGACTATATATATTATTGTCATTGAAAGAGTTCACAATTAATTACCTGAATAAAAAAAAATGTGCCACCCAGTGTGCAAAAAAACATTTATTTGTATTTTTCTAAGGCATTTAATGTGTCATGGCAAAATATTTTTTTTCATTATTAGCATTATTTTATACCTATCATATAAATATATTCAGAATATTTTCTCTCAACCTCTGCAGCCTGTCAAAATATTTTTTTAATGTAATTTACACTTTAAATAATTATAATGCACTGAAATAGGGAGACAGCCCTATTAGGCCAAATAAAATAATATATGTGTTTCCTGCTTCCCCGCCTTATCTGATTTTCATATCCACCCTTACATTTTTACTGCCATTTTTGCTTAAGTACCGTTAAACTTGAAATCTACTCCCCATTCACTCTAGGTAAACAAAATTTTTTTTTTTTTAAATGCCTACCTACATACCCTATTTTTTTCAGGAATGAAACAGGAAACGTACATATAATTCTATTTGGCCTAATTCTCACATTTACTTTTAAATAATTCTTACGTGTTCCAACAGGAATAAAAACGCCTGTCGTCTTAGCAACACTTGTGTGCATCTCTGCAGATATGTGGCGATCTCCAACCTTTGAAGTGGTATGCTGGGAAAGAAGTGGACTAATTGACCCAATGCCACACACTTTACGTTTTTTTCTCTTTTTTACTTCATCAAAACACATGTCTCTGTGTTGTGAACAAATTGTTAGCTTTTCAGAGAACTCAGAAAGAAAAAGAGAGCATTCTGACAAAATGCTAATCTTTTCATCATAGGACAACGTTTTCAACAGTACAGTGTCACCTTCACATGCACTTTTACTATTCTTTAAAAATCTATTTAAGGAACACATAGTTAATTAGTTATTTTAAAAGATAGCAGTTCTCATAAACAAATTTCCCTCCATGTTTCTTGTCTTCTGCTAAATCTCCAGCAAAAGAGTACCACAAAGGGAGGTAATTTGGTACATCCAATAACCAAAAAGACAAGGTAAACCACTGTTTGAGGCCATATTTGTTTCTTAATATCTAAATTTGTACTGGTTTGCCCATTGATTTTTGCATTGCATCTGAGTAAGATTAAACTGAATTTTTAAAAAACACAAGTGATAAAATGTCAAATAGCTGACTTTTCTTAGAATCGTGCCTCAAAATAGCCTTTGAATTTCAACCAAGTTTTATAAAATTTAATTTTGAAATTACTTGTATCATACTTTTCAAACTTTTTCTACCTTCATTTTGTAGTAAAATACAACAACTTTTAGATAGTACAATATTATATGCTCATTTTAGTAATTTTCAAAGTTTGTATTCAATATTGCTCAACTGAGTATGAATAGCCACATATACATATTTCAACCTCCGTTTCCATGGAAACAACAAAGAATACATTAATCTTGTAATGTAATTTTTAGCTTATTGTCATAAGATCTTCAATTTATAATAACTAAAACTATCATTGCTTTAATTGCGTGCCATCATATTTTGGTGGTTACAGAGAATTGATATTAAAAATGCTGTGCATGTTTCTGAATTTTCTATCATCAATCGTCTTATAAATATTATACATGTTTTGAATTTGAAGATTTAAACCATTAGATATGCATTCTTTTCCATATTTTATACAATTATTTGAGAGCACTGCTAAATCAAAGTTACAGCATGTTGTTTTTTTTTTTCAAATAAACTAATTTAGTTATTGACATGATATGTATAATAGTGGCAGGTCACTAGTTAGACATTGTCTTTTATTATTACATGAATAGAATTTTGCATGTTATTGGGTCATAATAAATTGCAACAGTACTAAAATAATATAAAAAACAGGCTTAAACTGGTCAAAACCAGGTCAATATTGGATTCTGCTGACTACTGTGCAGCGGAATCCAATATTGACCTGGTTTTGACCAGTTTAAACTTTTTTTTTCCCTTTTTCAACATAACTACAAATTTCAATGTTAGTGGTCATTGAATTATCTGTAACTATAAAAGATACTGTTGAAAAATGTAGGAGTAATACTCTTTTCCATATTTGAAATGTGATGATACTGGAATTTTGGATTATCAGCTAATAATATCAAAAGGCAGTATTATCTGAAAATATTAAGGGCAACCAGCATTACAACAATTACAAACTGTAAGTGTCCTCTGTTTTTCTGATGAAGGAAGATGGTGAATTTATTCATGTATTAAAACAATTACTGACTTTGATTAATAGTCCCTATCAGGATTTCTTAGCCTCAAAAATGTATATTCACCTCGCCTAGCAGCTCTGTGAATATTACATTGTTTCTGGCTGAGAAATCCAGATAGCGACCTATATCAAAGTCATTGCATACTATCATTTTTAGCTCACCTGGACCAAAGGTCCATGTGAGCTATTGCTATCACTTGGCGTCTGTCGTCCGTCGTCCGTCGTAAACTTTTTCAAAAATCTTCTCCTCTGAAACCAATTTTTTTCAAACTTGGCCACAATCATCCTTAGGGTTCCTAGTTTCAAGTTTGTACCCAGGGTGTTGATCAACAGACAAATATGGCCGCTGTTACTAAAAATAGAACATGGGGGTCAACACAGGTTTTTGATCATTATCTAAAAAACTATAATAGCTATAGAGAAAACCGTTACTTCAAATTGATCAGCACATTAAGGTCTACAATAGTTGCTATTAGTGCGAAGTTGTGTATTGGCTTCTTGTAGGAGTTATTGCCCTTTTTTGACGATTTTTGACCAAATTTTTGGTATTTACAATATAACCTGAAAAATATACGAGGTAGAGTGAAACTGTAAATGGCAAAAATGATCAGCAATAAAAGCCCTACAATTCAATTGATTGGTCTGAAATTGTCAGATGACTCCTTATATGAGTTATTGCCCTTAAATGGTAATTTTTTATGAAATTTTCCGTTTTTGTCCTGTAACTTTAAAACTATAACAGCTAGAGTAAAACTGTAAATAGCAAAAATGATCAACAATACAAGCCCTACAATTTACTGTATTAGTCTGAAATTGTCAGATGACTCCTTATAGGAGTTATTGCCCTTAAATGGCAATTTTTTATGAAATTTTCCGTTTTTGCCCTGTAACTTGAAAACTATAGCAGCTAGATTGAAACTGTAAATTGCACAAATGATCAGCAATAAAGACCCTACAATTCACTTATTGGTCTGAAATTGTCAGATGACTCCTTATATGAGTTATTGCCCTTAAATGGTAATTTTTTATGAAATTTTCCGTTTTTGTCCTGTAACTTTAAAACTGTAACAGCTAGAGTAAAACTGTAAATAGCAAAAATGATCAACAATACAAGCCCTACAATTCACTGCATTTAGTCTGAAATTGTCAGATGACTCCTTATAGGAGTTATTGCCCTTAAATGGCAATTTTTTATGAAATTTTCCTTTTTTGTCCTGTAACTTGAAAACTATAGCAGCTAGATTGAAACTGTAAATTGCACAAATGATCAGCAATAAAGACCCTACAATTCACTTGATTGGTCTGAAATTGTCGGACAACTCCTTAAATAAGTTATTGCCCATAAATTACAATTTTTTATGAAATTTTCCGTTTTTGTCCTGTAACTTAAAAACTGTAACAGCTAGAGTGAAACTGTTAATAGCAAAACTGATCAGCAATACAAGCCTTACAAATTACGTTTTAAGTCTGAAATTGTCAGATGACTCCTTATAGGAGTTATTGCCCTTAAATTGCAATTTTTTATGAAATTTTCCGTTTTTGTCCTGTAACTTAAAAACTGTAACACCTAGAGTGAAACTGTTAATAGCAAAAATGATCAGCAATACAAGCCCTACAAATTACTTTTAAGTCTGAAATTGTCAGATGACTCCTTATAGGAGTTATTGCCCTTAAATTGCAATTTTTTATGAAATTTTCCGTTTTTGTCCTGTAACTTAAAAACCATAACAGCTAGAGTGAAATAATAAATTGCAAAAATGATCAGCAAAAAAAGCCCTACAATTCATTTAATTGGTCTGAAATTGTCAGATGACTCCTTATAGGGGTTATTGCCCTTAAATGACGATTTTGTTATGAAATTTTCCATTTTTGTCCTGTAACTTGAAAACTATAGTAGCTAGATTAAAACTGTAAATTCACAAATGATCAGCAATAGAAGCCCTACAAATGATTGCTTAGTCAAAAAATTGCAAGATGACTCTTTATAGGAGTTATTGCCCTTTCATTATGAATTTGGACATATGAACAGTTTTTTAATTATAAATTGGTCTATAACACACCTATTAGTAGAGTAAAACTTTAAATTTCTAAAGTACCCTAAAGGACAATGCCTAAAAACCATTTAATTTTCAGAAATTGTCGATGGCACCTTATAGGAGTTATTGTATTTAACAAATTTTTTTGAAGAAATGTTTAGTTTTTGCACAGTAACTTAAAAGCTATAACAACTAGACTGAAACTGTTAATTTCAAAAATTTTAATATAGTCATTTGGATTCCAGGTGACCGATTACAGGCTCCTGGGAGCCTCTAGTTCTTTTTTGTTGTGGATCATGTCCTGATTTTAGCTGCAATATTGCTATCAATCTCTTTTGTTGAAGTTGGGATGTAAAAGGTGGATTTGACATACAGGGCTTACAATTCCCTTTGTTGACTTTCTGCTGTCATATCAGTTGCATAGCCATGTTATTAGATTTGTAATTTCCAAATTTTAACTTTTTTTCCATCATTTATTCTAGATAGAAAATTCAGATATATGCACATGCATAAAAATTCTCATGTTATATATGTTTTGAAATCACTTTAAATTTGTTGATTGTTAGTTCAAATAATTCAAACTAAGGTTTATGTTATCTATTCTCTTCACTTTGCATCCATTGTGTGTGCATTTCTGTTTTTATTCTTCTGCATAACTGCTTGACCAATTTAAACCAAACAGAAAAGTGGATAATGGGTGGTTTTTACTAAGTCTTAGATTTAGCTTGGATAAGTGCCAATAATGCATTCTAACTGGCTTAAATAACAAAAATCTTATTAGAAGTCATGTTTTAGTAGCCTACATTACAATGTAGGTTGTATGGGTACGTTCCTTATACATGTACCAATTATGAAGACCTCAAGTCCATCTTAAAATCATGTAATAGACAGTACATGGGTTGAAAGTCTACATAAGTACTCTTAAGCCTAAATTTCCTGTCAAATTTTTATGAAATTTGAATCAAATATTAATACCTAGAATATCCTGGTCAGTTCTGAATGATTTTTGTGGGAGTAATGCCCTTTGTGACTAATATTTTATATTTTCTAGTAAGCTTACTCATGTGTACATTAGTAGATGTACATTTTGATTATTTGAAAAATTATGTAAGTGCTTTCATGCCTACATTTCTTGTCAGATGTTTATGAACTTTAAATCAAATATTTACAATATCTTAGATGTTAGATAATTATTTTTTGTGAAAGTTATTCCCCTTGAATTGTAAATTTAATGGGATAATGTACTTCTTAGTGCATTTACACATATATATTTCTTTTTAGATTTTTATACAGTTTAAGTCAAATATTTCATCAACAATATCTTGGAGAAGTTCATGTAGCCTTGAAAATGTAAATTATGTGAAAAATGGTATTTTCTTCATGTTTGAAATTTTTTCAGTTATTTTAACAAAAGATGAGGGGGAATATTGGAACAGTGTTCTTTTATTATACATGTATTGTGGATGCTCATCAAAGAAAGCACTACAAATACACTAGTAGCTCAATAACTGTCAATACAAAGCATAAAACAGTATAATTAATTGTATGGTTCTCATGAGCTGGCAGTATGTAGCCTTTAATAGGATGCAAAATTTATTGCTAAATTATCATGATTCCTAAATGAACTGCTAAATAATATGCAAACTGGCTCTGGAGAAGATCTTATCAAGTTACACTTTAATTGTATGGTTATTCATTTCATATTTAAGTTTACATTCTCTGCAGTTTTAATCAAACACAGTTGTGGAGTATTTACTATGTTATCTGTTTTATTGTTCTGCATTTATATTATTAGGGATATTATTGTTTTGTTTGCATCAGTAAGTCCATAAAAACAGATACAATTTTTGAGTTTAGATTCTATTCTAATGCAGGTTTGTCATCGTTAATTCATAAAATACATGGTCAAAGACATTACTTCTAAATTTGATAGTGTATCACTGGTTTTCTGTATTTAACATGTATGCTAGATGTAACACATAATCACCCTTGCTTCAGCTCAGTTCTCACTAGTTATACCCTATGCTTCAAACAAACAGCAGTGTGTTGTGTTTTTTTGTCTACTGTCACTTTTACTATTGTTGCCATGGGTCAGAACACTTTCTACTAAATTTAGTAAACTGGTATCAATATAAAAAATTGAATTAAAAAAATGTTTGACTTCTGTGAAAAAGAAGTAAATAAAATTTTCAGAAATTTTAATTTCTACTTTGGTTTAGAATTTCATACATATTTTATTAAGGTAAATGTTCTGCCTTGTTATTTTGTTACAATATTACAGAACTGGATATTTTCTATGTTAAATGCACTTGGATTACACAGCACATGATTTTTATTTGTTGAAATTGTGTCTTATTATAGTTTGATACTAAGTTGTTGATATATAATCTTAGTGGTATATTTTAATATGGCTTCTTCATATGCTTTAATTTTGTACATAAGGTTTCTAATTAGCATAGAGCCTGCTGTGAAATCACAGTAGGAATTCAGGCATCATTATAAGCTCAACAAAAAAAAAAGATCAAACTGAAACCATCATATTTTAAAGATTTCATTAATTTTATTACTTAAAAGGAACTTATTTTCAATTAAATGATGAGCATATATTTTTGGATGTCAATTTCATGAGCTTAAATGCTGTTTCAGGATATATAATATTTAGTTTTAAAAAGTTTTTAAACCAATGTGGCACTTAAAAGCATCCTTTTATAGCTGCATCAAAATTTGAAAACATCTGAAACATTTTAGGTTCTGTGTAAATTATTGCAATTGGGCTCTATGTGATTTAAAACATTATATTTGCCTTCATTTTATTTCACTATTTCTCTGTACCAAATAGTGAAAAATATAGTCTGACCATGTTCTACTTCACATAGAGCTTGATTGTGCAATAATCTATTTCTTGAATTATATCTGCATCTATTGATGCCTTATAAACATTTTTTTCAATTTATACCTAATAATTAAATATGTAATAAAATCAAAACTATACAATAAGTATTTTGCTGATATTTGACAGCCACCTGTGTCTTGTTGAAGGTATATACACAATTTATTGTGTGGTGTCCGCATGTCATCTGTAGTCCATTGGCCACACGTTTCCATGTTTCATTCTACTTTTAAGCCAATTTTCACAAAACTTAGCAAAAATGCCGAAAAGTCCTCTGCATTTAATTCTCATTTGGTCTTAAATGGATAAGGCCAGAGGCAATCTATGATTCTGATTATGGTAGTAAAAAATTAAAAATCTTCTACAATAGACAAGTCCAACATTGGATTTCACAAAAAGTCGTAAGTGTAAAATCTGTTGTAAGTTTCAGAAGATCAAAGGGAAATGCATTGTGATGTCAGCACTTAGGATGTATTTTGCACTTATCCCTTTTTGTGAAAAACACTACAGATTTTTTTTTCCTCGGTACAAATTATGTCTCTGAGGTTCAGTACACAGATTCCTAATTTCTTCATGATAATTCAAGAAACATATTCTCCATGGATAATCCTTGCTTCTGTTCAGCTTGAAGCTCGCCAAATGTTTTGTAACTTGGTGCAATAATGTTAGTGAGGTCATCAGTGAAGATTCCTTTTAGAGTGGAAAACTTGCCTCATTCTCTAATTGGTTAAAAGATGAAAAAAGATAAACTTTATACTAAATGCATGTAACATTGAATAAATTTGCCATTTATTTGCATTGAATTCATAAAAACCTCTTAAAAGTTTCCAAATGTCATGCCAATTGAAGGGAAGAGATTTGTACTGGTTTTTAGACTTATTTCTGTTCTTTCTGTCCCTGGAAAAAGCCAAGTTAACATACATGTTTGTGGAAAACTGAAACCTGTGCTTTTGTCTAGAAAAACTTGTAATCTTTTTCTACAACAATTTATTAAAATTGTTCAGATTTGTGTTTTTGTCCTATGTCCAAGAACTAAGCAAATGCTGTTCTTATAACTTTTGTTTTAGTTTCAATCATGTGTGCTCTCTTCAATTGATTTTATATAATTCTATTATATTCTTTTATTATATAAATGCAGCATATGATTGCCTTTATCCAACCTCTGAAGTTGTAATTTCCTTTGTTCCAAAGATTTCTTTGGCATACCACTTCTATGTTTTTTTTTTACAATTTTCTGCATCAACATATTGATTTACAATTTCACTTACAGTAGACGGTTTCAATTCTAACATTTTACATTTTTTTTACCAACTTTATATATCACAATAATAATTACAAACCAATTTAAGTTATGTATTAATCTGTGGCTAGTATCCAGTTGTTATTAAATTATCTAACAAATAGAACAGATTTGGTTTTATTTATAAATGAGGGTCTGAATTCACCCTGTTTAGAAACAGGACATGAAAACATGTCCAGATTTCTAAATGCAACATAATAGGTCAGGAAATAAAGAGTCAATTGATGAAAACCCTCATTAAAAAAAATTAAAAGTACTATTGTACTTAAATTTCTGTATTAAAAATGCAATTTAAAGAACATTGCATGGACCCAATTTTGGTGATTTTGAGGCAGAAGTTTAAAAAGATAAAAATAAAAGGTAAAAAGATATTGCATAAAGTCATTAGTTATTACATGAAAGTATCATAGAGGTCAAATATGATCTAGTGGTAAAGGATAAAATCACGAATACTAGTAAGGTTCAGTCTTATTACACTGCACACCTTAAGTGTCATTTTAAATGCTAACTTTGTTATACAATTTATTATTTTTTGTAATATTGTTTTTTAACTGATGTTTATTTAATTCCAGGAAAAATCTGATATTTTGAAAATTGTTTTGTCTTTTTATTAGACACAGACCAGCTTTAGGAGAATGTCTAGGATCATTTGCCTGTTGCTTTCCTGTAGCTTTTCTAGAACCAAGTTTAAACAAATACAATAGAAACTCAATATTGTTTGGTATTGAAGGGAAGATATCTGAACATTCACTTGAGGCACAAGGTTTGTGATGATTATCTAGCATGTTTCTAATTCTAGCTGAAAAATTGCTGAAAGTGGCATAAAACACCATTCAAACAAACATCTTATTAGACAGTAACTCCAGGAATTAAAAGAAAAATATTGCACAAAAAGCTGTATCAGTTTTATAGTGAGTTTTAGGTTAATATTTAATCTGGTGGTTTTTTTAGTGTACACTGTTTGCCCATTTTGCTGAATCAGGTCATACTTGCAAATTTAACTGCACCATGACAAAAAAGTACCTGTTTAATTAGTTAAAATCGCTTGAAACTTAGGTAAGTCATCATCAGGTGTCAACACAAATAAGTATTTTGATGTACTTTATTTAAGCTTATTTTATATAAATTCATTTCAAGTTAAAATGTGTTTAAATCAATGTGAATAATATGGCATCAGGTGAACAATTATAGGCTTCTAGGCAACTTTTGTTTTAAAATACTGTTGTAGGATGTTGTTAATACGTTTAAAAGAAATTTACTTTCTTCTTACAGAAGTAATGGATCAGCTAAAAGAATGTGTTCCTGAACTGGAGAAAATTATCACTGAGATTGAAGAATTGGCAGAATCAGGTGGCAAATATCAAGAAGCACCTCATGTAATAGAAGTGACCCTTCCAATGCTCTGTAGTTATCTACCTTTCTGGTTAGCACAAGGCAAAATGATGGCTGATGGGTAAGTTACAACCATAATACACAACTATAACATTTTAATGGGTTTAGAAATGACTTTAATTCAAAATGATGGCTGATGGGTAAGTTATAACCATAATACACAATTATAACAGAACTATCTTTGTATAAAAAAACGTTAGACACACAACTTTAACATTTTAATGGGTTTAGAAACGACTTTAATTCAAGCAAATTTAAAGAATAATTGTATTCAAATTACTTTTTGGATTATGCTCTTAATAATACATAAAGAATAAAGAAAATAAATAAAATTTCAGTTTGACAGCATGATGTGGTCAATTAAAATGTTTACAGAGGTAACAGTGACTACTTTCACCTTGTTTATATTCGAAATACAATGACCTGTCAGGTATTTTTTACCTATTGGTCAACCAATTTTAAATAAAGATAACAGCTGTTTAGAAAACTGCTTCATTCTGTTTTCTTTAAAGCTTTTACTCTATAAGAGCTTGGACATTTAGATTGCAACTACTCATGCATGACTCAGGTGAATAAAAACTTTTAACTTTGTTCTCTAACACTGTACCCTATGACACAGCTGCAAGTAAGATTTTTGAAATTTACCCGAGCCATGCATGAGTAGATGCAATTTAAATGTTCAGTAGTAATAGCTGGTTTTTAAAAATGTTCAGCTAATGCTCTTTGATCTTTCAAAATGTTGGCATTCCGGCACACAGCCTTACTGATGAAACGCTTTAAAGAAAATAGATTGAAGCAGTCTTCAAAACAGCTGTTATCTGAATTAAGAATTGATTGACCAATAGGTAGGAAATACATGACAGGTCATAATATTTTGACTATAAGAATGTTTTATATTTAGAATTACATGTGAAAGAAAATTTGCTAGTGTTTTAAGCAATTGTATGGAAGATGCAATTTAACTCTCAGATAATATGCAATGTGAAATAAGATCATTTGACATCTAATGAATGGCTGGGGACAATGGAAGGTTTACCATTATTCTCCTTGTTTCAGATCTAATAAAGCATCAACTGTAACTGAAGAATTGATGAACACAGTATTAAAAAATGTTCTAAAGCTTATTCTGAGTAACATTGGCACTCTAGATGCTCCTTGGATGAACAGAATAGCTAGTAAGTAGATGTTTTGTTCATTTAAGTAAAATTAAAGACGAAATACTCAGATAACAGGTAATAAACCACATATCCATCCATATTATTGGTCACATGTCACAAGTGAGTCCCATATTTCCAATATGACCACAGATAAGCAAATTGAGTCTTATGCAATAAACAATTGTACTTTCCAAGTCAGTTGATAAAAAACACTAATGCTTTTGTAATACAGCCTATCCTAACAATAACCTCCATAAATCAGATGGAAAAGAGATTTTTTTTAATGTAAGAAAGTCTTGTTTTCAGCTTATTCTTCACAATAACCACATATTTTCAGTCTGACTCAAACAGGTACTAGTATTTTGTTATCTAGTTTCCACAGAATTTATGACAAGGGTCATTGTCTTCATAGAAGTATTAAGAGTTAGCACCAAAAATTCTTCACAATTACAGACCACAAGTTGTTGTGTAACACATCAATGTATTTTTCCTTATTCATGTTTCCATCAACCATGGTTACTGTGTCCACACGATAATAAGTGATACAACATACCATAAGATTTACAGTTTGCTTGTGCTGACAAATATCCAAGGTAATCGGGTTTCCATCTTTCAGCATTTTTTTTCCACCCTTTAGTTCACCTTCTGGTTTAATTATCACCACCATTTCATCACTAAAGATGATCTTTTTCTGATAATTATCTACAGTTTTCCATTTTTGGCTGGGTTATAGTATGGTGAAGTTGGGCATGCTGGGAAACTAGTGTACCTATTTTGTGTAATCAACTCCTTCTACAGTTTTCATCCCAGATCTCTGAAACTTTACAGAAAGATTGCACATGTATTGAAGTTGTGCACCTGCTAATATGTTATTATGGAAGTGTTCCAGGATTTTTTTCCTGATTTTCCAGCCTTGGGAACTTAGTAATTTGCAGAAGACGGTACCTATTTTGTGCAATCAACTCCTACATTTTTTTTACACAGACCTAACCTTCTTCCAACAAATTGTAACACCATTCCTTTTCATATTTGTTAAGGCACTTGCTTTGTCACCCGGCCATTTCAGATTTTTGCGATTTTCTAACCATGTACCAAGGATTACTAGTATCCCTATTCATTTTCGAACAATGCACCTCTTATATCCAAACTTGTATGGTTCACTGAGAAACTTTTACAGGAGTAGCTTCATTAAATTGTTTAGAAATTTCAGCTTAAAGCAGCTTATGGTTGGCTTTTGCCGACCTCTAAAGGTGACATTGCCCTCTTACTCCTAATTTCTTTGGTCTACCACTTCTTGCTTTATTTTAACAGTCTATTGATTTACATGTTTACTTAAAGTAGACTGGTTTAGTTCTTACATTTGACTTCCTTCTGTTACTCTGAGACTGCTTTGTTTATATCAGTTTTATGATGTTTTTCCATGTTCCATGTGACAATTCCTTTCAGCGCATGCATATTTTGATTTTGCTTTCAGTTTGTTTACATCAGAAACAGACAAAACTTCCAGTTCAGTGAGGCCATTATCATTGTGTTGAAAAATGTAATGATCCAAAAAATGTTTTCATTGTACATTTATGTAAAACTAAGCCCATGATTACACGTGTCAGGTAAATAATGTTAGCAGCCATGATATTTTTGGACAATTTTCGCTGAGGCTCTTGTGGTCAGGATTTTTTTATGGAGTAAAAAGCTCATAAATGAGTTAACACGGTGTGTTGACTTGTATGTTATAGTCAAAATACAATGACCTGTCAGGTATTTTCTACCTATTGGTCAATCAGTTCTTAATACAGATAACAGCTGTTTAGAAAACTACTTCATTCTGTTTTCTTTAAAGCTCTTCATCAGGGATAGCTTGGACATTTAAATTGCAACTACTCATGCGTGACTCAGGTAACTTTTGAACTTCTAAGGTGTTCCATCTACATTGTACTCTATGGCCAGATTAGAAGTTTGAAGTTACCTGAGTCATGCATGAATAGCTGCAATTTAAATGTCCAGCTCCTTCTTATTAAAAGCTTTAAAGAAAACAGATTGAAGCAGTTTTCTAAACAGCTGTTATCTATTTTTGGAATTGATTCAGCAATAGGTAGAAAGTACCTGACACAGTTTTCTTAGCAACTATAGGATGCATAAGCCTGATATTTTGCATATTGCTTGTTCCTATAGTACCATATGGTGTATAGCGATTTTAAGCTCCTTGGTCATCTATGTGCTGTTTATTAAATACTTAGATTTTTATACATAGTTGTGAAAGCAGGGATCTCACTAGTGAGGATTAGCTCACAGTCCAAACTTGATTTTATTTGTTGCATGATGTGATGTTCTTTCAAAGATCAGAAGTCCATTTCACATAAGTGTTGGAAGATCAAAGGGAAAGTCATTGTGATGTCAGCACTTCAATGTATTTTACACTTATGACTTTTTGTGAAAAGCACTGCAGGTTTATTTAATATTCTTACAGATTAAAAAAAAACACTTTATTATTTTATACAAGATTTAATACATGTAATTCTTATATTTGCAAGGTGATGTATTGGTTAATAACTCATTTTTATACTTTAGATAATTTAATTTGTTAATCTACTGGTAATCTGGTTCTTAACTTGGCTATTAAAAACATTTGCAATATATTTTTTACAGCACGTACACAGCCAATCATTGCAAGTTCTACGCCAGATATGATCAAGGATCATTTCCTACCTATAGCTGTGAAATTAAGACAGAATGGGAATTCTGTGGAGCAAAAAGACAAAAAGTTGTTGGCATCTAAACATGGCTCAAATGAAATTGCTGACTTGGAAGCAGAAGTTCAAACTGTAAATACTAATATCCTAAACTAACATAGTTTATATTGCTCTGTACAACAAGCGTGTGTCTCCATTCCCAGTTAATTTGTTAAATATATAATGTCATAACCGCTTAACAGAGTCAAATGTAGATATTGGTCCTCATGTCCACAAGTCTGTATGTCGTCCAAATTTGGTTGCCAGAAGTTAATTCAAAAAGCTTGCATCTGATTTGAATGAAACTATGGGATATTGTTGCCGTATCAGGTTTGTTAGAAGCCTATTGATTTTAGAGGAATCTGTCAAAATTCAAGGTCACAGTCAACAAAAAACATCAGAAATGTTTACAAACAAATATATTTTCTGACAAAAACTCAAAAAGTTTGCATATGATTTCAATGAAACTTTGGAATTCAGTTTCATATCAGATAGATTAGAAGCATATTGAATTTTTAGGAAATCCGAAAAAAATTCCAAGGTCCCAGTAGCCAAAACCTTCAGAAATTTTTACAAAAAGAAACAGTGCATTTGATTCAATGAAACTTTATAGTTTCCTATGAGATGGTCATTTTTTGGGGAAATCCATAAAATTTCAAGGTTTCAGTAGCCAAAAAACATCAGAAATTTGTACAACAAACTTTTCAGAACAATAACTCAAAAAGTGTGCATTTGATTTAAATGAAGCTCTAGGATATGATTACATATCAGGTGGGTAAGAAGCCTATTGATGCTGGAGAAATTCCATCAAAGGTCAAGATCACTAGTCCACAAAAGTGTTAAACATTTTTACAAAATTTCTGCAAAATTTAAGCATTGGTATCAGTGATTTCCAGATAAACTTTTTATAATTATTTAATATCTTTTTATTTTTTTTTCATATTATTATGTTGGATGAAAATAATATATCTATCACCTACTTTAATTAGGGCCCCACCACTTTGTGGCGGACCCCCTATAGTGATCAATCTGTCCATCAGACACATATAAATGTTCAGGAAGGATTTTACTGTAAATCATAGTCAAGCCATTTTTACATTTTGTTCTAGGGCTACTGTACATTAGTCAGAGATATCTATGCATTTTATCCACTTCTGATCAAGTATGTAGATTTACACAGATCACAATGGTTGAAGAATCCAACACCTGAAGCAGAAGAACTTTTTACTTGTGTTGCAGATATATTTGGACTTTGGTCTAAATCACTGGTTTGTATATTGTATTATCTTTATTTATAGTAATTTATCTTGAATTTGTGTTGTTTCCATTTGTTACCTTTGTTTGGTGTAAGTGGACATAGGGCATTGTGTTGTTACCATTCGTTACCTTTTTTAGTCTAATTGGATATGTTTAGGTCAGATAGTACTCATGTTCTCACCATTTGTTACCTTTTTTAGTCTAATTGGACATGTTTAGGTCAGATAGTACTCATGTTCTCACCATTTGTTACCTTTTTTAGTCTAATTGGATATGTTTAGGTCAGATAGTACTCATGTTCTCACCATTTGTTACCTTTTTTAGTCTAATTGGACATGTTTAGGTCAGATAGTACTCATGTTCTCACCATTTGTTACCTTTTTTAGTCTAATTGGACATGTTTAGGTCAGATAGTACTCATGTTCTCACCATTTGTTACCTTTTTTAGTCTAATTGGATATGTTTAGGTCAGATAGTACTCATGTTCTCACCATTTGTTACCTTTTTTAGTCTCAGTGGACATGTTTAGGTCAGATAGGACTTCGTGTTGTTGCCATTTGTTACCTTTTTTTAGTCTGTGGACATGTTTTTTTCAGATTGGACTGCAAGTTGTTACCATTTGTTACCTTTTCAGTCTAAGTGGACATGCAATGTCTACTGTACACCTTTTTATGTGTTTGAGTTGTCTATGTGAAGGTTTCTCTGTCCCTTGTTTACTCTTAACCTATTTTCAGTTTTGATGGCATTATTTTTTTTTACAGTCATTGCAAGATTTGCTTTCAAAAATATTAACACAATTAAATCAATGGTATAAATTGAGTCAACTGCAATTATTATCTTTTAATAAATCTCTATAGTTACATATTAATTCATTACCTAGAGCTATACATATATTACAAAGTATGAGAGTGGAATAATTTTTAGGGAGATTTGTTGATTTTTGTGTGAGACATTTTATTTACCTTGTTATTGTATTGTTGTTTGTGTTTTCATTCTTTGATTTGTTTTTTTATACCCCTGCTTGACAAAGTTGGGGGTATATAGTATTCCTCATGTCTGTCCGTCCTTCCATCAGTCCTTCTGTCCATTTTTTTGTCCATCCGTTCACATTTGGTTTCTGGAAGTTTGCATCCAATATGAATGAAACTTTAGGATATTGTTATTTGTCAGGTTGGTAAAAAGCCTATTGATTTTGGGGGAAATCTGTCAAATTTTAAGGTTGCAGTCCGCAAACAAATGTTAAACATTTTTACCAAAATGTTGTTTCCAAACAATAACTCAAAAAGTTTGCATCCGATTTGAAAGAAACTGTTGGATATTGTTATATATCAGGATGGTAAGAAGCCTATCGATTTTTGGGGAAATCCATCAAATTTCAAGGTCCCAGTCCACGATAGAAATTTTTTACAAATGTGGGAATATCAGTGGTCGCTAGATCGACTTTGTCTAGTTCATGTTGTTTTTCATCATAACGTTTAACAGTGTTCATAACTTTCTGTTTGTACTGATGGACCCTGTGTTTTACTACCCTTTTTAGAGTCAAAATACAATGACCTGTCAGGTACTTTCTACCTATTGCTCAATCACTTCCAAAAATAGATAACAGCTGTTTAGAAAACTGCTTCAATCTGTTTTCTTTAGAGCTCTTAATCAGAAAGAGCTGGACATTTAAATTGCAGCTACTCATCTGCGACTCAGGTAAAATAAATCTTTCAACATTGTTCCCCTACATTGTTCCCTATGTCAATATTCTAAGTAAGTCTTAAATTTTACCTGAGTCATGCATGAGTAGCTGCAGTTTAAATGTCCAAGCTATTACTGATGAAGAGCTTTAAAGAAAACAGATTGAAGCAGTTTTCTAAACAGCTGTTATCTGTATTAAGAACTGATTGACCAATAGGTGAAATACCTGACAGGTCATTGTATTTTGACTATAAATGCTTAACAATGTTGTTTCTGCTATATAATAATAATAATAATAATACAGATTATATATTGTAAATGCTGTATTTATTACATTTAGATGTTTAAAAGAGAGGAGCAGAATTTTGTTATGGCTAATGAAATTGACAATATGGCACTGATAATGCCAAGTCAATCAAAGTCTGTAAAGATACCACAGATAGAACTTCAGGCAGAGGCTTCAGCCAAGAAGACAACAAAAAGGAGAGAAAAGAAACGTCTGGAACCTCACAATAGTCTGAATGTAGCTTGTTTGAAGAGATTGCTGCCAATAGGATTAGGTTTCTTTAGTGGTAGAGAACAGGAACTATTGCAACAAGCCAAACAAAAACTTATAGATGTAAGTTATAAACTTGTAAAAAAGTACTTTTTCTTTAGTAATGACTAATGTCTTTAAAAACTAACACATTTTTATCTCCCGCCAACTATGGTGAGATCTTTTCACTGGCAAAATTCTTTAGGGCTGCACAGAATACTTCATGCTTGAGTAATCTTAGAAAAAGGGTTTTTTACCACTGTGTCTAGTGGACATCAGTGTCACAGAGACCCATTTTCATGTTATGTATAATTTATTAAGATTAAGCTACATAATGTATATCTTATTAAACAGATTTTGAAATTAAATAAGGAAAACAGAAGATACCAAGATACGATAAGCAAATCATAAATCAATGTTAAAATGTGAATGCATACATGTAGCTAGAAAATATAAACATTGAGAGCAAAGTAAGAAAACTAAAAATGGACAAGAGATCTGTTGCTATGGAAGGGTAAACAGTCCTTTTCTAAATGTGGCCATGATTAATTACTTGAAGTTATTGTCATGGTTTGTTTAAAAAAGTCATCACCATTCAAAATGGAGCCAATTGCCAAATAAAAACTGAAAGGAAGAATTAGTAATGCGGTTAATTTAAGTTTCAAAATTAATGGATGATACAGAAAATCATTACCAAATGATGGGGAAGTAAATCACAAAATGTCAATGAGGAAAAAATAATAGCTTGAAATATTTAAATGAAACTTCATTAAGTTACTGTTTAAAGTATCCTGACCCCCCCCCAATCCGCCCTTGTTTATTTTTGTACACTATAAACTTCTGCCGCAATATGAAACAATGTCCAAAACAGGGACTGCATATCTTCCTACGTCATAATTTACCTATGCCACACAAGAAATTAAGCTACTGTCTTGTAATTGATTTGTTAGCCTCTATAAAAATAATTAAATAAATAAACTTATTGATCCATGGATTGCACATTTTGAATAGTATTTCTTATTGAATACATTAATATAGATTAAATAAAGTTTAATAATAGACAATCATTTTAATTTTCAAAGTTGTGTATCATCTGCAATTTCCAGAATAAACAATCTGTTACATTATTTACTTCTTGAATTCAAATTTGTGTAACTGTGGTCAAAAATAATTTTGCAGCATGCAAGACTGAGTAATCTTCGTATTTCTATAATTTGGACTGATAAGTAGGCAAAGCTTAAGCTTGTGTGGCAAAGGTGATATTTTAATGTAGTGTTAAAGAGTATGAAATAGAGTGGAGAAGATCTTGTCTCTATAGATTAAACCAAACTGAAGCAACTCTTTCAAATAACAAACCAGTTCATAAGATGTACATACATACACAAGATCAAGTTACAAATATAAAGAATAAAAAATTAACTCGAGGATAATAAGAAAGAACATAATTACGTAATTTTTTAATTAAAGCAAATTCAAAAAAGACATTACTGATTATTTTCAGACTGTTGCAGATGACGTATCAATGGTACAACCAGTATTTTATTTATTATGTTTGTTTGTGTCATTTTTTGAATGTGTTATGCTTTTCAAACATGTCATATTTTTTATTAATTGCTCTACTCATGAAGTTATCTATTAAGAATTTTTAGCTGCTGAAATTGTCAGTTGGAAAAGTCATTTCTAATATATATTCCCTTGGAAAGTTAACACGTAACTGCAGTAAACTGTAGTTCTACTAAATGATTATTTGGTATAGATTTACATTTTATTAGGGAGTGAACATGTCATCATAGTGGCCTAGGCAGTCATTGACTATTGATTACTGTAATGTCCACCCTGAAGTTGTGAGTTTGAGTCTGACTGATGGGCAAGGAATGCAGACCCAAACCAAAATTAACAAGGATTGCCAGTTTTCCTGCCAAAGTTTTGGGATTACTGTTTGTGTCAAATCTCAACAACTCAAACAAACAAACATTTCACAACTTTTAAGTTAATTGAGAGATCTGTCAGTAGAAACATAGTTTATATATATAATAATGGAGATTTATATAAATATAATAAAAGGGGAAATGTTTAATTCCATATTTATATGTTTATTTTTAAAGTAAAAATTAAAAAATATAATTATGTCATTTTTAAACAGTTTATTATATAATAAACTTATTTTTGTTACACTTTCCAAATGTCAAATGAACTTTTGCAATAAATGCCCTTCATGATCATTTTTTTATTGTCATTCATAATAAACTTCACATTTTCTATTTTATTCTCATAAAGTAGCGAACAGAAGTTGGAAGTAATTGTCTGTGGATCTTTTCATCAGGAGTCGATTTCACAAATAGTCGTAAGTGTAAAATCTATTGTAAGTTCTGACGTCACAATGGATTTCACTTTGATCTTCCAACACTAACCATAGATTTTACACTTACATGACTTTTTGTGAAAAGCACTGCAGATATGGCCATTATGGAGCTTTGTTTAATTGCCTTTATGTTTTTAGCTCTGCTGACCCGAGGAGTTATGTGAGCTATTGCCATCGTCGTCATCATCGTCTGTAATCATCATGGTCGTTAACTTTTCTTTAAAAATCTACTCCAAAGCCATTAAAAGGATTACTTTGAAACTTGGCACACATCATCAATAAAATGTCCTCTACCAAGTTTGCCCAAATCATGACCTCAGCTAAAAGTAGAATGGCTGAGGGTGGGGGTGTCAAAATACAGTTTTTGCCTTACAGTTCAAAAAGTATAATAGATACAGGAAAACCAAAGAGACCTGACTTCTGCAGCATCTGAAGCTGTACAAAACACCCCAAAGGGTCAAAGTTGTATGATGACTCCTTGTAGGAGTGATTGTCCTTTAATTGTCGAAATTGATGATTTTGCCATTTTTGCGTCAAAATAAAAGTTAGCATTACTTAGTTGTTCAACTCTATGAGAGCTACAAAAGTGACCTTAGGGTCAAGATTGGCAGATGAACTGTTTTGGAGTTATTCTCCTTGAACTTTTTTTATGAATTTTAATTGATTTTAAACAATCTTCTCCTCTTAAACCAATGAAAGGACTGTTTTGAAACATTGCAACATCATCTTTAGGATGTCCTCTACCAAAATTGTGCAAATCATGACAGCTGACTACCAACATGTCTACCTTGGCTTTAAATAGAAAGGGGGGGGGGTGAGGTCAAGATAGTTATTGTCTGATAGTTAAAAAAAGTATAACAGATACAGCAAATTTGAAGTGAACCTCCTTCCTAAGCATCAAAATCTCCTCCTTATAGGAATTATTTCCCTTAAAAGGTCAAAATTAATGATTTTTGCAGAAGTGTTGGACAATTCCTTATAGGACAGTAAAGCTGGATAAAAAAGAGTTTTTTTGGTTATAGGTGCAGGTGAGAGATACTGGCTCCTGGGAGTTTAGTTAAATCTTCTATTCTCATACTTTAGGTAACTTTGGAGAATTAATGTTATTGAGATATGTATATGTGAGGTACCAAACATGGTTCAGTCTTATCAGCTAAAATATTTTATAACTTGTTTGTAATTCATTATTTACAAGGCAAACTGAATATTTAAATTTGCAGGAAAGTGGCAGCAGTTCTTCACAAAATGTTATTTTTAGGCCGATCTATCAAGAAACTAAGCCACAATTTGTTATTAGATCAGCTGAAATTTTAAAACAGTGCCCTTAAAAACTAAAAATTTGTTAGCTGAGGTATAACTTTGAAAAATTGTTAAATAGAAGTTTTTTACTAAATGCTTTAAATTTAGTTTGACAGCAGCTAATGACAGCTGAGTGAGCCACATAGATCCAACCATTACACCTTTCTGGGACTGTTTGCCATTTAGATGTCAATAACATAACTTTTAGGCATCACACACTGCTGTTTTCACTTTTTGATGAGTGCTTGATTGTCAAAAAACTAAAACTTGTATTGGCAGAAAAAACACAGATTACTGAAATCGTGCAGAATTGTTACAGTTTAAAGGAGTTGGCAGGCTTACTTCTTTTTTTATCTTGGGCTGTTTTTTTTCTTCAGATACATGTATTAACATAACATTTATTGAGAAACACTTCTTTTGTCAGGCAAGAATGCAGTTTGATGATTCTTAATTTTTAAAGTGTTGATGGTTTTTGCCAACTTTATCATTATCAAATATTCCTGCATGCAATATGCAATCTGTTTGTAAAGCATGAAGTCATGAATAATCTGTACTGATGGAAATTAATTTTAATTTAGAGTTAAATGCAACTTTGTGTTTTTTTCAGTCTTTCCTTAATTGCATTTTAGCTCACATTGACTAAAGTTCACCTTTTTTCATCATTTGGCATCCATCGCCTTACATCCATGGTTAACTTAGTCAAAAATCATCTTTTTTAAAACCATTTGGCCAATTTTTTTTCAGTGATACAAACATTTCTGTGAAAAGTTTTCAGAAATATCAATCCAAAAAATTTGAGACCCAGAACTACTCTAATTCTACAGGCATGTTGATTGATATTCAGTATAAAGCCATGACTCGATGTCAGAAACTGTTATTGTCCTTCTGCTTGTTTGTACTTAATTAAACATTAAACATGTGGTAAGCTATTTAACTCTGTCACATTAAAGGGGATGTAACTGGTCCCGATAGATAAATAAATCAATACACATCAGCAGTGATACATGTATTAATCTATAACAGTTCAAAGTTATAGGTGACCAATAAGCTGTAAAAGTAATATACACTGCAGAACCCAGCTGAAGAAAAAGTATAGGTTGAAGTGTGCAATGGAGTTCATTTTTTATCAGGAGAACTGCCTGTATTGATAAGTGATATGTGCTAGTTATTGTTTTGTTAGCAGAGAACAGTTGATGTTTGATAAAATATGTCAAGTAAAAGGTTACAAAAAAGAAATGACATTGACTAGTAGATTTACAATAGAAAATAAACCTTATAGAATTTTGTAATTGTGACCTTTAGTAAGGCAGTTTTTGTATCATTTAGAGCTCCTTGATCTACCACTTTAATATTCATTTGGTCATTTATTTTAGGAGTCGGAGGCTGATATAGAAGACTTTTTGTTGAAGAGTTTAGAAGTAGAAGAAGGGGTAATTGTAAAATAACTGTTTACAATATCAAGATTATTTAGAATGTGCATGATGGGCACAGTTTCACTAGGAGGCAATCTCTGCAATTCTATGTGAATATTATTGGATAGGTCATAAATGGTTTTATACATATGACAAATATATATATTGAAGAACTCTTGCAATAGGGATCGTCATATCAGTTCTCTTTATTATAGAGCTGACACACAGTCTTAGGTGTTTACTCATTCATTAGGTCAATAGTTCTAACTGTTCACTGAGTATTAATCAACTATACTAAAAGTTACACCCCCTTGCGCTCAGTGTTGTGCTTGCATTTTTTTATTATTCCATATTGTACCTTTGTAGTGTTAAAATCCAATTTAAAACAATTCTACACAATAACACGTCCATATTTTATATTATGCCTTTGTTGTTGACATGTTCCAAATCATCCTTGACATTTGCTATGGGAATTTTACATAGGAAGTCAGCAATTTGAGTTTCTATAGGGACCTAGTGTTGCTTTCAAAAATATTGTCTGCTTTCGTAACGTCCAGTGGTATTCGGACAAACCGCGAGGCTTTTTTCGCCGTAACTGCAGATGATATTACCCAAAGTTTAAATTTGTCAGGCAAAAACAATAACAACATTTTTTTCAATTAGCTTTAGTTATATTGTACATATTCTGAAGTGGAATAGCACTGTTGCAGAAAAATCTGTAATAGTACAGCATATCATTAACATGTTGTAAATGTGTTAACAAATTGATGGCAATAAAACATTGATATGTGAATATGTGACATTTATTATGCTTTAATACTTTTAAGACATGAATATACCCATTTAAGCAGACTTTTAATGAATTGCAATATTCCCTCTTGTGCTTTAATTTTAAATGGCAGCTTGCTTTGCATAAAGATGCATTGTCTTGCTTGTGTTTATAAAGTACCCAATCATTTAATAATTAGTTGTTTTATATACGTCTAGATATATCTATTTTATTTAGCCTACAGATGAAGCTGTGAAATGGCAGAAAGTGTTGTATCGTAAAATTGGAGGATCTACAGATACACACCTTGACCAAAATAAAGTTATTGACAGGATTTTGTCAATGGCTAAGGTTATGCATGGTCTACATACAGTAAGTATATCACCCCCTTGTATTAGACTTAAATGATTTGATGATAGCAATAGCGATATTTGTTAACTTAGTTTCAGTGAATCATTTTTAACTTTGTACAATATATATGTAATGTTGAACATTCAAGGTTTTTTTAAAAAAGACAACACTAAGACAATGACATCAGAAGAGCTTTCATCATTATACCCCCGCTTGACAGAGTCGGGGGTATATAGTGGTCCTCATGTCCGTCCGTCCGTTCGTCCGTCCGTTCGTCAGTCCACATTTGGTTTCCGGATGATAATTCAAAAAGTTTACATCCGATTTGAATGAAACTTTGGGATATTGTTATATATCAGGTTGGTAAGAAGCCTATTGATTTTGGGGGAAATCCGTCAAATTTCAAGGTCACAGTCCACGAAAAATGTTGGAAATTTTAACAAAAAAGTTGTTTCCGGACAATAACTCAAAAAGTTTACATCTGATTTGAATGAAACTTTGGGATATTGTCATATATCAGGTTGGTAAGAAGCCTATTGATTTTGGGGGAAATACGTCAAATTTCAAGGTCACAGTCCACGAAAAACGTTAGAAATTTTTACAAAAAAGTTGTTTCTGGACAATAACTCAAAAAGTTTGCATTCAATTTGAATGAAACTTTGGGATATTGTTATATATCAGGTTTGTAAAAAGCCTTTTGATTTTGGGGGAAATCGGTTAAATTTAAAGGTCATAGTCCACGAAAAATGTTAGAAATTTTTACAAAAAAGTTGTTTCCGGACGAAAACTCAAAAAGTTTGCATGTGATTTGAATGAAACTTTGGGATATTGTTATATATCAGGTTGGTAAGAAGCCTATTGATTTTGGGGGAAACAGTCAAATTTCAAGGTCACAGTCCACGAAAAACATTAGAAATTTTTACAAAAAAGTTGTTTCCGGACAATAACTCAAAAAGTTTGCATCCGATTTTCATGAAACTGTAAAATATTGTTATATATTTTGTTGGTAAGAAGCCTATTGATTTTGGTGGAAATCTATCAAATTTCAAGGTCACAGTCCATGAAAAACGTTTGAAATTTTTACAAAATGCGGGGGTATTAGTGATCGCTAGATCGACTTTGTCTAGTTATTTTTTAACATTCCATAATTAGAAAGGGCATTTTATATGGACCCTTGTACAAAATAAAGTTTCTAATTTATAAATGATTTCTAGTCCCCATCATTTCACATGAAAGTGACAGACCATGTGTACCAAATTTGTATTTTTCCTCCAATTAATTTTTTGATACATACTAGAAAGTATCACAACATATTAAACAATAAAAAATCTTTAGGAAGGAAGGGCAAAAATACAGATAGACACATCCCATGATTTTTACAACTTGTTTTAATAAGAGGGACTGTTATAAGTATGAGTATAAGTTGGTGTAGGTGGCAAGCCTGTTATAGCCGACCACATGCAACCTTTCCTGAGTATAAGTTGGTGTAGGGGGCAGTGGCTGTTATAGCCGACCATATGCAACCTTTCCTGAGTATAAGTTGGTGTAGGGGGCAGTGGCTGTTATAGCCGACCATATGCAACCTTTCCTGAGTATAAGTTGGTGTAGGGGCAGTGGCTGTTATAGCTGAACACATGCAACCTTTCCTGAGTATAAGTTGGTGTAGGGGGCAGTGGCTGTTATAGCCGACCATATGCAACCTTTCCTGAGTATAAGTTGGTGTAGGGGGCAGTGGCTGTTATAGCTGACCATATGCAACCTTTCCTGAGTATAAGTTGGTGTAGGGGGCAGTGGCTGTTATAGCAGACCACATGCAACCTTTCCTGAGTATAAGTTGGTGTAGGGGGCAGTGACTATTACAGCTGACCATATGCAACCTTTCCTGAGTATAAGTTGGTGTAGGGGGCAGTGGCTGTTATAGCTGACCATATGCAACCTTTCCTGAGTATAAGTTGGTGTAGGGGGCAAGGCTGTTATAGCTGACCACATGCAACCTTTCCTGAGTATAAGTTGGTGTAGGGGGCAAGGCTGTTATAGCTGACCATATGCAACCTTTCCTGAGTATAAGTTCGTGTAGGGGGCAGTGGCTGTTATAGCTGACCATATGCAACCTTTCCTGAGTATAAGTTGCTGTTGGTCAGGATATTAAAATTTTTGGAAGATGAACTGTCTAATTGTTTCAATACAATAGCTATTGTTCTCTCTGCAGATTATTCAGTGGGAGCTTTAATTTTTTTTTAGGAGAAATCAATCATTCATTGATTAATTTTCCTATTCCAAAAACAAAACTTCTACTGATGAAAATACATGAACCTACATTGATTGTAGGGAGGAATTGTTGTGCAATTTTGAACCAAAATTAACTGTACTGTATTATAAGATATGTTTCATTTGATTGATTGATTGGTTGGATGTTTGCTTTACATACATCATGCAGCATTTCAGCTATATTCAAGAGGAGAACATGTTCAAAAACAATAAATCAATGGAAAAAAGGGGGTGGGATATAGGGAACACAATTTTGCCTGCCTTTGGACTAGTATGAAGTATTGGGTAGGGCAAGGAATTTAGCCTTTTGTAGCAGATGCATGAAAATACACTTTTTCAAAATCTACTTAAAGGATCTTTATTGTGCAAGGAGCGTGGTACTCACCAAACATGTCATGCACTACATATCATGGCTAGGCTATCATGGCTAGGCTATCAGCTTTATTACCTAACACTCACCACTGACAGGGTCTCCCCTCTCCAACACCAGCACACACGCTGGGCTGCTCTTAGGGTCAAGCACTGATAAAATTGATAGCCCTCACAGTATAGTCCAAGTGTGCCATGTAAAGAAATATTTTGTATACAATATATAGAGGAATCTCAAAAAAATTTTACAATTTATTTTGCAATGTTTTTTAATTTTCAAATAACAAGATTGAAACAGACCAAAAAAAAGAGAAAAAATTGTCATTAAACTTCACTTCATTTCTATAAAAATATTTTATGATCTGTGGTTATGCTTAATGTATTATAACTGGACAGCCCTCCACCCTACCTTGGAGAGAGCTTCTCATATTATATATTTGGGGATGCACTAGGCAGCATGAGGGTAAGTAAGGCCATGAGAACATTCCTTTATCCAGTAAAATTAATTTGAAAAGTGTGTTTATATTAAAAAAAACTGATTTATTTATATTTTTTTAAAAACATATGACTACCATTAAGATATGGTATTAGTGTGAAAGGCAAACAGAAATTATATGCATAACAGTAGATCAAATAAAATATTTTTTTTTGGTCAAAAGTCATTTACATTAATTGTTGCAATAACTACTTGCTCTTACTACCCGTATGAGTGTCACCAGTAAGTATAAGTATATAAATTTCCATCAGGGTGTTAAATTCTTTCAACATCAAAATTAATCAGTAAGTGATTGACTTTTACCTGTCAGATTCAAAGTACCCATTGAATAAACTCTACAGAGAACAAAAGCTATTGTACTATAAAAATGGGACAGTTCATCTTCCAAAAATTTAAATACCCTAACCAACACCAACTTATACTCAGGAAAGGTTTCATGTGATCTGCTATAACATCATTTCTTTCTAAAAAATGTCTTTACCATATGTGTTACCTAATCTTTATACATTGTATATTGTGTAGATATTTATTCCACTGTGTGTTTTCACATAAAAATGTACTGGGAATAACCTTTGAAATATAATGTTTAAATCTAACAATCCAGACTCATTAATTACCATGTTGGCTACAACTTTGTATCTCATAGAAGCTTTCTATACAGTGTCTTCAGAATATACCTTATTTTTTATACTGGCTTGAAATTAAGGTGAACTATGATCCTTTTTCTTCTGTCATCCTTTTTAGTGTAAACTTGTAACAGCTGAGAATTGTTTAAATATTTTTATCCAATTTTGATGTGGATTTCATTCTCCTCTGAAGCCACAGAGGTTGTTGTTTCTCTGCAGAAGTCTAATATCTCTTGACTTGCATTTAGCCACTATTACACACAGCCAAAGATGTAAAAAAAATTATTTGAAACTGATTTAAAATCTCCATATATATTTTACTAGAATTTTGAAGAAACTGTTTCCAATGTACAAAGTTTTGTTGGTCTGTCGTTACTCTAAGCAAGATTATTGTGATACTGTTTTAGTTCTAAAACTTTCATAAAACTCACATATTCATTAATGTTATTTGCTTACATTCTAATTAACAAACCCTTTTTAAAAATGTGAGTTGGTATTTGAAATTATAGCAGACCACATGAAACCTTTCCTGAGTATAAGCTGGTGTTGGTCAGGGTATTTAAACTTTTGGAAGATGAACTGTCCCATTGTTTGAATACAATACCTATTGTTCTCTGAGCAGTTTATCTGTTTATCAGTTTATCTCTGAGAAGTCAATCATTGATTGATTAATTTTCATATGGAAAAAATGAAACACCCTTATGAAAATATATACTTAATATACTTAATTGTATTATTACTAATTGTGACCAAATAATTATTGTAACAATATAATGTCAATGAATTCTGAAGAAAACCATATTTTATTTGAACAGTATATGCAGTATATGCATCTTTTTTTCACTAATACATCTTGCTGCCAGTCAAATTCCCCATAAATTGATAATTCTTCATTTAAAAAAATAACAAAATGGGGTTTTCATTAAAAACAAGCATTTACAAATGAATATGGGTTTCCAGACATAATACAGAAAGCCTAACCACAGACAATTAAATGGGTAGCTAGTGCACAAGGTATAATTTAGTTGCATGCCAAAGAAACCAACCTAATGTGTAGATGTTAAAAGAGTGGACTAAGCAAATTGTAGCAATTAGAAAAGCAACACTATTTAATCCATCCTATTTCTCTATTTTGTTTTCAGTCAGAATGTTCTTTTCACTGGTTTATTACTATTTCCCTGCGTTTTTATCTGGTGACTTGTTATCACGATGACTTAGTACATATGAATACTGCTTTCATATAATAAAACAGATATTGAGATCAAACAGTGATTTCACAAGAACTGCAATTTGTGATGCTGTGTTAGATGGAATAACTCATAAAAAATCATAGAACATTTTTAAAAACACTGTGGATATATTCATTAAAATTATCTCCCTTGTTGAGTGTCAATTTTCAGTTATTGTATAAAAATGGTGTATTTATTTTATTTAAAGGTGCTACTAATTTTACAATTTACGATTTAATGTATGAAAAACAAGAATAAAAAAAGTTATTGTCATTTTGAGATTTTTTCACAAATCTACGGGGCAGTTCCTCACATAATGACACATAAAATTAATTACATCAAACACAGAATTAAAAAAAGAAACATTACATCTAACCCTACTATTGGGTAAGGGATAACACTCTGTAGGTCAAACAAGAGAGACATAAATTCTGGGGTGAAACCAGGTGCTCCAAAATTGTGAGCATTACAAGCATTACCAACGACCCCCATGTTTTCTTTCTGTATGTATACTGAGTGGCAAGTCTATTTTGGTACAAGGAAAGACAATATTATTGAAATATGATAAATATAGATATAAACTGGGTAATACTAACCAATCAACAAACCCATGATCTCCCCAAATATAAACATGGTCATTATTAAGTACATGTACTAGATGGTCAAACCAAAATGTTGAATACAAATTTCAACAACATAATTGGTTTGAATAAAAAATATGTCTGTTTAAAATACACGTAGAAATAGAAATAAATTGGAATTCAACAACAGAAATTTTTTTGGACATTAAAACATGTTGAAAGTATTTGAAAACATGGCAAAATTATTTGCAAAATTTTGAAAAAGTTCAGCAATAGACAATTTTGTCCCTACAATCAGTGAAGTTTCATGTATTTTCACCATTGGGGAGTTTACTTTTTGGCATAGGAAAATTTATCAATGAGTGATTGACTTTTCCTTGTCAGATTTAAAGTACCCACTGAATAAACTGCAGAGAGAACAATAGGTATTGTATTCAAACAATGGGACAGTTCATCTTCCAAAAGTTTAAATACCCTGACCAACACCAGCTTATACTCAGGAAAGGTATCATGTGGTCCGCTATAAAGTACAAAACAACATGAAGAATACATGTACTGCATGTTACACTGGTTTTCTACCTATTTTAATCTTTATAATAGGTTGAACATCCTTCAGCATCACATAAGAGTGCCTGGCGTAAAGTTATCTCAACACAGAGAAAGAGAGCAGTTATGGCTTGTTTTAGAATGATTCCTTTACACAGCTTGCCTAGGTATGGAATTTATTTGTGTTCTCCACACAAAAAAAAATATATATATGTATATATGTATGAAACCTCTGTAAACATAGAGGTAATATCAACTGTTAGGAAAAGGGAAAAGCATATCCTGCCTGCGTTACAAGTGACAGCCATTGCGGTATTACAAATATTCAAATTTGGTGTTAGGTCTTGAAGGAGAACAAAAATAGCAAGTTACCTAAAAATATCCATCACCATTTGAATGACTAATATCCCATAATGGTAAAAGATTTCTTGGTGGATATGTGAAATTTACATTTTGGCAACCTCAAATTAACTGTATTAAGATACCCATTGCTTTATCCACAACAATCAAGATAATCATTGTAGGAATACCTAATAAGTGGGGAAAGCAGATTACAACACAGGGACTTTTATAACTTAATTCTTAAAGCAATATCTACTAGAAAAAACAAAGCTTGATATGCAAGGTTAAAAAAAAAATTTTTTGAACGACAACAAATCAACAAGTGTATATATTTACCCTATGTTTATTGAGAATTTGACAGCAATAATTAACTCTAAATTAGCTACACAAACTATGATATTTTTTCTATCTAACTCAATAATATGAAATATCTTAGCTGTCATCTGATCTTGTCAGCATAACTCTTTACAACAATTGCTCAACTGGAACAATTTTGAATGGTGACCCCCCCCCCCCCCTCCATAGGCTCAATTGCTCCATTAAAATTTGCCAATCAATTTTCAGCTTACATCAAAAATTTAAATTATTACACATTATGATATCATGATTGTTATTTAAATATTTTTGAGATAAATGAATTCAACAAAGTTACTGGTATTCATAAATACACAGCTGTTAAACCACGTGCTTTGCAGAAAGTATAATTCACTACATGTAGCTTCAATATAACTAAAATTAAAGAATAATGAAGTTCTAAAAAAAAAATAGTGTGCATGTAAAATTATTTTAAAATACAATTCTGACAGAAATAGAAATAAATAAAAAGACATTAGTTTGTCATTTACTTCCAATAAATAATTGATAAAATATATTTTCTACACTATGAAAATCAGAAAAACACATTGTTACGTTACACCCGATAATCGGTACATCAGTGGGATTAATTTTTAGGTGGTGATAGATAACAACACTGAAATGCTGATTCTCTAATTTTGGTGTCACACTGTGCAACACCAAGAAATTTCTCTCCATTTGAGTGTTTGAGTGACCATCCTCCTCTTGCCATTCTGTATATGATTGTTTGTTCATATCACATTTGCTGTAAAGTCATTGCATGTTTTATGACGTAACTTTAAATTATTTGCAAAATACTGTATAAAAAGACTAAAAGGCTTCCTACAGATAAAATTTGGTATCAAACTGCAATGCTTGTGCAACGTTTACCTTCAATTTGGAGAGTTAGTGTGTTGTTACAGTTAATATGCAAATGTGTTTTGGTAGTAATATGGTCATTTGCAATTCAAAATTTTTCACTTGTTACAGTATAGACACCTTGTAGTTGCTTTTGCTCAGCGTAATCAAATATTGCAAGCAGAGAATGTTGTAAGCTCACAAAAATTGTTCATCTCAAGTATCCTAATTTGTATCATTGTTTTTTTCTCATTTAGGCACAGAGCAATAAATTTGTTCCTAAAGTGTTACAAATCACAGTGGTTGGATACTGAGGAGTATGAAAAGAAAATATTGATTGAGGATGTCACTGTGAGTTCTTTGAATTGCGTAATAAAAACAATTTTATCTTGAACTTTTATTTTAAAAATATTGCTCATATGCTGGTGGATGAGTTTAACAGACACTTTATGTTGAGCTGAAAATGGATTTATATAGAACTCTATATATAACGATGTATATAAACAGTTTTGTTTACTAATGAAACATGATTTTCCCATTACACAAAAGAAAAAGCTAAATGTTGTGAAAAGAGTTTATTAGTGACTTTTGTTTTGATAGAAATCTGATGAAACTGAGGATGAAGGGGAGAAAAAGGAAATTGATGAGGAACTAAAACCTGACCCACTGACTCAACTTATCACATGCCTGAGTAGAGCAGCCACAAAAGAACAACAAGGAAGTCTACCTGAAGATCCCATCTATATGTCATATGCGCAAATAATGGGACAGGTAGGGAAAATTGGTTAAAAATTCTAAGAAATGTTTATAAAAATTGATTCACAAGAAAAAATTTTAGGTTCTTGCGGAGGGTATGTTTAAAACATCAACTTCAATAAATTTTATAAAATAAAACCGTGTGTTTGCAAAAATTACATGCTGGTATATGAATTGAATTTTATATTCAACATACTTAATCAAGGTTAGTGCATTTGGATTTATTTAACTATCCAATTAAATTTTTTTTTGCATGTCATACACATTAAAAATGTTTTTTTATACCCCTTGACACAGTCAGGGTAAATGTGGTCCTCATGTCCTCGTGTCTGTCCATTCACATTTGGTTTCCGAATGATATTTCAAAAAGTTTGCATCCGATTTGAATGAAACTTTGGAATATTGTTATATATCAGGTTGGTAAGAAGCCTATTGATTTTGGGGTAAATCCTTCAAGGTAACAATTGTCAAAAAATGTTAGAAATTTTTACAAAAATTTTGTTTCTGGACAATAACTCAAAAAGTTTTTGAATGAAACTTTGTGATATTGTTATATATCAGGTTGGTAAGTAGCCTATCTATTTTGGGGGAAATCTGTCAAATTTTAAGGTGGCTTTCCACAAATAATTTCAGAAATTTTTACAAAAAATTTATTTGCAGACCATAACTTCAAAAGTTTGCATTTAATTTCAATGACAGTTTGGGATATTGTTTCATATTAGGTGGATCACAAGCCTATAGATTTTGGATATAGTTTCAGATTAGATCAATTTTGTCTAATTTTTTGCAGTGATTGGTTAATGGGAATGCCTCATTATTTTCTAAAGCAATTTAAAATATGTTTTCTATAACTGTTGAAGTTAAGAATTAATTTTAATGTTTTTTAAGTCCTAATATTTACATTATGTATGTCTTAAATCAATATATAAGATTTATATTGGTTTAAACCATAAACGGGTCACATAGAGTCATCCTTTGCATTACTCACTCAAGCCAGAAGCCATGAAGAGGACACAATTCCAGTAAACAGACAACATGGAGTGATTAAATCAACAATAATATACTGAATGTGTTGATCTAAGCACATTTTTATCATGATGTGCTACCATGCTTCATTAAAAAAGTGCTTCTGTTATCTTTTTATTGAAAATGAGGTCAAAATATACTGTGGAAAATTGCCCAATCAAAATGAAAAAAAACCACCAGATTTAAAAACGCTGTGGAAAATAATTGTTGATTTCAATTTGGACTTTTTGGATCTACAAAAAGAGCATAAGCTTGACCAAACATGATAAGCAAAATTTCTGTTCCATAAATTTTCAGGAAACAGATTAGATTTAACTTAAGATACTAAAATAGATTGTTCAACATAGAAATAAAAGAATTGCTATATTTTATTATAGGAATTATAATATAAACCCATTATTCTTCCGTAAATGGCCGATTTCTGGTACAGATGACCCAGTACAGATGAGCTCATGCGCACACATTTGTACTTGCTGCCTCATCCAATCAAAACGCCAGAAACAAGAACGTTGTTATGGAAGCATAACAACGTTCTTCTATGACGTTCATTATTTCCGGCGTTCTGATTGGACGTCAGACAATGGAGTCTAAAACTATGGAGAGTCTATAGGTTATAGCGATGTGAAAGTTGTTGGTTTACGGAAGAAATAGGTACTTCCAAACGTTTTTGGGAAAGTCTGTGTGAACTTTCACTCATGATAGAAATTTTTATTTCTTTTGGCTCGTTTCGCAGTACTTTTAGGTGACTAGATTTCAAAATTGGAACTTAAACAAAAAGAAGGAGTTGAACAGATATTCTGGTGGTTTTTTATGGAAAATTTTATACTTTTTATACATCGCCACACAAAGTATTTTGTGATCCACTATGTATTGATATGAATGTCCATCTATCTGTCCATGGTTTCCAAATGATAACTTGCATTTTAGACTTTTCATAGATGTTAAATACTATTAAATAAAGATCAAGTTCAATTTTTATCACAATCCAATTTGTAGTTTTGACTGAGGCCAATTATTATTTTGGTTAACAGTTGGTGGTTTCCATGTACCGGTAACAACATGTCAACAGATTTTGTTTAAACATTTCACAGCTGTTAAGTACTATAACAGCGAATTATATATAGATTAACTGGATGAAAATGTTTTATTAAATCTGACATTTAGATATAGTTAAAGTCAATTTTTCAATAAGTTCCTTCCCTTCATGAGACTGGTTCATTTCAGGTTTTTTACTAAGTCATTTTAAGTGTTTACTATTTACTGAAATTAGTGTTTCAATAAACAGCATTTTTAACTTTTAACTATCAATGCAACAGTTTTACCATAGATTAATAACAATAATTTCATCACACAATATATCTGTCTTTTCCAGGCAGGCAGTTCGCCTGTGTAATGTTGCATGGAAACATTTTTCATTTGCATTGTGACTGTCTAATCAAGGGCATTAGGTTGTCGGTGTAGGACATTAAAAATCCCTCCCAGAAGTCATATCTGTCTTCTCAATAATGTTTATCCCTTTAGTATTATGTACTAGTGTAATGAATACACCTAAACTGTGTGTATTCTTAAAATCTTATGTCAGTACAGTAAACCAGTGATATGGGTAAACAAGATTGCTATACTTAGTCCCTATTGAACTTCTTTGTATGAGTAGTACATACTTAATGTATATTGTAGAGTTGCCATGGGGAAGATGAAGATGATGATGAAGATGATGGTGGAGGCGATGAGGATGGCCCAGGATCATCTTTCCAGGTATGAAAATTTAATTTAGTAAGTGAACTGTTTACTCCCGTCAGGTAGACGACTTTCTTCCCAGATTTACTTGTTTTATTTTCAATTGCCTGCCATCTGGTATATAAAGTGTGCTATACAAGAATACAGCCTCTTTTTTCTGTTGTCCGAGTTGCCTACATAAGCCAAATTAAACACCTTTAAACATTGATTGGATGAAAAGCAGTGAGGGTATCTACAGAAAATACTCAGCCCTAAGCCTGAAATTACTCCAAAAGGAAAAGTTGATAACCCTGGAATCCCTTAGATTTCTTTATATAATGATCCTCATTCTTCACATCAGTGATGATGATTGGATAAAGGTCCATTATATTTCATATGCCTCATTCTATCTCAGGTTAATGACTGAACTCTTATTAGCTCCTATAAATGTATCCACAACTAAAGAAACTTTTAATAAGAAAATAGACCTTTAGTTTTTAACAAATTAATACTCCCAAAATGTATAAAGACCAGATAATCAAGAAACAAGTTGTAACATTATTTACATAAATGTTCTGATATACTAAACAAATCCAAAATGGATTTAAAACTTGATTATTACAAACATGTTATATTTAAAACAATGTGTGTAACTGTCCTTGCATCCAAATTTCGAACACTAGTCACCTTATCCTCTGGTAATAAAAATAAAACACGAGTTCCTCAGGTCAAAAGGAGAAAAACAAGTCATATCGTTGGCAAAAATCAACACCACAAGAAAAAAGTACATCTGGTTAGTGACTGAACCAAAACTTGTGATGTTCCTCCATGACTGACCAAAAAATGGGCAGCAACATTCACAGCACTGACAAATACAATTTATATATTTGAAAAAAAACTTGTTGAGGCACTTCTGAATGAATGTGCTTTAAATCTTGATGTATCTATACTAGAATTCTTTAGAATTGACTTCAACCACCTAGCAATAGTTGAGATAGTAACACAGATATAGGTTTCAACAGAAATAAATAACTTACTTGACTTTCTTAACTCTGTTGTTTGTAGAATATAATTTTTTTTCTCAGGTATATGTGCTGCTGTAATGAAAATATACCTCTTTTAGCACAAATTCCATAAAGCCTTTCTTATTTCTAGTAGAGGTAGAATAAACCCTTTCATTACTTATGAATATAACTGCTTTTAACCTATCAGTTCTGATGCCATTCAGGATATCCCTTACTGTGAAAGTACTTAAATTCGTGGGTATCAAATTTCGTGGTTTGGTGAAATTTTAATGTTCGTGGGTTCTTAAATTCGTGGACTGACGGTTTACGAAAATGCAAAAAGTGAGGTAGCGATCAAAATAAATTATTACAGCAGAATCATTTTCACTGTTGATAATAAACATCAACATATAAAGAAGAAAAACGAGTTTCATAACATGATGTTTACGAGCGTGGTAACGAATGTAAAATTAACAACAGGGAAATCAATAGCTAATTATAGACACGGTAATGTATTAATTGATTAATTGCAATAAAAACTACTTTGAGTCTATGTAATTCTCTAATTGTTATCTATAGAAGCATTCCTAGCCGAAGGGCATTTGTCACTCCATGTGTTGAGTAGCAATAAATAACTGTTACAAAGGTGTAATTTAATGTCATTTGTGCCACGATCGGTATTATCACAAGATCCATTTGATATAGCGTGTCATTGATATGCACTAATAAAGATACAGTATAGCTTATCTTTTAAATTTTGTATTTGTTATTTTAATCTATGTTCAAAGGATCAACCCAACTCATAATTCCGATAATAATTTGTTACTTTTTAACATCGAAAATGAACACCTCATATATCCCCAACTTGACCGGAAGTAGATGTTTCTTCGTATGCTTTACAATTAAATAATACCTACATTTAATAAAAACACAATTCGAACATGAAACCTGTAATATAATCATTAGGATGGATTTTGAGCTGAACATTAGTAATGGATCGAACCTCAAAATCATATATTACATTTACAAATAAATGTCTGATCTCGTACATTTTCAGATCATTTTTCCCAAGTTCCCATCTGTTAATGAAGTTTTATTCTTCGTTGGATTTTTAATTTCGTGGTCCGAGGCCTCCACGAAAACCACGAAAATTGATACCCCACGAATAAAAAGTATTTCACAGTAACTCAGAACAGTTGCCACTCCTTGCTACATCTGAATGTTCTGGCACAGCTTCCTAATAACAGCCATATCTCAGGATCCACAGTGAATAAAAACGAAACCCCTACAATTCCATGGAATCTTGTTTTCCTTTTCCTTTATCATACATGTAGTAGAGACGTCTGTTTTTTTTTTCTTACAAACATACTGAATAACCAGAGATATTGATGTACCAAAATCAGCATTAAACTTGTCATCAAAACTTAAGGCATTTCATATTTGAATTCTCCCTCAATCTTAATAATACCACTTGCACTAAGTCCTTCGAACTCTGAATCACTGAATACATTAGAATTTTGCCCAGCTGTATAATTGTTAGGATAGTCCCAACTATCAAAGTCATTCAACTCATTCTCTGCCAATAAACTACGGACACGATCATTAATAGTGCCACCCTGTTTCTCATTTCAATAATTGTAACCTTTCTGCAGAACAGGCATAAAATTTCGAATAGGCCAGAAAACAATGACTTTAATGACTCAGCTTGTATGTCAGTTTTTGACTTAAGGTTTTGTGTTAGATTTATAATTAGTTTCATCACACACTGTTCACTTCTTAGCATTTTGTGACCTGTACTGTTTTCATGGGTTCTTTACCTCAGTTTCTTTTCACCGGCCTATTTTTGTTTGACATGTTTTCAATGTCAAAAACATTTACTAGAATTTCCATATTATCTAAATTTTGTGTCATGTCTGTTATATGCAAATATGGCTGTTTTATGGTCATAATATAATAAGGTGCAACGTATGTGCATGTTTTCTCAATCATCTGCATTTATAACACACTGTTATACTACAGCATCGATTGCAATTGATGGTGGTACTGTCCCCTAGACTATCTGGTCTTATATGTGTATACTTGCTGTAAAATTTGTCTTATTTTTGTTGTTAACAAAGATGGCTATTGGTTGACTACACTGGTTGGTGTAAAGTTCATGATGTATGATTTTGTACAGAAAGGTTATGAAATTGTTGTGGTATTTATGATTTATAGCAACCACTATCTACCAGGTAGTTACAAATTGTATCAGCAAGTTAAACTGCAAAGTGAAGTTACTTCATACTTTTTATATACTTCCCTTTCACAGTCTTTGTATGTTCATTCTGTGCTTTTATTTTCATATACTGATTTATGCTTCACGTATACTTACAATCATCTCTTGTAAGCGCAACTCCTCCTACACTGCTTGATGAAATTTAATGAAACATAGCATAAGATATCTTTAAAGGGAGATAATTGGACTTGAAAGCGAAGCTGAGGTATCCTTTTGTGAGCATGCTCAAAGTCCACACTTGTTTACTTTAACTTCAGTTTCATTGTAATTTGAGATAACACTTTATCACATCAATAATTTTAATATTCTAGTAACAATAAGAAGCCAACAATATTTGGTCATTTAACTGTTATTTCTGATGACAATAATAGTTATGTTGCATGTCAATGTTCCACTATAGTTGTTAATGACTCATAAAACTGGACTTGGAGGACAGTATTGAGTGAAATTCACAGTGTAATTTAAATATTTAGTGTTGTTCACACTCTGAATAGTTGCCTTGGATTGTTCAAGATTTGGAATGGGTCTCTGTGACAACACATTGTCAGTGTCTATGTCCTCCATTTCAATAAGCAAGCTGTCAAATTGACTACTGGATAAATGGATCCCAATTAGAAGCTTAATTGAAATATAATCCCTTGCTCTGTTGATTTGCCTGTGTTTGCAGCATATTTTTTACATGGTTTCATTGATTTCCAAGTTAGTAATATTTGCAAATCTTTGCTTCTTAGCACCAGAACCATCTGTACTACCTTCACTCGATGACATTGCTTTGTTTGCAAAAAACAACAAACATCAGTCAGAATGATTATTTTAATTGGTTTATGGGATTTAAGAAAACAGATTTGATTTGCTATTGTTTTTCTGTTGAAGACAATTGCACATGCTAAGTATTTTCATTCTTATATTTTTCACAAGAGTGCAATATGGTTTTTCATTGGGTAGAATGATTTTTTCTAACCAATATGATAGGAAATGGAAAGTCATCTGTATTGGTTTAGGCCAAGAAGCAAAAGGCAAAAATATCTATTATGTAATAATTCTCTTTATTGCCTAAGACTCCAAAACATCAAGCCATTCCATTTACTCTCCATTTCAAACAATTTTGTTATTTGCAAGGAAAAACAGAAATATTCCTAGTATTTGCATAAAATTTTCCAAAAATGGACTTCCTATATGGTCCTAAAATTGTCTTGTTTTTATCAGAATAAAAGTAGTAGAACAGTGTGACCTAAATGGTTTCAATTTTAATCAAGAAAGCTTTTAATTAAATAATTTCAGTGATTGCTGGATACTTTATGTTGGAACTGTGCATTTCATTTTATTGCATATTTGTTTTTTTGAGTAATTTTCTCTGGCATTTAACAGGAATCTTCTGTATTAAGTTATATTGTTGCCTAGATTAATTTTTGTTATTCAACTTACAGGAGCAAGAAATGGAGAAGCAACAACTTCTATTTGAACAATCACGTCTGGCTGATCGTGGTGCAGCAGAGATGGTCTTGCTATATATTAGTGCATGTAGAGGTTGTACATTTTTGTTATTTTTTTCTTGTGCAAAAATAATTTTTTAAGATAAAAAAAATGTAATATATGTCAGCCTTCATTCTGGGCACACAGTATCTGTTCCATTCCTCCATTAAGTATAACATGCTTTAAATATTGAAGATATAGAATTGGAATATATTGCATGGTGTGAATTATGTTATAATATATTCCTGGTTCTGATTTTAGGTGTCCAGAGTTCAATGGTAACTGATACTATAGAACTGGGAATTTCACTTTTGCGTGGTGGCAACACTGAAGTCCAAAAGGTATATACAGTAAGATGTACTGTGGATTCATTTAATGGGATAATGGTTTTCATGGATTTTGTAGGGACTGGCAAATTACAAATTTAATTAATTATTCATTAAAATACAATTTTCTGGTTGCTTCAAAGATAATAGCAATGATCAAACTCCATAATTAAACATCCTTGTAACAGCACCTTGTTTTCAAATCATAAAAATTGGTACACCAATGAAAAATGAGATGAATCAACAGTATAGAAGTCTAAATAATATGAAATCATTATGATCCAAGTTGAGGTTTAACATTGATTATTAATGTGGTTGTTCAAAAAATATACAAGTGTATGTTTTGCATTGAAAATATAAAATCAAAGTACAATTTAATTGTCAATGTCAAAGTTAAATAAGTACACAAGAAGACAAACCAATATTTTTTAATTTATCATAATTTTTTATCATTGTATGACTGGCAAAATTCTCAAGGGCTGTGCCAAATATTTCATGTGAAATTAGAAAATGAAATATGTACCAAGGAGGACATTAGTGTCACAGAGACACATTTTCTTGTTTTCCAGCATTGCAGGCTGTCATTTTCAACAAATATAAGAATATTAATGGTACCCATTTTGTGTGATTAAATCCTCTAACATTTTTATACACAAATCCACAAAACTTCACGAAAGATTGAACACATAATGATGTGGAATTTAATCCTATTTTTCAAAATTTGTCAGTATATTTTATTTAAAAAAAAGATTAATAGGTTCTTCCATACGTTTTTTGGAAAGACCAGTTGATGTTTAACGAGTTATAGAAATTTTATGTCTTTTCTGGAGTGGAGCGCAGCGGGACGAGCCAAAAAACATAAAAATTTCTATCACGAGTGAAAGTTTTCACAGGCTTTCCCAAAAGCGCATGAAAGTACCTATTTCTTCCTTAAACCAACAACTTTTGCATTGCTATATCCTATATACTCTCCATTGTTTTAGACTCCATTGTCTCTGACATCCAATCAGAATGACAGAAACAAAAACATCAAACAAGAACAAAGTTATGCTTCTATAACAACGTTCTTGTTTCTGGTGTTTTGATTGGATGACGTAGCAATTACAGATGTGTGCCTGTGATCTCATCTGTACTGGGTCATCTGTACCAGAAATCGGCCATTTACAGAAGAACATGGTATCCATGTTGTGTAATAAATTCCTCCTTCATTTTTAATCTCACCTGACCCTAAGTGTCATGTTTGATATTGACATCACTTTGAGTCTGTTATAATCATTGTCTTCCTCATCATTCTGTAAACATGTTAGATTTCGATCTCCTTTTCTGAAATCACTGGGCCAATTGAAACCAAACTTAGTCACAATGTAATTGGATGGACATTAACAAAGTTTTATTCTGATCTGAAAACCAAAATGGCCTCCAATGCAAGACTTAGTTTAACATAGGACACTATTGGAAAACAGTTTATAAAGTTTTTCTTGATCTGGTTAACCAATGGTAATCCATAATGTTTATGTTTTAATGCCAATCTGAAATTAAAAATGGCCACCATCACAGGACATGGTTTAATGGGAAAATACTTTCAAAAGTTTTCTCTGAAACTTCTTAATCAATTGAAATAATACCTATGAATAGCGTTCATTTGGCGGTTCTATTTACTCTTTTTTATGCCAATCATAAATTTAAAATCGCTAACAACTGTTACCTGTTACTTGTCATTGAGATTTTAGCTTAGGCTATATTGCCTCTGCGTAGTCACTTCACTTGTCCCAGCTTCCAGCCTATAGAAATCTGGTATCAATTTTGTCGGAAAGTTTTTCCAGAATTTGTTGAGCGCATTTTTAAAACTATTTACACTGTCTTTGGTTTCCTACTGTTGTTTGTAAGTGTTTCAGGTGTCAATTATTCTTTGTAAAATATTGAATTTTCAGATGTTATTTCTGCAGTGTTTTTTGTATATTTTAAATTTGTGGCCTCTGGTTGTTAATTCCTTCATAGGGAAAATTGTATTACTGTTGTCAACTGTGTCAAAACCCTTTATTATTTAGAATGTTTCGACCATGTCAGTCTTTGCTCTTCTATACTGTAGTGATGGTAATCCTAATGTTTTTAGTCTGTCACCATAACTCAAGTGTTATCTCTTTTAACACAGGACATATACAAGTTTAAAAGGGCTTCTTATCAGAAATTGCTTAACCAATTGAAAACAAAATTTATTATCAATACTGTAAATTCTGAAATTATTGGGTGCATTTATTATTGCGATTTGGGGACCCCCTAAAAATGTGAGTTTATGTTTTTGCGATTGGCTGAGGTTTCAAAAAATGTAATGACAACGATTTTAACATTTGTTCGTTAATGTTTGTCATCTGTTAATAATCGCTCTACACCAAACGGAATACACAGCTCATTTTCTAAAATGATTTACCTCTTTGTTATCACATGTCTTTTATAATGTATCCTCATCCAAGCATTCTTATAAAGAGCATAAGACTCAAAAGGGTATCATATTCCCTCCCTGTGTATATTCTTTGGGATATTGTGATCGCTGCACCACTTCCATATCTGTATTGCTAAACCATCGATAGAAATAGATGTCCTACCACCCATGTTTTTTATGTAAGCAACAGCAAATGAATTATCTTACTTAATTCTAATATGAATAGCATTTGTATTCAAGGAGAAAAAAGATTTCTGTGCAAGAAAAACTGCCAATAGCTCTAAATAATTTATCTGATGAGTTAATTCTAGAGCTGACCATCTACCCCCAACATAAGATGTTTCATATTAGTACCCCAGCCAATACTGGATGCATCTGTTTCTACTCATGCATCAACTTATTTTGGTCTAATAAGTTTTCCATTTAACTTTTCTACATTATCCAACCACCATTTAATCTCTTTAACAGAGTCAGTAGAGAGAACCATTAAAGAGTCATAATTGTTGTCCAAGTTTGCTAAATTCTTTTTTTTTTGTCACTTTCTAAAGCTCTGTAATGTAAGGGACCCAAAGCAGACAAACTGATAAAGCTATTAGTTTTTCAATTTTCTAATTTGTAAGAAACACTTGAAATTGAACTGTATCTATAATAACACCAAAAAGCTCTAAACTTTGAGTTGGAATGAGTATTGACTTTGACTCATGAATATAAAATCCCAGGAGAATCCATTTCATTGACAATTGACTGAGTTTGTTGCTTGCATATTAAATGATCATGATTCATGATCAAAGAATCATATGTATAATAGCAACATCTTGTTTCATTCTGCCTAAATGTTGCATATATGGGATTTAACACCTTAGGAAAAACTCTAGTGGATGAAGACAATCTTAAAGGAAGAACACGGAAATTATATTTATTACCCTTCCATGAAAAAGTACTTTATGTCCAGCTGTGTAAGGAAATCATTTCTCTTAATCAAGTCAAGAGCAAAAGACAAATTTTTTGGTTTGAAGTGATGATATTAAACTCATTCAAATACCTCAAGTTATAGTCAAAATACAATGACCTGTCAGGTACTTTCTACCTATTGCTCAATCAATTCCAAAAATAGATAACAGCTGTTTAGAAAACTGCTTCAATCTGTTTTCTTTAAAGCTCTTAATTTGAAAGAGCTGGACATTTAAATTGCAGCTACTCATGCGTGACTCAGGTAACTTTTAAACTTCTAAGGTGTTCCATCTACATTGTACTCTATGGCTGTCTCCCAGATTAGAAATTAGAAATTACCTGAGTCATGCATGAATAGCTGCAATTTAAATGTCCAGGGTGCCGTTTCATAAAGCGATCGTTAGCTTAACGTGCACGTTATCTAATTTAAATTGCATGGGATAACGAGCACGTTAATTAGCGATCGCTTTATGAAACTGCACCCTGCTCTTTCTTATTAAGAGCTTTAAAGAAAACAGATTGAAGCAGTTTTCTAAACAGCTGTTATCTATTTTGGAATTGATTGAGCAATAGGTAGAAAGTACCTGACAGGTCATTGTATTTTGACTATAATTACAGGTCTACTTGTTCCATCTTTCTTAGGTAGGATGAAAATGGTGAAAAATAAGTTGATCATCTAATTTCTCAAACAGCTCAATAGTTCCTTTCTGCAGTAACTTTGAGACCTCTTCATTGACAATACTAGCCTGTTCTTCAGAAAAGGTGATCTCATTTGGTACTTTGTTCTGACAAGGGAGCTGAGTAAACTCAATTTTATACCCAGATATAGTCTCAAGAATCCATTCATCAGTCATGTATTTACACTTGTCATCATAATTCAAACATTTTACCTTAGAAATTGTCCCTTTATCCAAAAGCGATGTCTCTGGTCCTGGAAGGATTTATGGTGGATTTATGGTGAGCCCTGTGACATCAGGGGTCTTTTTTTTATTTGTGTTTCAGCAGTCAGGATTTTACAATTCCCTGCACCCTACCACGTGACTGTGGTATTTAGGGATTATAAATGTACAACAATCTGACCTATTTACTTTGGTATATTTACATTACGAGGAAATACATATCTAGCTTATAAAAAAGTGAAGTTGGTTACACTCTCTCTCACTCTCATCCAATCTCATACTACTAAGCTAATTGCAATTCAATATGGCATCCAGGGCCACTAATGCATTCTGATTGGGTGAAATTTGGCAGATTGATTTGAAATATTGCAGAAAAATATCTCAGATGATCCTCTACAAAGTTTGAGTTTTTTGTGCCAATCCAAAATTCTCAGAAACTGTACTACAAATTGCTGCTGATTGGCAATTCAACATGGCCACATTTATAGAAATAGCATCTTCACTTAAACTCTTTAGAATTTAATATCAAAATTTTCAAGAAAAGTCATGTCTCTTAAAAAGTTTATTTGTAAGTCAGGTGAGCGATACATGCTTTTAAGAGCCTCTAGTTATGTTATTAGACCCCTACCGGGATTGCCAAAGGGGAATAAAGGGTTGCACTCTGTCCGCCAGTCTGCCAGTCTGTCAGTCCAACACACATGTTTTCCAGATGTTTTTCTTTACGCTTGCAGATATTAAGCTGATATTAGGATGTGAGTCAACCATGATGAGTAACAGATCAACTTTGAATATTGTTCAAGTAAAATGATTTGTGATCAAATTATGGCCTATGGACTTAATATCTTTTTTTTTGCCAGTAGTTGACTTAGTATTGCCTGAGCAATACTATTCACGATGTTATAATCCATGAAACAAAGTTGTGGAGGGTATAATTTTTTTTACTGATCCGTCACTCTGTCAAGTCCATCTGTCTAACCATCAGTCCTATTCTTGTTAGTGCAACTCTCCTGTAACTACTGATCTGAATTTTATGACACTTGGTAGGAATAAAGGACACCATATGTAGTTTTGCATATGGATAGGAAATTTTAATACAATGTTTTTTGTAGGAGTTTTTCCCCTTTTGAACTTCTCACAACATGAGCAGAATTTTATGAAACTTGGTAGGAATGAAAGAAACCATATATGTATCGCCATTGAATTTATGATACAATATTTTTATGCTCCCACCATGACATGTAGGGGGCATTAAGTTTTACTCATGTGCGTCCATCCATCTGTCCGTCGGTATGTACGTCTGTACAAATTTCCGTCAAGCTTTTCTCAGAAACTGTACATGAGAACAATTTGAAATTTGGCATGGTGGTTCAGTATCAAAAGATGTACATCCTAAGCGACTTTCAGACCTGTCGGACAACTACTTCCGGTTTGGGACTTCATTTGTACGTACATACGTACGTACGTAGGTACTAAGTTCCGTCAAGCTTTTCTCAAAAACTATACATGAGAACAATTTGAAAGTTGGCAGGGTGGTTCAGTATCACAAGTTGTACGTCCTAAGCGACTTCTGGACTTGTGGGACAATTACTTCCTGTTTGGGACTTCATTTAGCGGGGGCATCTGTGTCCCATGGACACATTCTTCGATTTTTTGTAGTAGTTATTCATACTTTAAACTTAGAAACTTATCAAAATGTATGTATAAAACAAATCGTTTGTGCTTATACTTAGAAACTACTGATAACAAGTTTATGGAACTTGATAGGTACAGTCAAACTTGTCTTAGCTACCACCTTAGGACTTCCTGTGTTATCTGAAAGTATTTATTCCTCCACAGCAAATCCTCAATCATTTTACATCTATATAATGACTCCCAGTCTTATGCGACTATCAACAGTGCTTTCCATTTGTTTTGACTGTGACAACGAGTCTAAAACTTTGTACTTTCATTATAATATAAAATAAATGTCGTATTTTACTTGTTAATTATAGTCAAAATACAGTGACCTGTCAGGTGTTTTCTACCTATGGCTCATATATATCAATTCTTAAAATTGATCATTGTTATTTAGAAAACTGCTTCAATCGTTTTTTTTAAAGCTATTAATCAGAAAGAGACATTTAAATTGCAGCTATTCATTCAAAACTCGGGTAACTTTAAACTATAATGCAAGTAGAACAAGTTCGAAGTTAAAAGTTACCTGAGTCACAAATGAGTAGTTCCAATTTAAATGTCCAAGCTATTACTGATGAAGAGCTTAAAAAAACATAATAAAGCAGTTTTCTTAACAGCTGTTATCTGTATTAAGAATTGGTTGACCAATAGGTAGAAAATACCAGGCATTGTACTTTGATTGTAATATTATATTAGACTAAACGAAGTCAATTGCTTTTGGTCAAAAACTGATTTTGTAGAAGAACTTCAATTCTGTTAGCTGATGCTTCTTTTCAAAGATTTTGTAAAATGTACAAAACAGTTTTTGTAAAATGTGAGTTGATCTTTGCATTGATTTTTTCCCTGTTAATTCATCTGAATATTACCATCACTGTTGCTCTGTAGCCTGTCAATAAACAAATTACACTGGAATCTTTTCTTTTGAAAAGAATGCTGTTTGTAAGGTTCTCTGCAGAATTCCTAATTATTGATGGACTGAAATGCTTAAGTAATTTGTTTTCATGCTTAATCAGTATATTCCTTGCAATTAAGACTCCAGCAATGTTCAAAATCGCTATTAAATATACAGTGTATTTATTATGGTAAGGTTATTTAGAAGTCAGTTTTGATCTCCAGAGACTTTTATCATCTCCTCATATTTTAATTGTTGAAAATTTGTAAATGATGTGTTTTATAAGGTTTGATCGCAATACAGGATGCAGTTTAAGTAATACATTTGTGATCTAAGAACTAAATTACTACTATTTCATCAGCACTATTTTTTTTCAGAACATGCTAAATCATTTAAAAGAAAAGAAAGATGTTGGCTTTTTCACCTCCTTGTCTGGCCTTATGCAGTCTTGCAGGTAAAGTTTAATGTTTATTCAGTTATAGAGTTAATAATACATACAATATTAAAAAAAAAAACCAAGGACACCAACCAAACGACAAGAGCTGGAAGTCAAGGGACCATTACAATTCTGGATAAAGAAAAATATATTCAACACAAAACAAAAACACAAAACACAAAAACAGATAGTGAGTAACTCGAACCTGATAAAAACCATGGGTGCAATAAGGTGCTCTGGAGGAGTAAGTAGTGGAGCATTTTTTGGTATACCCTGTGCAACGAAGTTGCAGAGGGTACAATGTTTTTTTACTGGTCCCTCCATCGTTCAGTCCTGTTCTTGTAAGCAAATATTGACAGGAAATTTTGATGATATTTTTTAAAGGAGTTATTCCCCTTTTGAACTTTGATATTTCCCAAAATAGTCTTATAATCACAACTCCTTTGTAACTACTGAGCATATTTTTTTTAAACTTAGGAATGAAAGACAACATATATAATTGTGTGTATCAACAGGAAATTTTGATACAATATTTTTATTGGAGTTATTCCTACTTTAAACTTAGAAATTTCTCAAAATATATGTATAAAACAACTTGTTTGTGCTTATACCGGTACTCCGAAACTACTGATCAAAATTTTATAGATATTGATAGGTATGTGGAAACATGGGCTATGTGAGCATGCTTACTTAGATTCTGTTATTGTTAATGTATCAATTTTCAGCCCCAAATTGGGATGCATGTGGTTCTAGGCGTAATACAGTCAAACTTGTCTTAGAAGTAGATATGACAAAATATTCTTTCTGACTATTTATTTCTCCCTAGCATTTCCCTATTCATTTTACCATAATAATGACTCCCTGTCTTACACAATTCACAGGTGAGTTTTCAAAACATCTACCCGCAAATAAACTTTTAATTAAGAAATGGGAATTTAGAGACAATTTGAAGGTGTCTTACCTGTATGTAAAATAATTCATATTTCATAAATTTCAAGTAGAGGTATCATGAAAATCCATCTATGACTAAACAAATTTTTAAACCTGTCAATTTGAATAAAAAAATAAAAATACAATCATAACATTTATTAAACAATTCAATTTATTTAGCATCATATATTTATAAAAATAACATTTTCTTACAGAGGATCAAAGCAATGATGATTTTCATGATGAAGCTAAAATATTATTGTAGACTTTTCTTATTGACGGCCAAGAGTTTCCATGATATTGCCGATAAATTATATATTCTTGAATGTTATGTAAATCAGTTTAAGATACAAATTGTTTTATTTTTGTCATTAAATTTTGTGTTTAAAATACTTTTTAACAATGTCAGCTCAATTCTTTCTTTAAAGAGAGTTTCAATATTTTTCTTCTCGACTTAAATTGTGTACAAATTCCATTTTTTAAACATATGTGAATCAATATTTTACAGGAAAGGTAACAAATTCATACCATTCAATGGGCCTCTTAATACCCATTTCTTAATTAAATGTTTATTTTGCTAGTAGATGTTTTGGGAATAAACTGCCTAACAACTGTGTTTTTCCATTTTTTATATGAGAAATTCTTTGCAAAATGACCCTTGAAACTCTAGAAGTTGTTAAATTATAAATAAACCTAGACTTAAGTTTGTTGCAATCAAAATATTGTTTTATCATCTTAGGAAGCAAAGTTCAGATTGCACTGTCATTCTTATGGTCAAAATACTATGACCTGTCAGGTGTTTTCTACCTATCTCTATCAGTTTCAAAAATAGATAACAGCTGTTTAGGAAAATGCTTCAATCTGTTTTCTTTAAATCTCCTAATCAGCTGTTATCTGTATTAAGAATCGGTTGACAAAATAGGTAAAACCCCCACTTGATAGAGTCGGGGGTATATAGTGGTCCTTGTTTCCATCTGTCAGTCCGTTTGTCCCTCCAAATTTGGTTTCAGGATGATATTTTAAAAAGTTTGCATCAGATTTGAATTAAACTTTGGGATATTGTTATATATCAGGTTAGTAAGAAGCCTATCTCGATTTTGATCTTGATCTGGACATTGTTTATTTTCAAGGTCACAGTCCACAAAAAAGATGTTTCCGAACAATAAGCCAAAAAGTTTACATCCAATTTAAATGAAATTTTGGGATATTGTTATATTGTTAAGAAGCCTATTGATTTTAGGGGTAATCCTTCATATTTCAAGGTCGCAGTTCACAAAAATGTTAGAAATGTTTACAAAACAGATGTTTCTGAACAATAAGTCAAAAAGTTACAGATGTTTCTGAACAATAAGTCAAAAAGTTTGCATCTGATTTATATGAAACTTTTAGATATTGTTATATCTCAGGTTGGTAAGAAACCTATCAGATTTGGTGGAAATCCGTCAAATATCAAGGTCCCAGTCCACAATAAACATTAGAAATTTTTACAAAAATGTTTCCAGATAATAAAGTCAAAAAGTTTGCTTTTGATTTCAAAGAATTCTTGGAATCTTCTTTTATATTAGATGGATCAGAAGCCTTTTGGTTTTTGAAGGTCACAGTTGCCAAAAAACATAAGAAATTTTTACAAAAAATATGTTTCCAGACCATAACTTTTAAAAGTTTGCGTTTAATTTCAATGAAACTTTAGGATATGTAATACATATTAGGTGGATATGAAGCCTATTGATGCTGGAGGAATTCCATCAATGGTCAAGGTCACCAGTTAACAAACAACATTGGAAATTTTTCCAAAAAAAGTTATTGCTAGATCAACTTTGTCTACTTTTAATTTTGACAAGAACAATTACAACAAGATAAGTGTCAACATTTCAAATATTAATATGAAACTTATATTTTAATTTGGTGCATTTACAACAAATAACATTTAGACTCTTTTTACCTTTTAACCAAACACTTCAAAAGATGTTTTAATTTCCTGACTATAAAACCATTAAATAATCACAAATAGTATGTTTGAATTCAAAGTCTTTTGACATTAATAACATGGCATATATCAACAATTCAATTTTCAATTCAAGTGATTTTTTTTTAAATGCATCAATAGATGCAATAATCAAAGGAATTGCACAGTAGGCACAGCCTATAGGAGTTCTCATATAAAGAATAGTGGACATCAAGGTTAAGATGATATAACACATAGAATTAACACAATAAACAGGAAAAAGATACTTCAAAAATATAAATGTATTATGTACAATATGTGTAGCTTGTCCATGTAGACATTTTAATTATAAATGAATTTGTTAATTTAAATTTCTTAATTTCATATAAAGAATAGATTGATTGGTTGACTTGAATCTTGTTTTAATGCTGCTTTCAGCAATTTTTATACCCCGCCACACAAAGTGTCGGGTATTATGTGATACCCTCTGTATGGATATGAGTGTCCGCCCATCTGTCCGTTCCAGATGATAACTTGAAAACGTGTCAACAGATTTTATTTCAGCTTTGCACAGCTATTAAATACCATGAAAGGAAGATCAAGTTCGATTTTCAGCATAATCCATTCAGTTTTCTACTTAGGCCAATTCAAGATTTTTTTTTGGGGTCAACATTTTGTGGTTTCCAGATGATAACATGAAAACTCCTCAACAGATTTTATTTAAACTTTGCACAGCTTTTAAATACTATAAAATGAATATCAAGTTAAATGTTCAGCACAATCCAGTTTGAAGTTTTCCACTTAGGCCAATTCAACGCGTTTTTTTTTGTCAACAATTGGCGGTTTCCAGATGATAACTTGAGGACACATCAACAGATTTTTAATAAACTTTGCATAGCTGTTAAGTACTATAAAATGAAGATCAGGTTAAATTTTCAGCACAATCCCATATGTAATTTTTTAGATGTGCCATTTTGAAGTAATTTTCGTAGGTCTACGGTCAAGGTAAAAATTGTCTTCTGAGATGGACTGTTATCATGCTCAGCTGTTCCTGTAGGCTGATAAGTAATTCAGTCAAATGGGTTCATGAAACAATGCAACGTGGCAGGTTATCATTTAATGTCCCATCAAATGGCCTATTTTTCAGCTATATCATGGTGTACAGTTTTTATTGGGGAGGAAGCCAGAGTTCCTGGAGAAAACCCCCGTCCAGCAGTAGGAAAACTGGCAATCCTTGTCAATTAAGATTGAAGTTGCATACACCCTGCTGAGAATCCAACCAGCAATCTCAGTGTTGACAGACATCGTGATCAATAGTAGACAAACTACCTTAACCACTCGGCCACTGAGGCCCCCCTATAAAGAATAGAGACAAAAAAAATAGTATAAGTAGTATTAAAGGTATGTATATAAGGTTATTTTTCAAATCTTTTTGTTGATTTGTATCAATTTAAGTACTGCATTGGTTATTTCCATGTTATCATCTTTAGATATATTAACGGTACCCATAGGTAGAACATTGATGTTAAGAATATCAGTGCAGTTAGTAGAACATTGATGTTAAGAATATCAGTGCAGTTAGTAGAACATTGATGTTAAGAATATCAGTGCAGTTAGTAAAACATTGATGTTAAGAATATCAGTGCAGTTAGTAGAACATTGATGTTAAGAATATCAGTGCCCATACCTAGAACATTGGTGTAAAGAATACCATATCAAACCCGTTATGATTGTGAAAATTCTAGGCTAGGATTATCCTTATAATGTCTGCTTTCAGAATTGTATCCAACATGGCTGTGGTAAAGAAACTGTAAAAAGAACTTGGTGCAAATGCATTTAAATGTCTAAAAATGCAAAGTTGGTTCACATTTGAACCACAGTTTTTTTAACTTTTAAACTTTTGCATCATTTGTTCTTAAAAAGCATGATTACTATTCTTCTTTTGCTGCTATTCTTCTTTTGCTGAGGTTTGCCAAAATGTGTCATGACATATCATTTCCATAATAGGTACCATTAATCTGTCATATCCTGAGATGACAAAATCCATGCTTTTTAACCGATCTATTATTAGTAACAATTATCAGCCCAGACCTGAAAACCCTTTTTAGCAGAAACCCCGAAACCATAACTGATTCTCAATATCTTGAATGTATAAATTTAAATAAAACCTATGGCAGTGATTTAACACTCAAACATTTTTTCCAGCCAACTTCCTGTTGACTCTTTTGATGAGAAAAGTATCGCAACAGTACCTTGTAGAGACTTGGAACCACCACCATTGATCCTAAATATTACATTTGAAAATGTCATGGTCAAAGTGCTAAAGTCAAAGTCAAGATCACCTTTCGTCATGTTAGCACTATATTTAAAAAACCATAAAAGATAGAAGCAGACAATAAATAATAAACTACTCCTGTCACCAAGACCTTCATATGATACATTGGTCCAAAACTGTTTTATCAACCATTTTCGTGTAACAGCCCGTGATGACTATGTTAATCCGTTTTTGAAAACTGTTAGAGATAATATAGTACACATCCTTACTAAAAGTGATCAGTATAAAAAGGGCTTCAATTTGAGCTAAAGTCAAGAGTCATAGGCCATGAGTAGCAACAAGTTTCTTTACTCAAATAACTTATTTTCATGACCTTTTGTGCTTACCAACAGACAAAAAGTCAATAAAAATTCATTAATATTTTCTGACTAAAGACCATTACAGGAAAGTCCTTCACATTTGTTCTCTGAATGTCATTTAATTGTAATGTTCTCTTGTTACAGTGTGTTGGATCTTGATGCTTTTGAGAGAACAAACAAAGCAGAAGGATTGGGAATGAGTTCTGATGCAAATGCTAGTGAGACAAACTTACATGATGCTGAAATTACATGCAAACTCTTTAGATTTTTACAGCTTTTGTGTGAAGGACATAATGCAGGTTAGTCATATGAGGTTTCTGGTCAGAAACTTTTGAAATAAACTAATTAAATAACCATAAGTTGTCCCCCTCCCAGAATAAAAAAATCATGAAGGTTTGCTCAAGACCAATTCATTCACAAGAATATACATTTACAGGTTGAACCTCCTTTATACAACTTGGAATAAACTTGTTTCATCATGGTCCTTGTAGAAAATGGGTTCTGTCTGGTCTGGTATTAGGGTAATAGGCTCGTTATTGTATTGTCAATAAAAAGTGTCACCCTGATCCTATAAGCTAATAAGTTTAGAATGGTCTAGTTGGATATTACACTCAATAATAAGCCAACCTAGTCTAGTCAGGATTTATGTTTAGTATGGTCTAGTCGGTTAATAGTATCATCAGGTATTTTCTACCTATTGCTTGATCAATTCCAAAAAATAGATACATGTAACAGCTGTCTAGAAAAATGCTCCAATCTGTTTTCTTTCAAGCTCTTAATCAGAAAGAGCTGGACATTTATAGCGGACCACAACACAACTTATACTCAGGAAAGGTTTCATGTGGTCCACTATAAATTGTAGCTAGAACTGACATGTATGCTGATGACTCCACAATTCACACATCTGGTGACAACATTCAAGTATTGCAAACTAAAGTTCAGGAGGACTTACTAGAAGTTGAAAATTGGTGTGAAAGTAACTACATGTTTATAAATTGTAATAAAACCAAGTACATGATTATTGGAACCAGACAAAAGCTCTCGTCTTCAGATAAAGACCTTATTCTAAAATTAAATTCTGAAGTTTTAAAAAACTCCCGCGGTGAAAAACTGTTAGGAATCAAAATTGACTCCAATCTAAACTGGAATAGTCAAATTGACCAAATATGTTCAATAATTTCACCTTGTATTTATCTCCTCTCAAAAATAAAAAAGTTTTTAATCTGGAAAAGAAAAATGTTTTACACTGGATACATCCTCCCCATACTTGATTATTGTTGTATAGTTTGGGGTAGTTGTAGCAAAGATGGACTAAATTGAATTCTTAATTTGCAAAAAAGAGGAATAAGATTAATACTAGATACAGACCCTCTTTCACCAACCAAACCTCTCTTTAAAAAACTTGGCTGGATGAAAATTGATGAAAGAATTAAATACCATAAACTTTTGCAAGTTTATAACTACCTAAATAATGAAGCCCCACAATATTTAGTTAATAAATTTAGTTACATCTCTGAAAATAATCCATATGCATTAAGAATTGCTGCAAATGGTAATCTACAGATCCCAAAACCAAATAAGGAATTGTACAAGAAATCATTGGGTTATTCTGGGTCTCAGTTGTGGAACAGTTTACCCAACTTTATATGTAATGCCCAATATGTACACAACTTTAAAGAAAAACTTAAAGACCACATTCTTGGACATATTTAAGATTAATACAAGTTTCGGTCAATATTATACCAATAAACTGCATTTTTACTATTGTTGTTAATGAATGAAGATGATATAATAAGTTTATATTCTTTATAATATGTAAATTGTAAAGCTTGATGAATGTATACCATGTTTTATATAATCTACCTACATATAACTTCAATGAGAGCCACAGGGAAGATTAGTTATATAAATAACTGTGTTACCCTCTATAAATAAAGTATTATTATTATTATTATTATTCATGCATGACTTGGGTAACTTTAACTTCTAATCTTGAAGATTGTCATAGGGTACAAAGCAGGTTGAAGATTGTCATAGGGTACAAAGCAGGTAGAACAAGTTAGAAGTTAAAAGTTATCTGAGTCACACATGAGTAGCTGCAATTAAAATGTCCAAGCTATCACTGATGAAGAGCTTTAAAAACCGAATGAAGCATTTTTCTAAACAGCTGTTATCTGTATTAAGAATTGGTTGAACAATAGGTAAAAAATACCTGACAGGTCATAGTATTTAAAAAAAAAATGGCTGACTTACAATGTAAAATTCCTGTAGCAAAAGTAAAGGACAATTTGTGATATGCAAACAACAGAGGCATAGTATAAAATTTGAACAGGTTATCATGGATAAATTTGTTTCTGGATGAAAAAGTACAATATTGAATGACAATATGGAAAGAAAAAAATTGCACTCCATGAAGGTGTGACTTTAATTAAGGCCATACATAATAATATGTCTGCTTTTAATACAGTTACCTGACCGACCTTAAATTTTTATGCGACCCTACTTCATTTTATTGGTATATAAAGTTGAAAGTGTAAGTAAAAATGTACAAAAAATATTATGGGTCTTTTTTTTATATTGCATTGGAGGGTGACTTGGCTCGAAGATGTGGCATTATCGTATGGTCCCAAGTGGCGTTGTTCAAAAGTGAAGATTTTATGGATATTTGTCACTTGATACTTGTTTTATGAGCTTTCAGTAACGAAAGATCAAAAGTCCTGTCATTTTGAACAGTCACCCTATGCCCTCTTAAAATTTTATTCCAATTTATGGTCAGAAATCATCTTGTTTTTGTCACAGCGTCTTCGCACATATTTTTATTAAATAAAGGGGAATAATCCATGTGAACTGGTTCTGATCTGGCTTTTACTTTGTACCTAAAGTGTATTGGAAAAATACAGCAGAAACCATTTTAAAGCAAAGAAACTATGGACTATTTCCGGAGTGTATATGACCTAGATGGCGGAGGTTGCACACAAATTTGATTTAAACATAATAAAAATGAGTATTTATGCAGTCACTTTCAAAAAATTTAATTTCAGTCTTTTCAAATATTTATAAAAGTGTATAGTACAAGAATAAATAATATATGTTTGACAATGATGTCATTTCCTACCTCCAGTTCTACTTCATTTATTATTCTTTCAAATTCATGTGTACTACAGTACTTGAGATTAAAGACGCAACACTTTTATCAATCCGTCAGCGATCCGTCAGCGTTCCAAAATCCGTCACCAATCAGCTATCAATCAGTCAGATCAGTCAAATCGTTCCCAATCCGTCAGATCGTTCCCAATCCGTCCATCCGTCAATTGACGGATTTGGAACGATTTGGCTGATCTGACGGATTGATTTGAACTAATCGCTCCAATCCGTCCATTCAACTTCCGGTAAGTAAAATTAATATTTCGAAATGTGAAAATTTGTTTCACTCGCAAATATTAGAGGTATAAAAATGTCAACTGTTATGTCCTCATTAATGGATCGTTTTATCTAATAATAAGGTTAAAACTGGTCTAAAGTTATTAATAAAAAAATGGAAATTCCCCCAATCTATTACTAATGCATCTGTGACGAAATATAAACATTACATAGTGTAATTTTATTAACAAAATAATTAAAACAAAGTAAATTTAAAAACGCACACACACAATGACTTTAAAAAAGCATCTCGGGTGCCAAGGCTCACGTCCGTATTTTGAAAGCGGAAAACGTCTAGTCTAAAGTTATGAATGATGACCCCCCCCCCCCCCCAAAAAAATCTATCACTAATGCATCTTAGCATAGCGTCATTTTATTAAAAAAATAATTAAAAAAAAGAAATGAAAAAAAACCACACACACAATAAATTCAAAAAATATTTGACCTCGCATGCCAAGGCGTACATCTCGTATTTGTCTTCGAAAACTTTTAAAGCGGAAAAAGCGAGAAACACAAAAAACGTGAAGGCGAAATCGTAACATTTTTTCACTTCACCTTTTCGCGTTAGCATTATATGTATGTTTGAAGTTTGTTTAACACTATTTTTCAAAAATTATATTAGTTTATATAATATGACGTCGAGTGTTTATTGGGAAGAGCTGGAGTACCCAACGAAACAGCAAAGTTTCGACAGGAAAACTGGTGCTCTTTGCAAATTTATAGGGATGTGTCAAGCACACCATCTCGCTGTAAGGATCGAACAGACAACTTGGTGATCAATAATAGGTTACTGCTACCTTAACCTCCGAGGTCGTGGTTTTTTTTATTGTAAACGCTTAAAAAGATCATTTGTCGTAGTTTGATCAGTTTTTTTTTCTTTGCCACAGTTCCTATGAATTCCGGTGTATAATACTGAATAAGATTTACGACAAAAGCGAAAACATCTATTTATATATTTTATTAACTACCCCATAGTGTCACATGAATTTACACAGAATTAAATAAAGAATAAACTTGTGAGTTTAATGAACAATGTGAAATTTGTAGACGATATATCACTGTTAAGAATATGGAACTTATTAACAAACTGAAACACTCTAACAATTTTGAATCTGTGTGGTATTACAATTGTGCAGTATATGGCAGAATGGAAGATGGTCTGCAACTTAAGTTCGACTTGTATGACAACATAGATGAAAGAATTACATACAGGAAGTGAGTTTCATGGATATTCCTCCATCACACCTGTACTGTATGTAAATAATTTTATTTTTTTTATATTACTTACTATACTATTCACCACATACAAATTATTTACAAAACAAAAATGTTTGTTAGAACTGCCCATTTCTGGGAAAAAAACATATAACTGTAGCTACAGCTGTACCAATATTATAATTTTGTTGGTGCATTCCTACCATGTGTTCATTTCAATAAATAGTTAAATTTCTACAATAACTAAACTGTCCCTTTAGTTCATTTAGTTACAATTATAGTATTTTACAAAAATGAAGTTTTACAATAGCCATTTTGAAAGTCCAAAATTCTTTTTTACCATATATTTCCTAACCCTGTATTCTTTTATAGTATCAGAGGTACTAAGAAAAAAATGTAGTGACAAGTTACTAATGTGGTTTATTGAATGTTGTCCTGTTTTTTATTACTTATCTTGTGTTATATTTGTGTTTCACACTATTTATATTGAGATAATTGCTAGTATGAAGTCCATTCAAAGGCGTTTGTCCTGTGTTTTACGTCTTCAGTTTGTCCTGTGTCTTCAATTGTTCTATGTCTTCAATTTGTCCAATTTTTTCATTGGGCCTAATTTTATGGCTACATTGAAAATTATGTCTGTTAACTGTCAAGGTCTTAGAGATTTTGGTAAAAGAAAAGATGTATTTAATGTACTTAAGTCCAAAAATTGTAATATATATTGTCTCCAAGATACACACTTCACATGTGAAATAGAAAACACTGTCAGGTCAATGTGGGGTTTTGAATGCTTTTTCTCTTCCTTTCAGTCCAATTCCAGGGGCACTGCAGTATTACTGAACAACAATTTTGAATTTAAAGTGTTAAAAGAAAAAAAAGATATAAATGGAAACTACATTATTTTAGACATGGTTGTAGAAAATATTAAAATTACACTTGTATCTTTATATGGGCCGAATAAGGACGAACCAAAATTTTATGAACAAATAATGTCAGTTGTTGATGATTTTGCCAATGAGACCTTTATTATCTGTGGCGATTTTAATCTTGTCTTAAACCCTTATGTTGATTATTATAATTACTTAAACATTAACAATCCAAATGCAAGAAACACTGTCTTAGAAATAATAAAAGAAAGAGGGCTGATTGACCCATTTAGGGAGCTCTACCCAGATGTACTAAGGTACACCTGGAGAAAGCGAACTCCCTTTAAACAGGCAAGATTAGACTTCTTCCTTTTTACTGAAAACATGCTGAATCAACTAAGAAACTGTCTTATAGAACCTAGTTACAGATCAGATCATTCAATGGTAATCCTTGAATTAGAGTTAAATCCCTTTTCCAGAGGCAAAGGGCTATGGAAATTTAATAATTCTCTATTGTATGACCAAGAATATATTAATATAGTTAAAGATAAAATTTTAGAGGTTAAGAAACAGTACTTGTTTACAATTCTGATAATATAAATGAAATATACAATACAGATCTCCATTTTACAATAAATACCCAGTTATTTTTGGAAACACTATTGATGGAAATTAGAGGGAAAACTATTTCCTACTCTAGCTATAAAAAAAAAGAAAGAGAGAAACAAGAATATAATCTAAGAAAGGAGATTGCAGAGCTTGAAAAAAATCTAGATGAAAATAAAGTAATAATACTTGACAGTAAAAAACAAGAATTAGAAAATATAAGAAGAAATAAAATAAAAGGTAAAATTATCAGATCAAGAATCCAATGGATAGAGGAAGGAGAAAAACCAACTAGTTATTTCTGTGGACTCGAAACCAAAAATTTTACCAGTAAAATTATACCAAAAATAGAGCAAGAAGACGGAAAAATTATAACAAATCAATTTGAAATATTGAATGAGGCAAAACTATTTTATGAAAACTTATACAGAAATGAAGATTCAACAGGAATAAATATTAACATTTTAAAAAGGGATTTGACAAATATTGATTATTATGTACTGACAGAAAATGAAAAAAAACAGTTTAGAAGGTAAAATTACTATATCTGAGGCAGGCGAAGCCCTAAAAAAAATGAAAAACAATAAATCACCCGGGTCTGATGGCTTTACTACAGAATTTTTCAAATTTTTCTGGAAAGACCTGAAAGTTTTTGTTGTAGATTCTTTGAATTATGCTGCAGACATGGGAGAACTATCTATAACTCAAAAACAAGGGGTTATAACTTGTCTACCAAAGGGAGACAAGCCACGTCATTTCTTAAAAAACTGGCGCCCAATTTCTCTACTTAATACAGTTTACAAAATTGGGTCAGGGGCAATTGCAAACAGATTTAAACAGGTTCTTGATAAATTAATTGATATTGACCAGACAGGTTTTATCAGTGGGAGGTATACTGGGGAAAATATTAGATTAATATATGATATTATGCAATTTACTGAGGAAAAGGACATCCCTGGACTGTTACTACTTATTGATTTTGAGAAGGCATTTGATTCAATTTCATGGGAATTTTTATACAGTGTGTTAACCTTCTTCAATTTCGGAGAATCAATTATTAACTGGATAAAAATGTTTTACAACAATATTCAGTCAGCTGTTTAGTTTAAACATATTTTATTTGCTCAAATATGCAAAAAGGATAAGACACAAGTTAATCAAACTTATGAAGTCTTCTCCAGTATACAGTATGTTACAAAAATATTGATAGAGCAGCGTACATTGTAATACAATACAAATTATATTATGTTTGTTGGAGACATATCAAAATTTTGTATGACAAATATTAAAGGAAAAATAGAGAGAAGAAGGAAATTAAATAAAGAAAAAAAATGATGTGATAGATGTGATGGACGTGATGATGAGTGTGGTTTCAAATCCTTGTGAGTAATGATCAAACTATTGGGAACCTTTCTGACCTTTTGATATACTCAAATACATGCTTAATGACTTGTTCATTCTGATCATTAGACAATTGTGAATTACCAGATGTAAGAAGTTCTAGATTTACTGGACAATAGATTGGCAGCCAATGAAGGTGTTCGAATAATCTATTTCTAATATTAGCATATTTCGAACATTCAAAGAAGTAATGATTTGAATCTTCGCGGTCGGATCCACAGCGACAAGATGGATCAGATATAATATTTACCTTGTATAGGTCATAATTCAATATTGATGCTGAACATCTTAATTGGGTTAGAACAATGTTAAGTTTTCGATGACCATATTCATAGTGCTTTGGAACTCTTCTTTGTGGGTTCAAGTTCTTTAGTTCAGATTTAAACTTAAAAGTAGAGTTAACATTGCGGATTGATAGATCTAAACGGTTCCACTGTCGTATAGTTGATGGTATGAATGATTCTTCAGTCAGGGATAGTCTACAGAACGGAGTCATAATATTGTTACCATTACGCAAGGGATACACTGTCGTGCTTTGTATTGTAGGGGGGATTAAGTTGCAGAGATATGCTGGTGCCGAGTCGTGCTGTATATTATAGAACATTTGTAACTTCCTGCGTTTCCTGCGCTCATCCAAAGACTCCCACCCAATTTCAGTATAAATATTTATTGTTTTGGTAAAAATTGGTAGGCCCGTAACAATTCGAGCAGCCTCAAGCTGTAATTGTTCAAGTTTGTTGCAGTACCCCACCCCCATGTTATCCCAAACCTCACAGGCATATTCAAAAAGTGGTCTTATAAAGACTAAATATAATTTTTCTAAGTTTTTTCGGGAAAGTTTATATTTCAACTTCCTGAGTACGTTCAGGTGCTTTGAAACACTACATATAATATTATCAATGTGTGTATTCCACTTAGCATCACTGCTGAAGGTAACACCTAGATGTTTATGGAGTTTAGTAACTGGTATATTAATGTCATTTAGTGTAAACCTCATATCTGGTGGCATTATATTTGAAAATAACATGATTTCAGTTTTTTCGGGATTAAATGCCATTAACCATTTTTGTGACCATATGTTCAGCTCTTTCAAATCGTGATCTATAACAGCCTGAATCTGCGAAGGATCACGACTGGAATAGCTAAACGACGTGTCATCAGCAAACAATCTACATAGGGAAACAAGTTTTTCAGCTATATCATTGATATATATAATAAATAATAAAGGGCCTAACACCGACCCTTGCGGAACACCAGCATACACATTACAAAGCTCGGATGACGATTGTTTGATTACTACTCTCTGTTGCCTATTATTCAAGTAGCTTTTAAACCATTGTAATAGATTGCCATTTACTCCATACGATTTCATTTTATGTAATAATCCTTTATGCCAAACTTTATCGAAAGCTTTGGAAAAATCACAGAAAACAAAGCAATTTATTTCCCTTTTCTCTAGTGAATTTAAAATACAGTTGTATATTTCTAACAGCTGGTGAACTGTGGAACAATTGGGAAGAAAGCCAGACTGGTATTGATATATTAAATTATTTCTTTGCATGTGGTTAAAGACATACTTATAAATAACACGTTCCATTACTTTGCCGACGCAGCTAATAAGCGATATTGGTCTATAATTAGATGTCAGCTGTCATACAAGGGGGAAATCTTTCAAATTTTTTTAAAATAGGACGGGGCTGTAGACAAGGGGATCCCCTCTCACCATATCTTTTTATCTTATGTGCAGAAATTTTAGCTATTAAAATAAGAGGTAACAAAAATATAAGTGGAATTAAAATTACTCAAGTTGAACATAAATTGTCTCAATTCGCAGATGACACTTCCTTGATTTTGGATGGAAATGAAACTTCATTAGATGAAGCCCTAAAAGAACTTGATTGGTTTGCAAAAATATCAGGATTAAAAATCAACTTTTTAAAAACCCAGGTTATTTGGATTGGAAGCAAAAAATATAGTGAAGAGGTTCTTTGTCTAAACAGGGGTCTTAATTGGGGAGTAAAATCATTTAAATTACTTGGTATAAACTTTCATGTAGACTTTGAAAAAATGGTACAACTAAATTATGATGATAAACTATTACAAATTAAAACACTTGTTAAGCAATGGTCAAAAAGAAATCTTACAGTAATTGGAAAAATTACAGTGGTAAAGTCACTGATTTTGCCTATAATAAATCATCTGATTATTTCATTGCCCAATCCTAGTGATGATTTTATTAAAAAATTAAATGAAATAATCTACACATTCATCTGGAACTCACCTGTACATAGAGTAAAGAAAGATGTATTACAAAGTGCCTATGAGGGGGGAGGTTTAAAGATGATAAATTTACCAGCATTTATTTGGGCTTTAAAAGCAACATGGATCAGAAGAATCTTCCACAGTAATTCAAAATGGATAAACATATTTATGTCATACCTTCAAAAAGAAAAGTTTTTTAACTGTGGAAGTGGATACATTAATGATATATTGCCTAACATAAAAAATAAATTTTGGATAGATGTTTTTAACTCTTGGAAGCTGGTGGTAGATAAGGACTCAAATTTGGAATGGGATACTTTTCTTGCAAATCCAATCTGGTTAAATAAGTTTATAAAAATTGGCGGAGAAACAGTCTTGTACAAAGAATGGTTTAACAAAGGCATTTTGTTTATAAATGACCTGGTGAAAGAAGATGGATCATACCTTTCTCTAGAACAGTTACATCAAATATTTGGAATAAGAACTGACCTTATGAAATACAATAGCATCATATCAGCTGTAAAGCAAGGGGCTAAATCCTTCAAAAATGGTAATTACAAGCTAAAATGTCCTTTTGTTCCATCCTATGCTAAAAATATTTTGAAACATAAGAGAGGTTCTAGAGACATGTATGATATACTTAATATAAATGTAAATGAACCAAGTGGTAAATACAAATGGTCTAAAATACTACAAATCCCAAATCTAAATTGGAACGATATTTACAAACTACCATTTATTGTTACTAAGAAGACCAAACTTCAATGGCTACAGTACCGAATAAACCACAGAATATTAGCTACCAATCAATTTCTTACAAAAATTAGTTTTGAATAACTCAAGATGTACTTTTTGCAAAACAGAAGTTGAGTCTATTGAGCATTTGCTCTGGAACTGTGAAGCTGTCCAAGATTTTCTTGAAAATGTTGAGGGTTGGTTTCTTTCAAATGGTGTAAGTGTACCATTCTCTAAAGTAAACTTTATTTTTGGTAACACATCAAAATTACTTAAGGGTGACCCATTTAATATAATTGTATTAAACATAAAACAATACATCTATAATGCTAGATATAATGACAAAGTACTCTCACTGCCTTCAGTTAAGGAAAAATTAAAATACATGTATGTAACTGAAAAAATGCTAGCTGTACGAAACAAATATGTTACCCAATTCAATAAAAACTGGAATTTGTATGAAAGACTATTGACAACCTGAGTTGTTTCTGGATTATATTACAGGCAGGACAAACAAATTTTCAGTGTGTTTCTTATTTACATTTATATTATATTAAAAACAGGACAATATAATTTGTATGTGTGTTTTTGCATTGAATCTTTTAGTCACTAAATATAACAAAGTGTACATTAAATTTTCACTACTCAAATACACCATTACTTTTTTTTTTCTTGCTCATACTTTTCAATACTAAAATACAAAACATGTATTGTACTTAATTTTTTTTTCTCTCTCTTTCTCTCTGCAGAAATTTTTTTTTCTATTTATCTTACATTCTGCCTTTCCTTTCTCATTTAAAAAAAAAATTTCAACATGTACTATAATTTTATAAAAACAATTATAAATTATGGACACAATGCAATATATGATTTATTTTATTAGCAATGTTGTAATTTATTGTGTAAACTAGTGTATGATATGGTTATATAAGCTTATTTGTAAAGTGTTGAATATTTAAAAAAAAAAAAAATTAAAAAAAAAAAAAAAGAATAAACTTATGTGCCACAGTTCCTAAAAATTCCGCTGTATAATACTGAATAAGATTCACGACAAAAGCGAAAACATCTCTTTATATATTTTATTTACTATAGATCTCATTGTGTCACATGAATTTACAGAGAATTAAATCTCAAATAAAGAATAAGGGGCCTCGTTGGCCGAGTGGTCAATGTAGTTCGTCTACTATTGATCACGTGGTCTGTCAACACAGAGATTGCCGGTTCGATTCTCACTGCCGGCAGGGTGTACTCGACTCCAATCTTAATTGACAAGGATTGCCAGTTTTCCTACTGCAGGTCGGGGGTTTTCTCCGGGTACTCCGGCTTTCTCCCCCAATAAAAACACCATTCAAACAAACAAACAAACAAATAAAGAATAAACTACTGTGCCACAATTCCTAAGAATTCTGGTGTATAATACTGAATACGATTTACGACAAAAGCGAAAACATCTATTTTATTCACTATCTAATTGTGTCACATGAATTTACACAGAATTAAATCTCAAATAAAGATTAAACTACTAACCGCGTTTGTATATCAAAACTTATGAGTTAAAAATGCGAACATGTAAGCGTAATATGAAAATCAATTCTGCTTTCGCATTTTAGCCGTCGCAATTTGTTTATTTTACGATGTCTGTTAAAGTCATTCCACATTTAATGATATATAAGTATATATGGTTTCCTTTAAATTCGGAAGTACTTGAAATTAGTTGATAGGTTTAAAACAGAGCTGCCCAGCGCGTCCTCAGCTGGCGGACATGGGATGTTCTCCCGTTTTTTTTTTTTTTGGGGGGGGGGGGGGGGGGTGTCGTTCAGGTCATATTAAAATTGCTGCGAACCATAGTGACATGTTTAGAGAGTGTCACGCTCCTTGCACGAAAAAAAAAAGTAAATCTTACTCCCCAACCCATACCCCATATTTTTCAAAATTGACCTTTTGTCCATCTTTCTCTAATTGATTGAAGGAGCCGAGTGGTGATGTTAGTTCCTCAACTATTGATCACGTGATCTGTCAACACTGAGGTTTCGGATTCGAATCTCACTGCAGGCAGGGTGCACTCGACTTAATTGAAAGGGAGCCAGTTTTCCTACTGGAGGACGGGTGTTTTATCCTGGTACTTCGGCTTCCTCCTCAAATAAAAACTGGACGCCATGATATAGCTGAAAAATTGCTGAAAGTGGATTAAACAATATTTAAACAAGCAAAAAAATCTAATTGATTTATATTTAACTTATTCTCGTCATGAATAAAGCTGAAATACTCTCGCTGAAAGAAAAGCAAACAATCAATCAATACAATAAGTTATTGTTTAAATTGAATGACACTCTTTTAAAGGGCAAGTTTTGAAATGGTTCTGTTTCATCGATATGACACTGTAATGACAATGTTAAGACCTAAACAATTTATAACGTTTTGTTAAAAAAATTACTATTTCCTTCATGAAACACGTGTCTATCTGTAACACATTTTTACGTTTAACTTCAGAATTCACAGACAATTTTCCCCTGCGTTATTGGGGCCTAGGTGGCTGATTGGTTAGTCATCTACTAGTTGTCACAAGCCTGTCAACAGGTTGCGGATTTTCGAACGACTGCAGATAGGGTGCCCCCGACTCCACTTAAATTGACAAAAGACTGTCGGTTTTTACCTGTACTCCGGCTTTCTCCCACCCCACCCCCAATAAAAAATGGACGCCATGAAACAAATGGAACAATCCAGCGTAATTGTATGTATACTTTTTTAAACAAATTTTATTGCCTGTCCAATAAAACTTGCGACAAGAATCGCTGTATATTTTACAATACAACTTTTTGTTTAGTAAACAATGCGTTTTGATTGACAATGATTGTTTAACAGTTGAACAATTGTTATACACAACAGTTTTATAATTGTATTTAAAATGTTGTAGACTAAATAAAAACACGCAGGCATACATTTAACTAACTAATAATGATGTCAAAAAGAGGCCACGTTCTTTCCTAAATGTGAAATAAATATGTTACTGATTGGGAGAGTCGGGTTGGCTTAATATATGACAAAAAATATACAGGTAACAGGTCGCAAAAAATAAAACAGGCCGAAATCACGAGTCGCGGAAATATAAAAAAGAGAATCAATAATGGATTACGAAAAAAAAAACAGTTACCTCTTCGTTACTGATGTGCATTAAATAGAAGATTTTTGAAGGTTTACAGGACTCGGTTCGCAGATATGTCCTGCTTTAAAGAAATGTGCTTAATTATATAATATAAAGAAAAAAATTTTTTCTTTAAATATGTTTATTTAGAACGAGACATTGTATTAACAATTCTTTTAAACGCATATTTTCATTTTATTATAAAAAAGGTATAATAAATGCATATATTATATACAAATGACGCAGAATCGTTTTATCTTTAAATTATTAATTTATACAAATACGTCAATAAACTAACCGATTTATGCATAGAATTAAATGACTGATTCTGGATCGCACTGATTGGACTGATCGCTGACGGTTACCAAGGTAATGATGGATTCATAATTTTGGACGGATGTAGTCATCATCAATCAGTCAGCGATCCGTCAGCGTTCCAAAATCCGTCAGCAATCAGTTATCAATCAGTCAAAGTGTTGCGTTTACTGGTGCAAGTACTGTAATGAAAAAAAAACATTAATCCTATTGTAAAAAAAATAAAAAATAATATAAGGAAAAAATAAAATAAAATAAAAATTGCCTACATACCTACCCTTTTTTCCTAGCATGTAACCTTAAACAGACATATTATTCTGTATGGCCTAAGTATAATGGCCAAGTAGTTAGTTAATAAGCTATTAATTAAAATTAGCTTCTTGTTATTGGT